>OX422216.1:46194218-46719218 GCA_949130495.1 Sambucus nigra | reverse complement strand
TCTCTCTCACCTTTTACGTACTCCAGCTTCTCACGAAGAGGTATCTTACGTGCCTTAAGGTCTTAAACTAAAACACTCTCATCATTATCCATGACACGCTCTCTCATTTTATCTTATAACTTCAAATTAGCCCTTTTTAATTTCAATGATTTCATATACAACTCATGGAATGTCACTTGAAGTTCATTATCTTCAACCTCTTCTTCATTTTCACCCTCTTCTCCACTCTATTTACCATCAAACTTTTGCATTCATAAATAATGGCGTCGAAAGTGTCTTGTTCAGGAATATCTTCATAGTAAGATTCATTGTCAATTCTCACATGACTTTCCAATAACACGGTGAAGTTGCGCTCAATGGGGGAATCGGGTCCCTCTTCCGATCGCTATCACTAAGGGTGGCATTATATGAAATCGATTGCTTGCCCTCCTTCCTTAGTTTAGTGGGATACTCATATGCCCTATGGCCATAAACCTCACAACCATAACATCTATCTGACTTGTCCCTATTAAGATCTTCATTACGAGTTTTAGGGAATTTATCGGCTCTACTACGCTTAGACTTCTCAAACTTCTTATAATCATTTTTAAGTTTCTCTTTATTAAACTTGAGATAATTTCTAAATTTCCTAGCAAACAAAGCCATATCTTCCGAGTCAATCTCAAACTCATCTTTCGAAATCGGTGTTTTCTCCTTTTTGGGCATTCAAAGCTATGCCCTTATCTTTCTTCTTATCATCCTTGGAGGGAACCATGTCAAGTTCATAGGTTTGTAACTCACCTACAAGATCTTTTACTTTCATAGAGTCTAAAGCACCTAAAAAATTTAAAACTGTCACATTTGGTATAAATCTATCGGGTAATGACCTCAACATTTTCTTTATGACACGGTTGTTGGGTATTTTTTCTCCCAAATTAAAACATGAATTCACAATATCTGACAATCTCGAATAGAACTCATCAAATGTCTCACTATATAACATCTTAATGATTTCAAATTGAGTGGTGATATTTTGGAGTTTCAAAGCTTTCACGACACTTGTTCCCTCATGGGTGAGTTGGAGTACATCCCATGCCTCCTTAAACATTTCATGCGTCTTAATCCGACCAAACTCATCTGGTGTGACCGCACTAAAAAGGGCATTTAAACCATGGGAATTAAAATTAGCTAACTTAAACTCAGTCTCACTCCATCCTTCGACAAGCTTAGGTACACAAACCTCTCTTTCTAGACATATTGGTGGGCTCCACACTTTAACTACCGAAAGTTAAACCCACTCATCTAGGGATCTAAGTGCCAACCTCATATGTGCTTTCCAATACCCATAGCTGGAACCATCAAAAACAGGAAATTTTATAAAAGGTAAATTTTCCATTATTAAAGAAAAATTTCAATAAAGGATCTTAACACGATAATTTAGCATTCTTGCTCTAATACTACTTGATAGGGTGAAATACCCCAATTTTAAAAATTCCAAATAAAGAGATGCTTCATTCAATATATCAAACTTTTAAATTTATCTCGAAATTAACAATTAAAGTTCTCAAATTTTAATTTCCACAAAATTAAAATTGAACACAACTAAACAGATATTTAATTTTCTTTAAAACAAAAATTAAATAAACCCAATTCAAGTTCTTCATATTCCATACAAATAAGTATGAATATTTTCTAATGAAATTTCTCCACCAGAATTACGTTAAAATTACCCAAAACTTAATTAGCACCAAATTAAACTAAAGTTAAGATTAAACAATTTTTTATCTTTTTAAACATGCACATGCATCTAAGTTAATTTTTGTAAGATAAAAATAAATCACAATCACATTACGCAGCGATGTACGAGATAAACCCACAACGGGAAAAAACTCGGACGACCGAGCCTACAAATCCACTAAGTACGGTATGTTTACAAAGACACGACAAGAGAACTTACAACAACGACTCGACTCCCTTCAAGCCTTGACCCTCCTTCTCACTTTAACCTCAGCTACCGTCAAACACACAATGGCCTTACACCATATGAGTACCATAAATCTTCAAACACGGACTCCTCTAGTGGAAACTTCTCTTTTATGGGATGGGACAAATAACTCGGTACCAATATGGTGATCTCAAAGAAATTTATATATATATATATATATGGACTTGGATCAAATAATTACAAGGGTCTAAACTTTGTGTTCTTTGAAAAATAAATCATTAAGAGTTATGAACACAAAAAGGAACCTTTGAAGGAAGATTTTTTGTCAAATCTAAGTCGGCATGTGTTTCGACTACCGAGATTTGAATAAAGCATACCCAAAGGAAAATTACCCATTACCCAACATCGGCATGATTGTGGACAACACAGGTAGCCACATCCTCAAGTCATTTGTAAATGGACTTGTATAAATACAACAAGATCCAAATACACACTGACCATCAGGAGAAAACCTCCTTCATCACCCCATTGGGAACCTCTTGATAAACTATTATGCTATTTAGACTCAAAATCGCCAGAGCTACATGCCAAATGGATACCGCAACCATCCTTCATGACCTTATTCACAAAAAGGATGAGGTCTATGTAGATGATATGATCCTCAAATCTAAGACTCGGGAAGGTTATATTCCGATCCTTCAGAATGTTTTTTGAGCGACTACGATAATATTAGACTTGACTAAACCCACATAAATGCATTTTTGACATCATCAAAGGAAAAATCTTGGGATTCATGGTTAGTGAGATGAGTAATCGAAGCAGACCCTGTTAAGTTAAAATCAATGCTTGAAATGGCACCGCCACAAATGGAAAAGAAAGTTTAATGATTCCAGGGTAAATAATAGTACGTCAGTCGATTCATCAGCCAGCTGACTTCTATCTGCAAACCTATTTTCAAACTTTTCTAGAAGGATTCAACTAAAGTCTTGAATGAGACCTACCACGAAGGCTTTGACTGAATCAAGCAATTCCATACTCGACCTCCGGTGCTTATGCCTCCGCAGCTAGGTCTCCCTCTCCTCCTATACATTACAGTCATAAATACCATAGCAGGGCTTTGCTATCCCAATATATTAAAGAATCCTGTAAGAAAATAACCATTTATTATGCTAGTAAAAAATTGGTCGAATACGAAGTCGACTACACTAGTTTGGAGAAAGCATGTGTTGCCCTGGTTTGGTTCAAGCAGAAGTTACGACACTATATGCTTGCCTTCCATATAAGACTAGTATCCCATATGGATCCCATCAAGGACTTTATAAAACTTCCTGCTCTATCTAGCCAAATGGTCCGTTGGTTGATACTTCTAACTGAGTTCTATATTGTCTACATCGCACAGAAAATTATAAAAGGGTGGGTCATCTTAGACTACATCACTGATTACCCTATGGAAGATCATCTTCAGAAATGAATTGGATACCTAGACATCTATGGAGAATCTTCCCTCATCGTTGGCTAAATCTTCAAAAAATGGAAAGTCAAAGACGAGAAGATCCTACCTTACGATGCCCACCTAGAAGAAGTGGCCTCCCAGTTTAACGATATCACCTTCCACTACTTTCCCCATGCAAAGAACAACCTGTATGATGCTCTTGCTACCCTGGTCTCCATGGTCGACATGCCTAAGGGGATAATAATGGCCCATTTCGTGGTTCAGAAATAAGTTAAGCCTGCCTACTGCTACCACATTAAACTCGTTCCCGAGGAAGATTATGATATTGTCGGGTTATGGTATTATGACATTTGGTGACTCCTTAAACATGGTAGGTATTCTCAAGACGTAGATAAGAAAGATCATGCGATCGTTCACAAACTGGTTATCGATTAAATTATCTTTGATATAACACTATTCAAGAGAAACTTCGATGGAACCCATTTGCACTGCATAACAGAGCTTGATGTTGAAGAAATGATGCAGAAGATTCACAGTGAGGAATTTAGGCCCCACATGAATGGTTACATGATTTCTAATAAGATCATCCGTTCAGGATACTATCAGACCACCATGATTCAAAATTTTCTATATCTGAAGATGCATCAAATGGTATCAATTTTCTAATCTCCAACACTTACCTCCTCTAGAAATATATAACATGACCTCTCCCTGGCCCTTTTCCCCATGGGGCATTGACATCATAAGAAAGGTTACTCTTAAAGCTTTAAATTCACCATTAATTACTTCACCAAATGGGTCAAAGCCGAGTTATACGCGGTGCTGCATGCTATGAAAATTGCCCAGTTTATCCAAAATATAATTATTTGCTGATACGGAGTTACCCACAAGTTAGTATCAAATAATGGGATCCATTTCGAAGTTGAAGTTACATAGCTAATTGATGAGTATGGTATTAAGAGACACAAATCTTCTTCCTATCGATCCCAAATCAATGGTGTTATCGAAGCTGCCAATAAAAGCTTAAAACCATAATCGACAAGATGACTGAGAGTCACAGAGATTAAGCTGACTGGATCTGTTACACCATATAGGTCTACCACACCTTAATCAAATACCTACTGAGGCTACCACTTAATCTTTAATGTGTGGCATGGAGCAGTCCTACCCGTTGATCTAGAAATACCTTCCCTCTGTGTCTTTCTCGAAAGCAAAGTTAACAAAGAAGAATGGCATCAGAGCCTCTTTGATGAACTTTCACTCTTGAATGAAAAGAGACTGAAGGCTCTATACCATATACAGTGGCATCATCATCAGATAACGCGATCATTCAATCGAAAAGTCAGCGACTGTGGTGTCCAATAAGGATACCTTGCCCTCAAAGAGATCATAGAACCCGTTTAGGACCCTAAAGGGAAATTTAAATCGAATTGGAGTGGCCCTTACATCGTGAAGAAGATTCTCTCAGGAGGTGATGCTATGCTTAGAGGCCTCGATGGAGAAGAGATGGTATGTCCAGTCAATCTAGATCGTCTGAAGAAATATTATCCCTAGTCTGAAATCCCAGTGCGCTACAACTCTTATCATTTCCCTTTTATTCTAAAAATAATATTCTTCACTTCCCCTACCCAGAACTACGTGAGACCTGATCCTCTCAAAACCCTTTTCTTTTCAAAACGAAACTCATGAAAATTTTGAAACCCCCAGAGGAACATAGGAAGCCCATACGCCATACTTGGGTCCGATCCCATTCTTTTTCACAAAATGATATTCTTTTCTAACCTCCTAGGATGACGGTTCATTTTATCATTTACATGGAGAAAAGGATTATCATGCGTTAATGATTGGTATAAATGATTCAAATGCAAAACTCATCAAGGGTCACAACAAAATATGATCAAAATCAACTTTTATTTCTGATTAAGGAATATAGTGATATTACATGAAGTATTAGCGAAAGGAGTTGAACTAACCACCACTCTTCTCTAATCAAATCATTCCTAGACAAAACCTAACCAAACTACCAAAAAATTATTCCACCCCCCCCCCCCAAAAAAAAAATTACAAGCACCCAATTACCTTAGCTTCATAAACAATCACCCAAAGCTTCACAAAACATTGCCTTCAACTGCGTGA
This sequence comes from Sambucus nigra, assembly GCA_949130495.1. NCBI lineage: Eukaryota > Viridiplantae > Streptophyta > Magnoliopsida > Dipsacales > Adoxaceae > Sambucus > Sambucus nigra. The sequence continues at coordinate 46,713,705 of OX422216.1, read as the reverse complement.
TGGCCCCACTTCATCATCGATACTAGCCTTGGAGGTCCCCAAATTTCCCACTCCTAGTTGACATTCTGTATGCCTTCATAAGCATGAACGGAACCACAACGTTATCTTCCTTGGTGTCAAAAGTAATGAACCACCTTTTACCGATCTCTTCCATCATGATTTATCTACTACCCGCTTCCATAACCACTTCAGGTTATCCCCAAACACATGCCAAGCTTGCCCATAGATTGTTATGGATAGATAGACAACTAACAACGTTTCCACAAAGTGCCCAACATCATCCTCATTGATTCAGTCAAACCCTACATCGAGTAAAAGTTTGTTATACGAGGGGGCACAATCTACTCCCACCCAACTTGGTACAAAAGCCCCCATGAGAAATAGAAAATAGTCTGCCAAAGTCCCAAAAATTGCACATATCGATATTCTCCAAGCTGCAAGACAGGCAGTAAGGCCCCTCACCATGGCATTGACCAGTGAAGACAATGGGCTCTATGCTCAACAAGACAGTTTACCCAAATCTATACAGATAGGTTGAAGCTGAAGAAAGGTCGAATAAAGAAATTAAGCACAACTGCCAAGGGGTATTCCAGAGGAGCAGCCTAAAGAAATCTCTTCGTAAGCCACATAAACCGCATCACTGGGCTCCCTATTAGAAAGTTTGAATGACCCTCTTTCCAAGAATCTAGACAGTTAAGGGTCTCATCCAGCACCACCTCCGTAGGATTATGGCAATAATACATCCAGGTCGTTATCCCAATAACCTGGGGATTCGTAGTCAAGTCCTCCATCTCTAATAATATCCTTGCAGTAAGGCCTAAGGTGACAGCCTAAGTAAAACTAGCGTCCTCAAAACCCCTCAAATGCCATAATATATAACCGCTTGAAGAAAAATAACACCTCTGGTGACCAACGGTCTAGCCATCGAGGGAGAAATGTGAAGCTACTCTGACAAGAAAATAAGGGGAAACTATGAGAAATCAGGCATAACTGCCGCGACACTAAGGCTGACCTCCAACATGGATGAGAACTTCTCACTAGAGGGACAGACCTCACTCTGGACAAAATGAAAGACATGGTCTTCAGGGTACCAAAATTATGCCGCTACTGCGAGCAGATTTTAGTCAATAGCTCTAGTAAAGACATAACTTGTACAATCTCTCTGACACACCAGAATCAACACAACCTAATAACAGAGATAATCTCCACTTTACATCGAGCTTTCTATCTCCTCACTCGTATACCAATCAAGCTTCAAAGGACTTCCTCTATCTAAAAACACAATTTTCTCAACAAAATCCCCTTTAAAGGAAAAAGTATTTGGAACCAGGACTCCAAGGCCTTCTTTTATTCAAAAATTCCAAAAAAATAAACTTTTCCTACTCTTTCTCAGCACAAAATCTCATAAGCAAATTAAAGTGCATGTAGAGTAAGTCAATAAATTAAGATAATAGATCAAAAGGATGCATCATTTTTTCCTTCTTGAGTATCTTTTTTGAGGTGCAAATACATTACATTAAGAATACAACATGGTCAACCCCAGGACTCCTTTAGTCACAACGACAGATCTATAAGAAAATCTCAAAAGGAAAGAACCGAAATATATGCTACCTCGTTCGTAGGCCCCCGTCAAGCCAGATACCACCTTACGCACCAATGACCTCCTTATATACACATGAATGCCTCTAAACCTCGTGGTCCTTGAAAAAATACTCCAAGGTTGGAAGGTCACCTTAAATCCCTAATAAAGATTCAGCAATCCATCCAGAAGCAAAGTTCTAATCCCCTGACCATGTCGGTCGGTAGCTGTCTTTTTCCCTTCCCAAGTAAGCCAAAGAGTCACTGCCCTTGCCGATTGGAACCCCTCCAGGGCTGCCTATCAGTGCCCACTCTAGATTTCATACAAAAAATGCCAGAGAATTCCAAGAAAAATCCTAAAATTGCCCGAAAAATTCTCAAAAATCCCAGAATAATATGAACCCTAACTTTTCTCAAGAAATCATTTTTTGGAGCACTAAGCCCATTATAAACTCTCAAAATCCCAAGCATAATTAACCTTTTGTTCTTATCGTTTGCATAATCCCTAGTTAGATTAATCTTATGCCCCTATCCTCACCATATTCCACAAGCAGAACCAACGATGCGCCTACATCCAGATCTACTATAATTCCTCGACATAAACATCCCCCAATGGAGTCTTAAAAAAACACAACCCCCAGCCGAAATCTTAAAGATATGGTCTTCCCTAGTAGGGTCTTAAAATAACACCATCCTTGGTGGAACCACGAATGCATCCGCACCTCCAATATAATTTAATATTCCACAGGAGAGTAATTCCTCAGGTTATAACTTAAGGTCCTCAGAATTAACCTTGGCCCTCAGAATTGGTCGATATAACTTTAGGTCCTTATAATTGACCTCGACCATCAGAATTAGTCGTTACAACTTAAGGTCCTCAGAATTGACCTCGACCCTAAGATTAGTCATCACAACTTAAGGTCCTCAGAATTCACCTTGTTTCGCAGAATTGGTCGCTACAACTTAAGGTCCTCAGAATTGACCTCAGCCCTCAAATCTGGTCGTCACAACTTAAGGTCCTCAGAATTGACACCCACAGAATTTGTCACTATAACTTAAGGTCCTAATAATTGACTTCGGCTATTAGAATTGGTCGTCACAACTTAAGGTCCTCAAAATTGATCTCAACCCATAGAATTGGTCATTCCAACTTAATGTCATTAGAATTGACCTCGGCCCTCAGAATATTTCATCCCAACTTTAGGTCCTTAGAATTAGCCTCGACCCATAGAATTGGTTGTCCAAACATAAGGTCCTCAGAATTGACATCGGCCCTCAGAGTTGGTTTTCCCAACTTAAGGTCCTTAAAATTGAACTCAACCCGCATAATTGGTCGTCATCACTTGAGGTCCTTATAATTGACCTTGACCCAAAAAATCGGTCATCAAAACTTAAGGTCCTCACAATTGACCTCGAATCGCAGAATTGATCGTCATCACTTAAAGTCCTCATAGTTGACCTCAGCCCGTAAAATCGGTCGTCATAACATGAGGTCCTTAGAATTGAGCTCGACCTCCAAAATTGGTCGTCACAACTCGAGGTACTCAGAATTAACCTCGACCCGCCAAATTGGTCATCCCCAGCCTATCTCAAAAGTTAATCTTGACCCACTAAATTGATCATCACCGTCTCCTTAAGTCCCCATAATCAACCTCGACACGTCGAATTAGACTAACTAGCCCCTTAGAACAAATCATAACACATCTTCGACCCGCTGAACCAGTCATCTTCATCTTATTAGGTCCTCAGAATCTATCTCAATCTGCTAAATTCGCATCTTCATCTCTTTCATCCCTTAGAATCAACCTCAACCCACTGAATCGGTCATCCTCGTCTCCTTAAGTCCTCAGAACTGACCTCGACTTGTTGAATCAGTCATCCTCATCTCCTTAGGTCCTCATAAATGACCTCGAACCACTAAATCGATCATCTTTATCCCCTTTTGACCTCAAAACTTACGTTGATCCACATAATCGGTCAACCTCATCTTCTAAGTCATTAGAATCAACTTAATACCCTTTTTCCCAATATCGATATGGTGTCTATCATTCGACGGCTTCACTGATTCTAGTTCCCTCATCGAGAGGCTCTCTATAGATACATTATCCTAAGACCTTCCCAGAACCTTCTTAGGTCCCCTAACACTCACTGATTCACCACAAAACCCTAGGTTATACTCTGAATACTGATCTAGAGGCATTGGGTGCTCCCGGTCCCCATTTGACTCCGATCAACTTTCCTTCCTAAGAAAAAGTTCAATAAATATTCAAAGGGATCTGAATTTCCTTTCTAATAATCCGCTCTGTGCACAAATCAGCCTTACGATTCTGACGAATAATCCATTTTCTTATCGAAAACTGATCTAAAGGCTACTCATCGCTCTCATGCCCCATTTGACAATTGTTAACTTCCGGCCCTAAGTGAAAGCTTAATTAATTTTCAAATCTCTCTGAATCCCCTTTCCAACCGTACACCCCGTGCACGAATCAGCCTTACGGTTCGGAAGAACGGTCCATTTTATCCCAAAATTTAATCTCCAGGTCGTCAGGTGGTCCCAGGCTCCATTTGAATTTGGTAAAATCTTCAAATAGAATGAACTTAAATGAAACTTCTAAGGGATCAGAATACCGTTTCCAATGGTCCGCCTCATGCATGAATCATCCTTACAGTATGGACAAACGACCCATTTTACTCTGAAGGGTCACAGGGCACTTTTGGGACCCGTTTGACCTACATCAACTCTTTGAACCGAAGAAGCTAAAAGAAATCTTGAAGGGGTATGAATATAATTTCCAATGGTCTATCCCATGCACAAATCAACCCTGTAGTTCACACGAATGATCTATTTTCCTTTCGGAGTTTCTTATCAAATTACCAATGGGCAGTTCCAGGTCCCATTTTACTTTGGTAAAATTCCTAAATCGGGAGTGGTTTAATGGATTCTTAAAGGTATCTGAATACCCTTTCCAACGGTCCACCTCGTGTGTGATTCTAACTTGCGATTCGTGCTTTATGGTCATTTTTTTGAAAACCTACCTCAGACTCCCAATTAGCAACCCCAAGAACTTCCTATTGGTAGTGTGTCTAGGGTTATTTGCCTATAGAGATGTCTAGGATTGTGATGATTGGCACCCCTCTTGTCCCTATAAATATAGGCCATGACCTCACTTTGAAGGACACACCTTAGAACCCCTAAACATCCCTTTCAAAGAGAATTTCCTTAAATTTAGAGCTATTCTTTCCTTAAAATCCCATTTTCCACATTCCTTCTATCATTTTCACACTCTTTTAAAAAAATTCCCAACCACCTCCTTAGACCACCATCATTTCATCTTGATATCAACGTATCTATAATAAAGATCTACTTCAAGTCTTCATGGTGAGGTCTATTTCTTCCCCCCTTTTTCTTTAAATTCTCTTATTTTTGCATTAGTTACTTCATTTTTTCTTTATTACTTTACTTCATTGCATCACACATTTAATTTCAAACTTTTTATTATTAGTATTTGCACGTACTTTATTTTCTTTTAAAAAACCCAAAAACAAGAAAAAAGAGGGTTCACTTGTAAATTTCAAACGGGGATTTCTCAATATATTTTCTCATACTAAAACTCCTTTTTCTACACACACACACATACACACATACTAAAGTCCCCGTTTGGATTTATGGATTAAACCCCACCTCGTATTGTCTTCAAACTACGTGGACTTTGATACCCCCACGGGATACATAGGCGTCTTGTGTGAATCACTAAACTTGAGTCCCCCCACATACATTTGTTACTTCGTTCTTATCATATATTCATCATATATATATATATTATATGCATGCTTCCTTGTGTCTTGTTAGATATACATAATCATTCTTCTATAATGATTTGTGACTCGATAAACACTTACATTATATTTTTTATTGCTATTTTGGTAATGCTCCTAAGGATGAACCTGATGAGCCTTTATCTATGACGTGAGTCGAGTGATTTCATCCTCCATTTATATTATGCACATAAGCGCACACACACCACAGAGTTCTATAGGAGAAGATTAACATGACTATGAGAGACCAAAAAGGCGGTATTGGTTGCAAAAACCTTCCCGTTCCGTAATTTAGGCCCCAGACCCTTGAACAACTTGGTTTCACAAGCATTAGTATTGTCCTTGATGCCGTTCTCTATAGGAGACAACATTTCTTTTACCTTTTTTTGTGTAAGAGAGGTTGGAGACTCTATATCTACATATCACCCCACATCGCAAACGACCAAGTGCCCCAATAATGGATGCAATCCCGTGCACACGTCGAAAAAGGGTAAGGAAGGAGGGTTCCACCTAAGCAGATGCCTTTTCCTCCCGGACTCCCCGGAGAGACGACCTCTCATGATGGCCACAATATGTAAAATAAAAGGCTTAAAACTTTAATTTCTCAATTTGAACCTTCAACTCACGACATTAACTTTGGAATAAGACAACTCCACCCAAAATTTTGTAATAAAGTTATTTTCCCTAACATCAGTTCGAAAACTAATTCTTTTCGGGTCAATTGATGCAGATTTCCCACCATAAATCTATATTTTTTAAAAGATAGTTATTTTTAGTTTCTCACATTTAGTCCCACTATATATATTTTTAATTTCGTATTTCCAAAATTAACCTAACATTTTTGGAAGGATTGGAAACCGATTTTTCTCCTTATTTTAGTGGAGCCATATAAGGTAAGTTGTTAGTTTTTCCATGTATGTCATTTCTTCTCAATGAAAAAGAAAACGACTTTGATTCTCTCAATCTCATCTTCAATTTTCAATTTCAAGAGTTCTCATATAAACAAAAATCAATTCTCGATCCATTAACGACTTCAGATTCAAAGATATTTGCTATTGATTTTCTCACTATGATTCAAATTTGAGTTAATAAGTATATATTTTTATGTTTAATTGATTAATAATGTTTTATTTTTAATTTGATGTTTAATTTGTGAGATTATACAATGCATTCTAAGATTCAATGTTTACTTTTTATTTTTATTTCATAAATAATGGTTATAAATCGTGATTAGATTCTGTATTGTATAATTATAGGTATTTAGATGCTCTGTTTTTAGGTTTTATGAGAAATTGATCAGTTAGGGCTTCTATTGAAATCAGGGTATATATTCATTTATGAGTTAATGGTCAATGTTATACGACTGTTTGATTTTGTAATGAAAGTGAAATACTTGTGAAATTAATTGATGTATTTAATATCTATATTTTGTAGTATCAGAGTTAGTATTTGTTTGAATCTTGTATGACTTCATCGATAAATTTGAATATTTTATTTAAGTATATATGTTTGTTTATGCCTTTTTATTTAATTTTGTTTGTTTCTCTATTTTTAAATTAATTATTGTTTTTGTAATTAGATGGTGTTAGTTTTGTTGTTATTTGATTATTTTACACAGTGATGCTTGGATTATAGTTGTTTTCATTCATTTAATATTCGAAAATTATGGTCTTAATGAGTTTTTATTATAATATGACATGTATTACTCATTTTTTTTGTATTTTTTAGTGTTTGATCATAGACCTATTTGTACGTGTTCAAATGGTTGTATGTCGACCACTAAAATAATTGAAGTCGACAGTTCGTATTTTTCATTTGTGAATGGTGTGCGAAATTTAAGATTTTGGAAAGAACAAATGTTAAGTTTTCATAATCGTTTGGTAATTTCGGAAGAGTTAGTTTGGAATCTAATGAGGATTTTAGACTTATGATGCTTTGTTACGAGGACTCAAAATCTAATTTTATTGAAATAAAGGTTTAAGATTGTATGTTTATTTCTAGTGAAGTTTATGAGATTTAGTAGGTTTTATTGATATTGATCATTCATTAGCTACAAATTCATTTGATGTTATAGATTATTACTTGGTTGAATATGCATCATTAAGATCAAAGGCTTTTATCTCGGAGTCTTAGGCATATGTAATTATTAAAGTTGGGAAAAAATCTGAAGGGGCTGCGAAAGAGTTTGTCATAACATTACATAAATATACATTAGAGGTCGGATTTAAGTTCAAGTGTAGAAATAGTAATAATGTTAGAGTGCTTACTTGTTGTGTTCAAGATGAGGATATTAAATGTAGTTGTCATGTGCACGCATCGACAAATCGTGCAAATGGTTTTTTATATTAGAACATTGACTAATACTCATAGTTGTATGAGCCGTGTTCGTAAGTCAACTAGTGAAATGATGTCATTTCAAACTATTTCATCTGAGTTTATGGATGAACTTCATGAGAATATTTCAATTAGTTCAATTGATATAATGAGGAACTTTAAGAGAAGATATGGCTTTGATATGTCTTACCATCTAGATTAGAAGGGAAATGAACTTGCAAGGGTTGAGTTACGTGGGTATGAGGAACAATCTTATAACAACTAATGTTATATTGTAACCGATTGATCAAAACAAACTATAACTCATTATGTTTTGTTGAGCGTGATGAGTGGATTTTTTGTTCAAAAGATTATTCATAAGCTTTGGATCAAGTGTACAAGACTCTCAATATTGCAGACTGATACTATTCTTAAATGGGACACACTTGTATTGTAATTACAAAGGAATGTTATTATCTTCCAGAATAATGGAGATCAAGATATATAGCATCATATTAATTCTTGTATTTATAATTTTTATTCATTGTCTTTTGCAAATTAGTGAGTTTTAATGTTTTTTATTATCTTAAATGATTTTTGAAAAAAAACATTTTACTAGTTGAGACTTTATCGATTTTGTACATGTTTTAGTGACTTTAACAATAAGAAATGTAATGTAATATATCAATTCATGTTATATTTCTCAATTTTACTATGGTTGTTATATGTTTTTTTAATTTTTGCAGGTATATCTCCAACAACTTTTTGTATTGTTGATGCTAAAAATAAAAGCAATTGGAATTGGTACATGAAATGCCTTGCTAAGGTTTGGAATCCTATGGGGAGGGATATAACATTTATATTGGATCACAATCAAGTAATTTTGTATGTGGTTCCAAATAAATTCCCATACTCTGCATATATTTATTATCTTTACCATCTTCAAAATAATGTGTGACATATGTATTGTGGCTTTAGTCCAAACTTTTAAATAGAAAATGGTGAAGATGTTTAACATGTGTGCATTTTCTATAATTATAAAGTCTTTTCAAAAAAATCAAAATGCATTCATAAATGAGGGAGATGATTTTATGAAAGATTTGTTACAAAAGTTTTAGGACAAGCATTGGTGTCATACAATTTTCAAGGGACATAGGTACGGGGAAATATATTCAAATATGGATGAGTTGTTCGCTGCTTGAAGTTAACAAGCTCGGTATTTTCCAATAACACAGTTGGTTAAGATTATTCAAATTAAAATGATAAACCAAATCTCGAAAAGATATCGGGAGGAAAATAAGTGGAGGACGATATTGTGCCCTCATAGGGGCTGGTATATTACTTGTTCTAATGAATTTATTTTTCAAGTTCATATAGAGAAACCAAAGTCTATAATGTTATTGGAGCATGTTTATTCTTGTTATAAATGGAAATTCTTAGGGCTTTCATGCTCACAAGCTTTAGTTGCAAAAAAATAAAATGGTGAATATATACATTAGTATATTGATTTGTATTTCATTAATGATTATTTCAAGAATTTTTATTCATTTCCAATTATTACTATCATGGGGATATAATATGAGTAAGTTGTTAGTAATGATGTTACTTTTAATGCGCCTATAATATACATACCTCCGGGAAGACCAAGGATGCGAAGAATAATGCCTTGTGGCGAATATCGAAGGTTCATAATAACAAAACTTGTAACATGATCATATGAGTTCCTTGAGTACAATCTATTGATAAAATCTGTTATTTAGAATTATTTTCCATTTGATTTGTATATATGATTGACATTTGAATGGATAAATTGGTTTGTAGTGGAGTTTTAATAGATGGAAAAAATCAGTTGAGTATATTAATACTTATGTTTTTATGATTTTGGTTATGAATCAAGTTATGTGATTTGGATTTGTATATATACGTTTAAGACATAAAAAAGTGATGCATTAATAAATTTAAATATTAAGTGGTTATAAAATTGGAGGTGTTACTACCCCTTTTAATTGATTTTGTTATTGTAAGAGCATTAACAAAATAAACAATTTATGTAATTGAGAACATATTTGGGTTGCACGTTATTTGTTTTTAAAATAGTTACATTACTAACCACTACGTAGGACATTAGTTACTTTATTAGTCACAATAAAGGAATGTTCACACTTAATCAACTACTTTAACAATCTATCGTGCTAAGATTGTGGACATTTATAGTTTGAGTAGAGAGGCGGTAACTTTGACAGTGGAAAAATTGAAAAGTAATGACATTAAGAGTGTTTGAAAGATATATTTAGTGACTTGTCAAGACATTGTATAAAAATTTGAGCCATTAGATAGAAAGTTGAGACATGAAGAATATTTAATTTGCCTTTCTAATCTATTTAACAAACATAATGCCAAATTATCAAGTAGATTAAACTAAAAATTGAAAACTTAGAATCTGAGTTACAGAATTGTAATCATTCAAATTAACATTTCAAATATCAAATCTTATAGATGTCTATCATTTGTAATTTCCATCATTTATGTTCTTTTTTGTGTTCGGAAGACTTGAGTAACTCGATAATCATATTCACATGCATTGTATCAATTGTTCGTAAATCTATTTTTGAGACTGTTTCCCCTCAATTTTTTTCCAGAGAGTAGGTCATAGCTATGCCATAATCATCCATGTTTATTTAAAAAAATCAAGCTTAGTATATATATTTTGTGACAAACAAGTATCATAATTCAAAGGATACAATCCTTGTTTTTGTTGGTGGTAAATTATTGCAGGTTGAAGTTTTTTTATTGCATAAATGAATGAATCCATTTCTCGGCCTAGTTCAAATCTATTCCATCTCAACTGAAAATTTTAAATATCATGTTTTTTCTTCGGAGTCTCTACCAACTTTATTGTTGGATTTTATTTCACTCGATCCTTCCTTTCTTCAACACATATATCAATGTGTGTCATCTAATCAATATCAACTGGACAAAATTTAATGAAACATAAATTTGAAATCAAGAAAGTATTTATATTATTTTCTACTATTAAGAGAGCATCCTTCAAATATTCTCCTCGATCTTCTTGACTTTCAAATTGGGTTGAGTCGTAATGCCGCCATGTGTTGACTTGATCGTCAAATGGTACACGACTGAAATGTCCCGGCTTATGATGAAATAGAGGGAAGAATACAAATATCACACTTTCTGCATACACTAACATATTGTCAAAAATATGCTTTATGAAAAAAATAAACAATTGCCCTTGTACACATAATTTTATTATAAAGAAAGAATTTCATAATTTATAGCTTAAGTAAAAATTACTTTATGATTTACTTAACGTATTTATAAAACTTACAAATAGAACTCCAAAAATTATGTGAATACTCTCTAATTCATTGATTATACAAGTAATTTGTCCGTTTATGTACAACATCATACTAGATTGGTGAATTTAAGAGTGAAATTAGTGAATTTATTAGTAGTGTCTTCAACCCTCAAGATTTAGTGAAACAGTGCCATATCGGGTCCAGTCTTTACTCTATAGGTTTTTAAATATACGATCAAGTGTGATAATTTACCCAAGACTAACTTGTGAGGAATAAGGACTTATATCGGATTGTATTATCTTGGAGAATTTAATTAAAAAGAAATTCGGCATAAGCATCAATGACTTGTACAGAAAAATGATGTTAGTTTTCGGAATTAGATTTTATAGCATAAGAAGGTGACATTTGAAAATGAATAGTGATTTTATTATGTTATAGTTTTATGTGTACTAATTATATAATCGAGAAAATAAATTTTTAGTGAGTTTTAAGTCAACTGAATGAATTAATTGATGTTTATTAAAGAGTAAAGTAGTAACTGTAGCAATAAGTGTATAAGTAATTAGAGAATTTAAAAATTAGAAAATACTTACCAGCTATCCTATAAAAAGTACTCAATAAGTTACATTTGGTACTTACATGGCTTGTAATTGCTTTCTTTTTTAGAACAACTGATGTTTCTCTTCTACTAAGATATACTCCTACTCAAGCCAAAAAATAATTACTGAAATAATTATAATTTTAGTAGGTAAGATTGTAGTATTATTCAATTATAATGAAACAAAATTAAATTAGTTATTTTTGAAGCATTTATTTTCAACCAATGGAATGTGACTTTGAATTTCACATTCTTTCACGATTATTTTGTTTTAGTGAAATCCATCAATCAATCATCTTTGCTCTCTCTCCAATTGGGTTCCTCTTGCTGTTTTAGACTTTCATCCGCAACACTTTATTTCTTACCCACCCTCTTTCTTTTATTCTTCCCATAAGTGTAGTCTTAATTATTATTTGGAAATATATTAGACCTCACATTCACCCTTTTACCCATAGAGCTTGGTTCAACATTTTTAATTTGGTAGATGGGTTGCGAACTAATTGGTATTTTAATAATTTTCCTACACTTATTTTAGGATTTTAACATTTCTATTTTTTGTTCCAAATTCTCGATTTTATTATTTTTCTCAACTATTTCATAAGTAAAAATAGTTACGTCCTCACAATGTTGACTATCCCTATTTTCTTATTCATTCTTTAACTATTATACTTCATGTGAGAGACTTTGTAATTAGTCAAGATATCGAGATGTCCTTTCTCTATTCTCACTTGTTACTATTTGCATTTGGATTTTGTTTTCTTCTCTGCTCTTCTCTTATCAATTTGAACCGTATTATCGTCTTTCATGTTAATTATCTCTTCCGTGAGATCAAAACTTTTAAATTCATCTCCTTACAACATTCATTCTCAACTTCTTCTTCATTGAACATCTTGTCATACATTTAATCATTTCTATCCACTTTATCCTCCACTTCAACTTCAATCTCTTTATTTATCTCCAATTTTTCTTTCATTCATGTCTCATTCACCCTTTCATTAGCATTTTGTTCTTCCATTGGGGATAAAATCTTAACTATTGAATGGAATCAAAGTATAAAAGATTTTTCACATTGACCCCTGGAATAAAGGTGTCACAATAACTTGTTACTAATATTTTTAAACCCCATAATTCACATCATGAGCAACTCAAAATATTCCAACGGTTCCCAAGGGTAGTGGCTCTTGTGTACATTATTATTTACAATAATATTTTATACATATATAAATGTTAATTTTTTTGTAATTAGTGTTGCCTTTCTTTGATGGGTGTGTTCTTATCTTAGATCCAGGATCTTATACTAGATGATTTTTTTGGACGCAATAAGGTTTTGTTTGTTTTTCATAACCTGGTCCAAGGTGGGAGGACCTTTAGATTCATTTGTTGACATAGAGGTGGATGACGGAAAAAATCAACAATTTTGGGTGGGATATTGCTGAGGGAACAATACAATAACACTATGATGAGTGGAGAGCTTTGTTTTGATACTGACAGAAAGACTGACAAAAGGACTGAATGTTTGACTCGGGATAGAAAACACATATATTGTAAGAATCAACATCTCATTATTCATTTATAATATTAAAACTTAGGTCATTTTATTTCGTGAAATATGAGAGGTAAACACGTCACTACAAATTCTCACAAATTTGCTCGTTATTATATCTATTACCATGACTTTTTAATAAAATGTCAATGCATTTTGCAGGTTGATAACTAATTACTCGTATTTTTATACCCCACTATTTACATCTTGAGCAACTCAAAATAATGTATTGGGTTCTAAGGGTAGTGTCTCTCATGTACATTGTTGAATTTAAATTAATTTCTCATATGTACATAAATGTTAGTTGTTTTATAATATTTGAATACCCATAAAATAAATGGGACCAAAGTTAGAGGGTCACCGTGTAATTAACCCTTGTATTTACAATAATATCTCATACGAATATAAATATTAATTATTTTTTAATATTGATACATAATATATATATATATATATATATATATATGCTAACCAAATTTAAGTAAGTATCCTAGTCATAAGATTCGTCAAGATTGGATGTCGCTCCCTAACTGGAATCGCGATTTAGCGATTTGTTTGCGAATTTGGTTTTTTCGTGCACGCTCTCATATTTCGGTTGCTTAATCCGTTTTTTTTGTTGGGGCTTTTTTCGGTGTTCGAGAAGAAAATGGGTTGGTTTTCCTTCTAAGGTATTATTCATGGGATGAAGGTTCATAATAATTGTTTGAAAGTTGAGATTGGTTTTAGTTTCTATTGCCATATGTTATGGTTTCGTGGTGATTGGGTTGGATTTTTTTGCATTAGTTCCAGTTTGGACGGTTCAGTGTTATGTGGATTTCCTGGATAAGTGGATGTTGTTAAAGGTTAATGAGGGAATGTTATATTTTTTCTCGTGATGGGTATAATATGTGAGAAACAGTTGGTATGCAAGTTTGGAAATGAGTAATTTTTTAGGCTGGTTTGAGAAGAAGGTGGTATAACTATTTTGAAAAATATCTCACGATAGTTGACTTGGGTGTTGGAAAATATATGTATATATAATTCAAAATGGGTATAATTAAATGCACTATAAGTAAGGAATCTAACACTCCAAAAAGTATCAAAAAAATTATGTAGTTCCTCAAAAAATCGTTATAAAAATGTCTCTATATATTATTCTGAGTGTTACTTGGAATGCATTTAATCATATCCTTTAAAATAAATATATAATTTAAATTTTTTAAAATAATACCCATTTTGATGCTGCCTGAGCATTCTCAATTTTCTAAACTCGTACCGGCACCACTCCCCGTATTTGTTACTTACGTAAGTACATCCCAATTATATCGACCAACCTCTAATAACCACAGTCGTACTGCAGTGTACAGTATACAAAAACTCATACAATCATAAAAGCATCATGACTCTACCCATCATATATCTCTGTTCAAATAACCCATATTTTTAAAATGAGTAATTCTACTGTGATCGAATTTTAGACAAACTTTTTCCAGACACACTGACGTGGCGACGTGTTATTGGTTGGTTTGTAGGTCCCACTGGCGTGGACCCCAAAAACCAACCAATATCAAGCAGCCACGTCAGTGTGTCTGGGAAAAGTTTGTCTAAAATTCGGTCACAATAGAATTTTTCTTTTAAAATTTTATTACACAAAATAAAGACTCTTTGTATCCAATACAAAAAATCTTTCATAGTCATATGTATGGGATATATTTGCAATCCATTGTGATAATAACCCTGTGATTTCTATCATCACCAAAATGAGAAGCCTCGTGAAACTACCTTTCGTTGTCTTATTTTTTATCCAAATACTCATTCTCACCTGTGATGCACGTAATTTTGATTTTACTATAAAGAACTTTAACTTTGATCGGATATATCAGTTTGGGGACTCCCCATCTGATGTCGGCAATTTTTACTCCGTTCACTAGGCTTCTTTCATCTGATGTCGGCCAAACATTTTTCCAGAATGCCATGGATAGTGTTTCTGATGGATTGCTCTTCATTGACTACATTGGTAATTATTTGTGTCTTACATTTATATTCAGTTATTTTGATGAGGCAGTTATTCTGATTTTATAATCACTAAAACTGTTTGTTAGTTGTAATAATTTTTTATCCCTCGATTCAAGTTAGTCTGAATTGCATGGCTCACAAAAGATAGGCATAATTTACACTAATAATATTTGACATATTTGTTTTCTGTTGGAATATTAAATAAAATTCATCAACATATTAGATTATTGAGATTACCTAATAAAGGAATTGTAGAAACTGTGTACCTGAATCCATAGTGATGATTGAGACTAGGGGGTTGGAGGTCTTCCACAGACTAATCCCTCTCTCTATGAGTTCTCTCTCTCTTGATAGGGATGAGGTGGAGAATCTTTGAGTGCATTAGCCTTGGGGACCAGAACCCTTCATTATATAGACATCTAATTAGAACCCCTTAAATTATAATTAGGTGACTCTGAAGTAACCAATAGGTGACTCTTGAGTAACACGACTCCTGAGTAACCAGTAGTTGACTTTTAGGTAGCCACACATTTCGAATTCCATACTTATAATTAATGTATTTTGGGCTTACCTAATTAGATCACTTCATTTTCCCAATTTAAATTGAAGCTCAAATATAATTACCATTTTAATATGTGAGCCCACCTTAAATTATTTGGAATAAATAAAATATTCCAACAATCTCCCACTTGGGCTACATAATAATTTCGAATGTAATTATATTCAATAACCTTATGTGCGCACCAAATTGCTTTCTATTCTTAAGACATATCTCGAATCAATCTCGACCATCTCCTATATCAGTATGAGACCAAAGCGACCTTCGTTACATTTATGTGGTAACTTAATCCATCAATGATCACCACACCCAATATATTCAATGACATAGATCACGTATGGATGTGCAGCTAGAAATTACATGCAATGTGATCTCAGAGTTGTCTATTTCCAATTGGTCATAATTTTATTCCATAGTGAGATCAAACCTTAGTCTTTTAAACATTAAGTTATACCATAATTAAAAGACGATACATTCAGAATAAACAACAAACTAAAATTACCATCAAGTTATTTTGTAGAAAACTGAAACATACATAAAGTATCTGAGTAGTGTCAAATGAAGGAACATTAAATCGAATACAAACTCCCACTAAAGCTGAATATCATCAAACTGAACAACACCCAAATGAGAAGTCTGCTCATGAAAGACCTTGGGTGGTAAGCAGTTAGTAAGAGGATCCACGAGCATGGAGTTTGTTCTTATATGTTCAATAGACACTATCTTAATCTGAAACCTTTCCTAAAAAACAATAAACCTAATGTATATGTGCTTAGACTTCAATAAGCTTTTGTTGTTAATCGAATATAGAACTGTTCAATTATTGTCACAATATATCTGTAGTGATCTTTCAATGCTATCCAAAATATGCAGCCCAGTGACAAAATCTCGCTACTATATCGCATGATTTGTTGCCTCATAATAGGCTATGAACTTTGCTTCCATAGTGGAAGGTGCAATGAGTGACTGCTTAGCACTCCACCGAAAATAGCACCTCCAAACAACATGTATACATAGCCAGAAGTGGATCTCTCAATGTCTTGGCAACCCGCAAGATCGGTATCAGAATACCCAATGATCTCCAAATTATCTGACTTCCAATAGATAAGCATGTAATCTTTTGTTCCCTATAAATACATCAAAACCCATTTGGCTTCTTTCTAGTGATCCATTCCAGGGTTACGCAAATATTCTCCTAACATACCCACACTACAAGAAAAAACACATTTCGCAACAAAGAAACTTTGTCGCGAAATATATTAATTATGTCGCAAAAGACATTTCGCGACATAAGAATGCATGTCACCCACGTGTCGCGTTAGCCCCATCTTGGAATTTATTTCACGACATACATATCTATGTCGCAGAATGTATATACCAATTGCGGCAGGATACATGTCGCGAAATTTATATATTTATTAAAATATATATTAATATTTATTTTTCATATTAAATAATACCTTACTTTTCGCGACACAATGACATGTCGCGGAAGGTTGTTCTTTACACGACATGCCATACATGTCGCGGAATGTCATTCTTTAGGCGACATGCCATACATGTCGCGAAATGTCATATTTTAGGCGACAGACATAGCATGTCGCGGAATGTCTCCTTTTGGCGACATTATTGATAGAAAGACTTTTGCGTATATTTGTCGTTGTTGTAAAAGCTCCCTCTAATCAAAACCTTATATACCTACAAAATAAAACAATCTCAAGTGTAGAGGTAAGTAAGGGTATCAATCCACATTCTAGGGAGTAAGCTAGAGACAAATTCAATTGTAATTCAATTTTTATTTTCTTTTTGTTCTTTTTTCACGTTTCTACATTTTTTTAGCCTTTTCAAATATTAAAACAATTGGGTGAGGTGATGATTTAAACTAAACTAAACTAAATGAGAGATGAAAAACAACTAACTAGAAAGTGACTAAAATGGAAAATAAAGTCTAACACTAAAATAAGAGATAAAGTGAGGTATATAATTGTGAGAACAATCAAGGAGTGGGATTACACCACAAATTTTAGCTATTCTAATTAATTAATTTAATTATTTGAATTCTTCCAAATTAATATCAAAACTACAAATCAACTCTCGTTGCAAGTGTAATTATAATAGTAATCTTTTAGAATATTAAGTTTAACACCCCACAACTCTAGAAAAATAGATCTACACTCCTTTTAATTAATCACCCGCTAGGATCGATCAATTAAAATTCATGTAAATCTTAGAAAATAAATTTAGAGTTGAAATTAAAGTAATAATACCCCACTTAAGAAACCCTTATCTCTAGTTCGAATCTAAAATGGGTATTATAACTAGAATTTCGATTTTCTCTCGAAAATCATTTACCCTCTCTCGAGGCGTAAATTTAAGGGTGAGGAATCAAATTTAACATTCAAAGGGTAATTTCAAGTAATCAAACTAATTAAACTAAAATAATATGAAATAAGGGTTTCACCCCACCCCTTGAAAGGGGATTTAGCCTAACATGATATTAAACATGACAAATTAATAATCAAGGCTACTAAAATAAAAGAGAAGAGAATAGAACAAGCAAACCAAATCTCTTTGAGAAAGTTGAACTCTACTCTTCCAAATTGAAGCATACAATCCCTCCGATTGAGCATCCAAATTCTTTGAAATTAATTATTCACTCAATTAACTCTCCTACAATATTTAATCTCACAAATATCTAACAAAAATAAAAAGAACAAAATAAAACTATATACAAATGTTGTTTTTCTCTACAATTCTCTCTCTAGAATTTTCCTATCTAAAAGCTCTCTCCTCTTAAATGGGGTCTTCATCTTTATTTTATACAAGGCATGTAGCATGGGGTATATAGGGTAATTGGTATAAGTGTGCATGTGGTTTGGGTGAGGTCATGTGGGTAGTGAGGTGAGGGGAATAAAATCTGATTTGGGAATGAGAGGTTTGGGGGCATTTTTGGGAAGTTGGGTTAGAATTAGTAGTTGGGAGTTTTTAAGGGTATCTTGGGAAAAGGGGTTTAAATTGTCACATGGGTATTTGGGTTATGTTTTATTTGTTTTGGCTTGGCAGATCGTGAGTTTGGCTTTGAGGTTTGGGAAATGGTAAATGGAAATGGGTTTGGTTTAGGGAATGGGTTGGAATGCGATATGGGAATCGAGTTTGCACCGGAGGTTTCGTGGGTCGACGGGCTACCGGGTTGGTCTTTGCACCGGGTATGGAGGAGGTCGGGCAGACGATGCACTGGAGGTGGGGAGAGGTGCAGAGGGTTCGCCGAAGTGTTGGCTGGAGGGGCAGCCCGGAGTTGGCTTACTCGCCGGCGGCAGCAGCTGGGTCTACTCGGGTTTAGGGTCGAGAGAGAGAGGCCGGAGGGAATAGATGTTGGGTCTCCGCCCATGAGTAAGGGGTAGGGGTCTGTCGGGCTGGACATGGAGAATCGGCAGGGGGTTCCGGATTCTCGTTTTTCTAGACTGGGTTGGTTCCGGCAGGTGGGTTTTGTGGCTATTGAGATTTATGAGAGAGGAGAGAGAAGATTGGTGGTGGAGTTATGGTGTTTTAGTTTTAGAGATTGGATGATAATGGTGGATTAGGAGAGAGAGTGGAAGTGGGTGTTTGGAAGATGAAGGTGAGGGTAATTTGGTGTGGTAAGGTGTAGGGAAGTATGGTGAGGATGTGGGGTTGTTTTGGGTGTAAGTGTGTGTAGGTATGTAGGGTATGTGTGTGTATTTAATTTGAATCCCTAAAAATAACACAACTAAAATTAAATTAATAAAATAAAATAAAAACCCAATAAAATCTAATTCTAAAATAAAATAAAGACTCAAATAAAATTGAAACTAAAAAGAAATGAAATTAAAATTAAAAATAAAATCTAATAAAACTAAAACTAAAATTCTAATTAAATGTAAAATCAATATAAAACCAATAAAAGAAATCCCCCCAAAAAATATAATCCTAATAAAATAAAATGAAAACTAAAACTAAAACTAAAAACTTAATAAAATCAAAATAAAATAAAATTAATCTAATAAAAATAAAATAGAAAAAGAGAAAATAAAATCTAAAAATTCTAAAATAAACCTAAAATTAAAATGACACAAACTAAAAATCTAAAAATTGATAAAAGGGCACAAACTTAACACACACACGGTTTAAGGTTGGTTTAGGCTAGGCTTAGGCTCGGGTAAGGGTTTAGGCAGGTTTAGGGATAAGGTATTTAACTCCATTTATGCGCAATTGCTTTGATTTAAACGCTTGAACTCTGCAACGCACCATTAAGCCTGCATAATTAACATTTAAGCACATAAGACCCAAATTATCAAGAATTAGCAACGAAAGTACGTCTATTCGGGGTATAAATTGTACAGTTTTGGGTGCTTATCACACCACCCCCGAATAGAGCATTGTCAGTGCTCGAGCAATAAGATAGAGAGAATGGGACAAATAAGTAACCCAAAGTGTACTACTTTCGCGGGCACTTGTGATTGCACTTAGCATGTGCAACAAGCCTTTAAACCTATAGGTTACCCTACAAGACGAGTTGTGTCTCATGAGGGTTTGCAGGGAATATACCCACAAAATTCTTTATTTGCAAAATGGCACTCAATATCTTATTAGACATAGAATAATCGCACAATCCATCATATGAGAAATGATTTGAGAAATACAAGCTAGAATGTGTAAAAAAGATTAAGCTAAGTAAATACTCAAGGCACATCCTTCCTATAACTCAACGTGTGTAGTGTGAATCAGTCAAAACGACTCGAGTATCATCAAAGTAATTCCTAGATTGCCTTTTCGTAATCAACGCTTCAACTTCAAATCTCACTAGATATAGCTCTCTCAAACGAACTCTCGAGATATGGGTTAGTGTATCGCTCCTGTGTGTGAGGAGGTGAGTAAATGTAAGCAAGTTCAAACGTCTCACATACACATAAGAAAGAACGAACAATTAGAAAGAAAATTGATCTCATGAAAGAATTCTAACCACTATAGTGAGAACGTCGAGTTATTCACCACGTCGACTTTCATTTGCCCGAACACCTAGGGGGAATATATGGATGATAATGGGTGAGGGGAAAATGAAATGGGAAGGAAGGTATAAGGTGTGGTATGATGGATGTGTGATGTATGGATGTGGTATGTAGGATATAATGGTGATATAAATGATAAAGGATGATGGATGAATGTATATGATAGAAGAGTGTTCTATACATTAGGCACAAATGTCTTTATTACTAACTACAAACTCTCTTTCTTTTCTTTTCTCTCTATTTTTTTTTTCTTTTTTTTTTTCTATAATTTGCTATTTTTCTATTTTTTCTGTTTTTCTCTCACTTTTCAAACCAACACTGAAGACATTTAATATTTGAAATCACACTCTTTTATTTGGAAATGATGATGGATGATGTAAATGGAGGTGATAGGTGATGGTGTGGGTAAATATATGGGAATATGGAAGAGCATGGGAATATAATGGGTGAAGTGAATGGAAATGTGATATGGGGGGAAAGTGGTAGGTGTATTTTTTCACTCTCTAGTATTCGGGACAAATTTCAAGACACGCGTTTCTTACAACTCGAAAATGATGTCATTCTCAGTGATCAAGCCAAAATTTTTATGAAAGATAATGAGATCATACAACAATTATGTGCGGACCCAAAAGAAGTTGAATCAACTTGTGACTCGGAGATTGTGTAAAACACTCTGAAAGGGTGAAAGGCACAAATCTCACGGGCTAAAGTCTCTACTATTGATACTTAAGGTTATCTTTAGAATTGTAGTACTCTTCAACTCTAAACCGTAGTGACTTGATAAGTGTGCAAATTTTGTTGAGTCTTGAAATTCATGGTGCAACATGCCTTGTTACGTATTACATAAGCTATTAGAAAAAAAATATTCTCTAGCTTGATTCCTAGACTTTAAAGATGGATGATAGAAAATTCACATCAATGAGTGAGATTAAAGAAACTGCACGAAATTTTAAAAATCAAGTTTAAAACTCAAAATTTTTCAAAAGAGGTACAATTTTGATAAAATTCCCCACACCCAAACAAAAAGGAACATCGTCCTCGATGTTAGGTAAAATGATTTTTAAAATTGAGAGCATAAGTGAGGAAAGAGATTACCAGAATCAACCACTAATGAAGTGGACAGATATCGCCAATAATAAACCTGAATAAGAAGTGAGAAAAAAATGGTGTACAAGTCTATAAACATGGCAAAGCATAAGTTGATGTGAAAACACCACCCCCAAACAGGATCAGACTAGTACAAGAAATGCGGGCTGCCTCCCGATAGAGCTAAGTTTAATGTCTTCAGCCAGACCGATGAAATCTCACCCTAAGGATAAGAACAATGATGGCGCGGGGCGGCCGAAAAATTGGGGTGATGAGAATCACCCCCAAATAAGACTGAATCGTCAGTCTTGCTGGATAAAGGCTAAAGAGGGTCAATGCACTTGTATAGCAAAATGAATCACGCGATGCAAAGCATCGGTGGACCATGGGTGGGTGGGAATTAGGATAAAGGTGAGGGTGGAAAGGGTGAAGAGGTATCGGCCACGGGCCTTGTTGAGCTTAAAGGTGAGGGCAACAAGGGCCCTATAAGCATGGCGCTCAAGTTGGTGAGGGAGGAAAAAAGGTGTAGAAGTAGTGATGGAGTGGGCCTCATAAAAATTACACGGCCGTTCTATGAATGGGCGATGATAATGGTTGCGCCGTGACACACTAGGGAGCTGTTGAGAAGAGAAATCAACACCGCAAGAGAGTGGCGGGTATAGAGTAACGAGCTCGGTGTCACGATGGAGAGTAGTGGTGTGGGAGAGTGGGTTTAGGTGTGGGATAAATGGTGTATCGGGTGGGATAAATGGTGGATCAAGTGGGATAAATGGTGGAGGAAGATGATCCAACTCAAGAGTGGGAGACACACACTCATCATGAGGTGCGGAGTGATCCACAAGGAAACTCGCAGGAGGAAGTGTGGTATCTAAAGATGGAGTGATCAACTTCTCCATAAGAGTATCATTGGTGAATGTGGTGGGTGGTTCAAACGAGGCACCAAGATCAGAGATAGTTGAATCAACATCAATATTCAGCTCAAGGGGAGAAAAATATGATGGGATAGGATCCACATCAAGAGAGGCAGGAACCATCTCTGACGCTATCTCGGTAAAATGGTGAGCACTCCTAGCCGGAGCTAACCTAGAATGAAGTGGTTCCTCGGGAACACAAGGGTGAAGCTCGATAGGTGTAGACTTGGGCATTATTTTCGATTCGACTAGAAAGTGAGTGGGAACCTCAAAGTGGGGTTCATATGGATATGGTGGGAATTGATCAGGATCACTAATGAAAGGTACGCCAACACAATTGTCGACTTGGGACCCGGACCATGGAATGGTCTCAACTTCAAGATTCTCGGGGTGGTAGGGTTGGTCACACTCAAATTTCGTGTCACAAGAGGACACAACATCGTCACACTCGGTGGCAACGATGGGTGGATCCATAGGAATATCCGACTCTCTCGCACACTCCAATTCATTTAATCTTTGTTCAAGCCTTTGGAGAGCTTGAGTCTGAATTTGAGTGGCGTGCTCTTGCGAAAGTATGAACTTTTGCAAGAGGGTTTCGAGAGCGGATGTGGAGGATGGTGGTGGTGAAGTGACGGTTGGTGGTAGGTGAGGTGGACACAACTCTCTATTATCGTGAGTGTAGGGAGAATACTCAAATGAAGTCGGTTGGGTGGGGCCAAGTGCATCATACACGAAAGGATCACTTTCGTGATGGACAAAGGGTTGATATTTACTTCGTGCATAGTGAGGGAACTGATCGTGAACTGGTGCACAAGGTTGCCATGACGACTGTTGGAACGTGTGAGGATCCGCAACATCGGGCTGGGATTCGTATTGCGTGGAAGGTTGATCAGGCCTCCACAAATAACTCGGGGACTCACACAACTCAGGATTAGATACATTGGGATAGTAGGCCGAGGTGGGTTCCTGAACAGTGTCATATGGATACACATGTTCCATGGTGGGTTCAGATGGATATGACAAGTACGGACAATCATGGGACATGTGATAACAGTGGGTGAACAACAAAGGATGAGACACGTCGACACTTGACACCGAGGGTGATGGAATAGGAGGTGCGTGCATGGATGGGTCAAGAGTAGCAACGATACTCGTGTGAGAGGTGAAACCACTAAGGATATCATAAAGAGACGGCTTACGATCACTCTCACACATGTCCCGTGACAATGAAAAATGACCAAAATAGTCCCGTAAAGGACGTTCTTCGTCCATGAGGAGAGAAAATATTCTTTTTTTTTTGGATTTTTTGAATTTTTCAAAAGGAAAGAAAATGTTTTTGGATTTTTGTGAAAAAATAAAGGAAGAAAATATTTTTGGATTTTTCTAAAACGAAAGAAAGAAGATATTTTTGGATTTTTTCATTTTTTTTATAAAAATGAAAGAAAATATTTTTGGATTTTTTGTGGAAGAAAAGATGGGGAAAAAATATGTGGACTCTTGAATGTGAACGAACTCAATAAAATGCAACTACCGAAAAATTAAATTGGACACACACACAAATTAAGAATATTTCCTAACTAGCACATAGCCAATTTTTGTCTTTAGATTAAGTGAAGGGGTAGTCAAATTTTAATTAAGTCCGTGGACGATAAAATTTCACGAAATAATCTGAGTGATCGCCTTTGCAAAAATATTCTCCTATTGGGCTACCTACTTAATTCATTTTAAATTTAGTGATGGCTAGGATAGCACACAATGGTAAGCGAGTGAGTCGGATGATGAAATCCCTTCTCGTGAGTGACCGAGTGTAGGTCTTAATTAATTAATTCATCACACCATTCGAAAATAAATGCGAGAATAAAATCAAGTAAGAGCACACAAAAGAATTGACTCGCTAACAGGAGAGGCACGAGTGTTTAAGAAATGTACCTCCCACGGTTTTTACGCCGTGGGGTGCCGAAAAATTTGAGTCGACCGGGGGGAGAATACGCCAATCTCAGTCGTCCCCGGGAGTCCTACCAACCCAAGGTAGAGAGGCTTCTAAATCCTCGCCTTTGGACGCCCTCTCTCTACCTTGTTCGGTTTCCCTATCACGCTATTTTTTTCAATTATTACAAATTTTAAATGGAAAATAAATGGTGTCTCTATGCTCCGCAATACAAGACAAATAATAAAGTCGTAATACAATCCTTCTAAAATAATGCAAAAATGGTACTAAAAAATAATAAAGTGAAAAAAATTTAATGAAGTACAAAAGTGAATCCGCTCCAAGCTTCACAATCCCAAGAATGGCAACGGCGCTATTTGATAAATAGAAAAATTTCATCGTCCCCGACAATGGCTCCATTTGAGAAAATGACTTTTCGGTGTATTTTTTTGTCATTGTTGAAAGCCAAGTTAGTCAAAACTTCAAATACCTACAAAATTAATAAACTCAAGTGTAGAGATAAGTAAGGGTATCAATCCACATCCTAGGGAGTAAGCTAGAGACAAATTCAATTGTAATTCACTTTTTAATTTCTTTTTGTTCTTTTTTCACGTTTCTACTTTTTTTTAGCTTTTTCAAATATTAAAACAATTGGGTGAGGTGATGATTTAAACTAAACTAAATGAGAGATGAAAAACAACTAACTAGAAAGTGACTAAAATGGAAAATAAAGTCTAACACTAAAATAAGAGATAAAGTGAGGTAAATAAATGTGAGAACAATCAAGGAGAGGGATTATACCACAAATTTTAGCTATTCTAATTAATTAATTTAATTATTTGAATTCTCCCAAATTAATATCAAAACTACAAATCAACTCTCGTTGCAAGTGTAATTATAATAGTAATCTTTTAGAATATTAAGTTTAACACACCACAACTCTAGAAAAATAAATCTACACTCCTTTTAATTAATCACCCGCTAGGATCGATCAATTAGAATTCATGTTAATCTTAGAAAATAAATTTAGAGTTGAAATTAAAGTAATAATACCCCACTTAAGAAACCCCTATCTCTAGTTCGAATCTAAAATGGGTATTATAACTA
This sequence comes from Sambucus nigra, assembly GCA_949130495.1. NCBI lineage: Eukaryota > Viridiplantae > Streptophyta > Magnoliopsida > Dipsacales > Adoxaceae > Sambucus > Sambucus nigra. Next base: position 46,687,931 of record OX422216.1, on the reverse strand, counting down.
GAATTTCGATTTTCTCTCGAAAATCATTTACCCTCTCTCGAGGCGTAAATTTAAGGGCCAAGAATCAAATTTAACATTCAAAGGGAAATTTCAAGTAATCAAACTAATTAAACTAAAATAATATCAAATAAGGGTTTCACCCCACCCCTTGAAAGGGGATTTAGCCTAACATGATATTAAACATGACAAATTAATAATCAAGGCTACTAAAATAAAAGAGAAGAGAATAGAACAAGCAAACCAAATCTCTTTGAGAAAAGTTGAACTCTACTCTTCCAAATTGAAGCATACATTCCCTCCAATTGAGCATCCAAATGCTTTGAAATTAATTATTCAGTCAATTAACTCTCCTACAATATTTAATGTCACAAATATCTAACAAAAATAAAAAGAACAAAATAAAACTATATACAAATGGTGTTTTTCTCTACAATTCTCTCTCTAGAATTTTCCTATCTAAAAGCTCTCTCCTCTTAAATGAGGTCTTCTTCTTTCTTTTATACAAGGCATGTAGCATGGGGCATATAGGGTAATTGGTATAAGTGTGCATGTGGTTTGGGTGAGGTCATGTGGGTAGTGAGGTGAGGGGAATAAAATCTGATTTGGGAATGAGAGGTTTGGGGGCATTTTTGGAAAGTTGGATTAGAATTAGTAGTTGGGGTTTTTTAAGGGTATCTTGGGAAAAGGGGTTTAAATTGGCGCATGGGTATTTGGGTTATGTTTTATTTGTTTTGTCTTCGCAGATCGTGACTTTGGCTTTGAGGTTTGGGAAATGGTAAATGGAAATGGGTTTGGTTTGGGGAATGGGTTGGAATGCGATATGGGAATCGGGTTAGCACCGGAGGTTTCGTGGGTCGACGGGCTACCGGGTTGGTCTTTGTGCTAGGTATGGAGGAGGTCGGCCCGACGATGCGCCGGAGGTGGGGAGAGGTGCAGAGGGTTCGCCGAAGTGTTGGCTGGAGGGGCTGCCCGGAGTTGGCTTACTCGCCGGCGGCAGCAGCTGGGTCTACTCGGGTTTAGGGTGGAGAGAGAGAGGCCGGACAGAATAGATGTTGGGTCGCCGCCCATGAGCAGGGGGTAGGGGTCTGTCGGGCTGGACATGGAGAATCGACAGGGGGTTCCGGGTTCTAGTTTTCCGGACGGAGTTGGTTCCGGCAAGTGAGTTTTTTGGCTATTGAGATTTATGAGAGAGGAGAGAGAAGATTGGTGGTGGAGTTATGGTGTTTTAGTTTTAGAGATTGGATGATAATGGTGGATTAGGAGAGAGAGTGGAAGTGGGTGTTTGGAAGATGAGGGTGAGGGTAATTTGGTGTGGTAAGGTATAGGGAAGTATGGTCAGGATGTGGGGTTGTTTTGGGTGTAGGTGTGTGTAGGTATGTAGGGTATGTGTGTGTATTTAATTTGAAGCCCTAAAAATAACACAACTAAAATTAAATTAATAAAATAAAATAAAAACCTAATAAAATCTAATTCTAAAATAAAATAGTGACTCAAATAAAATTGAAACTAAAAAGAAATGAAAATAAAAATAAAAATAAAATCTAATAAAACTAAAACTAAAATTCGAAGTAAATGTAAAATCAATATAAAACCAATAAAAGAAATCCCTAAAAAAAATCTAATCCTAATAAAATAAAATGAAAACTAAAACTAAAACTAAAAACTTAATAAAATCAAAATAAAATAATATTATACTAATAAAAATAAAATATAAAAATAGAAAGATAGAAAATAAAATCTAAAAATTCTAAAATAAACCTAAAATTATAATTACACAAACTAAAAATCTAAAAATTGAGAAAAGGGCACAAACTCAACACACACACGGTTTAAGGTAGGTTTAGGCTAGGCTTAGGCTCGGGTAAGGGTTTAGGCAGGTTTAGGGACAAGGTATTTAACTCCATTTATGCGCAATTACTTTGATTTAAACGCTTCAATTCCGCAACACACAATTAAGCCTGCATAATTAACATTTAAGCACATAAGACTCAAATTGTCGACAATTAGCAACAAAAGTATGTCTATTCGGGGTATAAATTGTACAGTTTTGGGTGCTTATCAATTATAAACATGTCGCAAAATGTCATCTAATTAGGCGACAGTGTATGTCGCTAAATGTCATTTATAATGCCACTAAAAGTCATTATTCATAATACTATTTGATTTTTTGCAACACCCAAGTTATGTCGCTAAAAGAGATTTTTTTTCAATAAATAATTGCAGAAGAATATTGAAAGATGCATATATATAAATTTTTGCCATGATATAACCTGTATAAATGTGCATCAAAACTATCACATAAAATGACACCATATTCAATTCTACAATTCTTCGTTAAAAGACAATTCATTTCATTCAAATAAATATGATTACAACAAATGTTTAAAATAACACCAACTTCAAAAATAATACACATTTCGCGAGAAACTTTGAGTCATCCAATCAACTAGCCCAATGAAATCCATCATCAATCTGTGACAAGAAACAAATAAACACGTGCTAACCATAATTGGATTGCATAATATGGAAAAAATCTACTTTTATCATAAGTGGGCACCTTTTTGCTATTTTTGATAGTCGTTTTACATTTTCGTGCCTCGACGCTCAATTTTCAAATTTGGGTATGTTTGAATTAATAAATTTAGAACGCTTCATAATTTTAGAAAATTTCGACAGAGTTTCCTTTGATTATTCACAAAATCCAACCTGTTTTAACATTTAAAATTAACTCAGAAACATCAACAAAAGCCGTAAATAAATAATCAACAAATCCCTTCCAACAATGGTCTTACTTTAGTTACACGCTCCACCCCCACTTCTCAACATGTTTCCTAAACTTATGTTTGAGTTAATCAATTTAAAAACCTCAATTTTAACCAAAAAAAAGAAGATTTTCCTTTGTTTATTCAAGAAATCCAACCTGTTTTATCATTTAAATAAACTCAACGACTTCAAAAAAGACATAAATAAATAATCAACAAATCCCTTCCAACAATGGTCTTAGTTTAGTTACACTCTCCACCCCCAGTTCTCAACATGTTTCCTAAACTTATGTTTGAGTTAATCAATTTAAAACACTCAATAATTTAAAAAAAAATTGGCAGATTTTTCTTTGTTTATTCAAGAAATCTAACTTGTTTTATCATTTAAATAAACTCAACGACATCAACAAAAGCCATAAATATATAATCAACAAATCCCTTCCAACAATGGTCTTACTTTAGTTACACGCTCCACCCCCAGATCTCAACATGTTTCCTAAACTTATGTTTGAGTTAATCAGTTTAAAATACTCAATAATTCCAAAAAAATTGGCAGATTTTCGTTTGTTTATTCAAGAAATCCAATATGTTTAACATTTAAATACACTCAACGACATCAAAAAAAGCCATAAATAAATAATCAACAACTCCCTTCCAACGATTAAACATAAATAAGCTCATAAATAACTGAATCGATAAAAAGGTTCACACGTTGGAAGCTATTTTTGGTTTTCACCCATTAACGACATGTTTTAAGCCTTAGTCTAGATTTTTACAAATTATCGTCGTATTCGTAACCCGAGAGTCCCGTGACTATGCGATAAGTTCGAACGTGTTACATTGGACTCGTGTGAGCTGTTCTTGCCTCTTACGGGGGGTTTGGGCGTTGTTTTGGATTTTCACCCTCTAAAGTCATGTTTTAAGCCTAAGTTTAAATTTTGCAAATTATCCTCAGATTCTCAACCCGAGAGTCCCGTGACTACGTGGTAAGTCTTTACGTGTTACATTGGTCCCATGGGAGGTGTATGTGCCTCTTACGGGACTGTTTAAGGGTTGTTTTGGGTTTTCACCATCTAACGACATATTTTTAAGTCTAAGTCTTATTTTTGCAAATTATCGTCGTATTCTCGAAACGAGAGTGTCGTGACTACGTGGTAAGTTCCTACGTATTACATTGGTATCGTGTGAGCTGTTTGCGCCTCTTACGGGGTTGTTTAGGCGTTGTTTCAGATTTTCACCCACTAAAGTCACGTTTTAAGCCTAAGTCTAAATTTTGCAAATTATCCTCGTATTCTTAACCCGAGAGTCTAGTGGCTACATGGTAAGCCTCTACATGTTACGTTGGTCCTGTGGGAGGTGTCCGTGCCTCTTACGGGGTCGTTTAGGGGCTGTTTTAGGTTTTCACCCGCTAATGACAAATTTTTAAGGCTAAGTCTATATTTTTGCAAATTATGATCGTATTCACAACCCGAGTGTCCAGTGACTACACAGTAAGTTCCTACATATTACATTGGTCTCATGTGAGGTGGTCGTGCCTCTTACGGGGTCGTTTGGGCATTGTTTTGGATTTTCACCCTCTTAAGTCATGTTTTAAGCCTAATTCTAAAATTTTCAAATTATCCTCATATTCTCAACCCGAGAGTCCTGTGACTATGTGGTAAGTCCCTTTGTGTTATGTTTCTCCAGTGGGAGGTGTATGTGCCTCTTACGGGGCCGTTTAGGGGTTGTTTTGGGTTTTCACCCTCTAACGGTATATTTTTAAGCCTTAGTCTACATTTTTGCAAATTATAGTTGTATTCTCAAAACAAGAGTCTCATGACTACGCGGTAAGTTCCTAATGTTACATTGGGGTCATATGAGTTGTTCGTGCCTCTTACGGGGTTGTTTGGGTGTTGTATTGGATTTTCACCGTCTAAACACATGTTTTAAGCCTATGTATAAATTTTGCACATTTTCATTGTATTTTCAAACCTCTAGTCCTGTGACCACCTGGTAAGTCCCTTCATGTTAAGTTTGTCCCATAGGAGGTGTTTCTGCCTCTTACGGGGCCGTTTAGGGGCTGTTTTGGGTTTTCACCCACCAAGGGCATATTTTTAAGCCTAAGTCTCGATTTTTACAAATTACCATCGTATTCGCAACCCGAGAGTCCCGTGACTACGCGGTAAGTTCCTACATGTTACATTGATCTCGTGTGAGGTGTGAGTGCCTCTTATGGGGTCGTTTGGGCGTTGTTTTGGATTTTCACCCAAAGTCATGTTTAAATCCTAAGTCTAAATTTTGCAAATTATCACCGTATTCTCAAACCGACAGTCCCGTGACTATGTGGTAAGTCCCTACATGTTACGTTGGTCCCATGAGAGGTGTTCGTGCCTCTTACGGGGCCGCCTATGAACTATTTTGGGTTTTCACTCGCTAACGGCATATTTTTAAGCTTAAGTCTAGATTTTTGCAAATTATCGTCGTATTCTCAAAACCAGAGTCTCGTGACTATGGAATAAGTTCCTACGTGTTACATTTGTCTTGTGTGAGTTATCCGTGCATCTTATGGGGTCGCTTGGGCCTTGATTTGGATTTTCAGCCTCTAAAGTCATGTTTTAAACCTAAGTCTAAATTTTGCAAATTATCCTCGTATTCTCAGCCCGAGAGTCCCGTGACTATGAGGTAAGTCCCCACGTGTTACGTTGGTCCCATGGGAGGTGTTCGCACTTCTTACAGGGCTGTTTAGGGGATGTTTTGGGTTTTTAACCTCTAACGGCATATTTTTAAGCCCAAGTCTATATTTTTGCAAATTATTGTCGTATTCTCAACCCGAGAGTCCCATGACTACGTGATAAGTTCCTACATGTCACATTGGTCTCGTGTGAGGTGTCCGTGCCTCTTACAGTGTCGTTTGGGTGTTGTTTTGGATTTTCACCCTCTAAAGTCATGTTTTAAGCCTAAGTCTAAATTATGCAAATTATGCTCATATTATCGACCCGAGAGTCTCGTGGCTACGCGGTAAGTTCCTACATGTTACATTAGTCTTGTGTGAGGTGCTCGTTCCTCTTACGGGACACTTTAGGCGTTGTTTTGGGTTTTCACCCGCTAACGACATATCTTAAACCTAAGTCTAGAATTTAGCAAATTATCATCGTATTCTCAAAATGAGAGTCTCGTGACTATGCGGTAAGTTCCCACATGTTACATTGGTCCCGTGTGACGTGTTCGTGCCTCTTACGGGGTCATTTGGGCATTATTTTGGATTTTCACCCTCTAAAGTCATGTTTTGAGCCTAAGTATAAATTTTGCAAATTATCCTCATATTATCAACCCGAGAGTCTAGTGGTTATGTGGTAAGTCCCCATATTCTACGTTGGTCCCGTGGGAGGTGTTCGTGCCTCTTATTGGGCCGTTTAGAGGCTGTTTTAGATTTTCACCCGCTAACAGCATATTTTTAAGCCTGAGTCTAGATTTTTACAAATTATCGTCGTATTCTCAACCCGACAATCCTGTGACTACGCGATAAGTTCCTACATGTTACATTGGTCTCGTGTGAGGTGCTCGTGCCTCTTACAAGGTCGTTTGGGCGTTGTTTTAGATTTTCACTCTCTAAAGTTATGTTTTAAGCCTAAGTCTAAACTTTGCAACTTATCCTCGGATTCTCAACCTGAGAGTCCTGATACTACGTGGTAAGTCCCTACGTGTTAAGTTTGTCCCATGGGAGGTGTATGTGCCTCTTACGAGGCCGTTTAGGGGCTGTTTTGGGTTTTCACCCGCTAACGACATATTTTCAAGCCTACGTCTAGATTTTTGATAATTATCATCGTATACTTGAAACGAGAGTCTCATGACTATGAAGTATGTTCCTACGTGTTACATTGGTCTCGTGTGAACTGTTCGTGCCTCTTATAGGATCATTCGGGCGTTATTTTGGATTTTCACCCTTTAAAGTCATGTTTTAAGATTGAGTCTAAATTTTGCAAATTATCCTGGTATTCTCAACCCGAGGGTCCCGTGACTACGAGGCAAGTCCATACGTGTTAAGTTGGTCCCGTTGGAGGTGTCTCTGCCTCTTACGGGGACTTTCAGGGGTTTTTTTCGATTATCACCCGCCAACGGTTTATTTTTAAGCCTAAGTCTCGATTTTTGCAAATTATTGTCATATTCGCAACCCGAGAGTCCCGTGACAATGCGGTAAGTTCCTACATGTTACATTGGTCTCGTGTGAGGTGTTCGTGGCTCTTACCGGATGCTTTAGGCGTTGTTTTGGGTTTTCACCCGCTAATGACATATTTTTAAACCTAAGTCTAGATTTTAGAAAGTTGTCATCGTATTCTCAAAACGAAAGTCTCATGACTACGCGGTAAGTTCCTACATGTTACATTGGTCCCGTGTGATGTGTTTGTGCCTCTTACGGGGTGTTGTTTTGGATTTTCACCCTCTAAAATCATGTTTTAATCCTAAGTCTAAAGTTTGCAAATTATCCTCATATTCTCAACCTGAGAGTCTAGTGGCTACAGGGTAAGTCCATAAATGTTATGTTGGTGCTGTGGGTGGTGTTCGTTCCTCTTACGGGGACGTTTAGGGGCTATTTTTTGTTTTCACTCGCTAACGACATATTTATAAGCGTAAGTCAACATTTTTGTAAATTATCGTCGTACTTGCAACCCGAGAGTCCCATGACTACACGGTAAGTTCCTAAATGTTACATTGGTCTCGTGTGAGGTGTTGATGCATGTTACGGGGTCGTTTGGGCATTGTTTTGGATTTTCACCCTCTAAAGTCATGTTTTAAGCCTAAGTCTAAATTTTGCAAATTATCCTCATATTCTCAACCCGAGAGTCCCATGACTACATAGTAAGTCCCTACATGTTATGTTTGTCCGTGGGAGGTGTATGTGCCTCTTACGGGGTAGTTTAGGGGCAATTTTGAGTTGTCACCCACTAATGGCATATTTTTAAGCCCAAGTTTGGATTTTTTTAAATTATCGTCGTATTATCAAAATGAGAGTCTCATGACTACGCGGTAAGCTCCTACATGTTACATTGGTCTTTTGTGAGCTGTTCGTGCCTTTTACGGGGTCGTTCAGGCATTGTTTTGGATTTTCACCCTCTAAAGTCATGTTTTAAGCCTAATTCTAAATTTTTCAAATTGTCCTTGTATTCCCAACTCAAGAGTCCCATGACTACGTGGAAAGTCCCTACCTATTAAGTTGGTCCCGTGGGAGGTGTCTGTTCCACTTACGGGGCCGTTTAGGGGCTGTGTTCGGTTTTCACCCTCTAACGAAATATTTTTAAGCCTAAGTCTTGATTTTTGCAAACTATCGTTGTATTCTCGAAATGAGAGTCTCGTGGCTACGTAGTAAGTTCATACGTGTTACATTGGTCTCGTGTGAGGAGTTCGTACCTCTTACGGGATCGTTTGGGCATTGTTTTGGATGTTCTCCCTCTAAAGTCATGTTTTAAACCTGAGTCTAAATTTTGCAAATTGTCCTTGTATTCTCAACCCGAGAGTCCTGTGACTTCGAGGTAAGTCCCTACGTGTTACGTTGGTCCCCTGGGAGGTGTTCGTGCCTCTTACAGGGCCGTTTATTATTGTATTTGGGCAGAATTATGTCCCTATTTTGGGACAAAAGAAGCCCTTATTTTGGGCAGAAATTAAATACTATTTTGGGGCAGAAAATAAACTATATTTTGCCCCCATTTTGGACTATTTATGTTGTTTTTTGGCCTATTTATTCAGGCCATTTTGCTAACGTAATTGGTTGCTAATTTTCGCTGCATTTTGGACTTGTTTTGACCTATTTTTATTACTGTATTTGGGCAGCAATATGCCCTTATTTTGGGCTGAAATAAGCCCTTGTTTTGGGCCAAAATTAACTGCTATTTTAGGGAGAAAATAAACAGTTATTTTCCCCTGTTTTGGACTATTTATGTTGTTGTTTTTCTGGCCTATTTATTCGGCTCATTTTGCAAACATAATTAGTTGCTTTTTCCACAACATTTTGGCATATTTATTTGAGCCCTTTTGCTATTTAATGCTACAATTTTTAAAGAAAAGTTGAGACTTTGAGACTAACCATGTTTCATTTGCATTTTGATAGGCACCTGGTGAACTCTCTCCACAATGACTTCTCGAAAGTGTCCCATTTTGCTCCAATAATGTCAATAATTATCAAATCTTCTATTTAGAGCAGCGTTTTGTTCTTCAATAGACGATATCTTATCTTTCAAGCTTCTCAACTCTTCATTATGAGACCGGGATTGTGCTATGACTATTGAAGTGTTAGAAACTCATCCTAACATTTTTTAAAAAAGCAAAAATATATATGTAAGAAGGTTTGCCTTATTAAACACCAAAAAGGATAAAAGAGGAAAGAACTGAAACATACATGTGTCTCCTTGCACTTATCACTCATCCAATCATTCTTTCTCTTACTCCAATGAGATGTCTTAAAGAATTCCACAATACCAGGTTTCACTCCGGTTTCATGCTCCTAAATTCAAAATTAATCCATGTAAGAATATAATCATACTTGGTAATGATGCGTGTGAAACATGTCTAATATGCACAATATCAAGAATATTATTGTGACACCTATATTGAAATCGAATTTAGTAAGGCTAAAATCAAGTTGAGAACTATATAATAATTTAGAAACTTAATAAATGCGTCACATGGATTGACATCGCATCTACAAATGATCGTGATCTGCATGCATGGTTCCAAGGAAAATGTGCACGTGCCTTTTTATTTTGGTGTGACCGAACCTTAAAACATAAATAGGAAAAGTTATACCAATCATAATTTGTTAATATTATGATGGTAGTACAATATTCAGGTTGAAGAACAAATGTAAAAGTTGTGTGTTGGAGGTTATTAATCATAAATAGTAAAGGTTACCAAAAAAGCCTTATTAGCCCAAGTGACATCAATCATGTAATCCCAGTCCTCTTTCTTAACCCCTGGATATGGTTTGATTTTGGGATCAACTCCATCCTCCATTAGACGTGAATAATGTGCATGCATCTTGCTCTTCCAATCGCGGTATCTACTCTGACACTTCCTATTAATGGAAAATCTAACATCCTTGCCATTATCATATTCCTCGATATCAAACTTGTCTTATAATAGTAATATCGATCCTTAATAAATATTTTATAAACATGATTTTAAATGAAGTTATAATTATATTGAAAAATACTCGGACTCTCTGAATTATTTATTCCTTTACCGAGGGATAGATTTCATCCCAACAAGAGACATTTTGAAGTGGAATGAAATTTCTAATCTCTATGTTAAGTTGTTGTGCAAATGTAGGAGCATGTAGTCTCACCAGTGCTCCATCACTAAGTGGGACCTCAACTTTAAGCTTCCCATATCGGGGCACGACTTTCTCCGTTATTTTTCCTACGGTAGGCCGCCTTAAACGTTTCTTAGTAGGAGCTGAGAACAAAATTTAAAACGAGTGAACACATTATACATTGACAACATTAAAATAAATTAACATGTTATATCCATTACCTGTGGGTGCGAAAGAATGCAAAGAGGTATCAAATGCTGCAGGGGTCACAACCGCCTCAATTGTGGCTGTGGAATAATGTGACAAAGTATTAAACTTCACATGGGATGCATCTGCCCCACCATGGGTGTGGAAGAACTATGTGATCTTCTAACAGGGGCCATGAATGAAACCTAACAAACAATATATAATCAATAATTGGTTATGACATTCATAATAATTACCAAGAGTACGTGTTTTTAGAGTTTAACTTTAATATGAGTGATAAAATCAAATTTAAATACACTTTCTAACATAAGATACCTTATCTATTTGAGGATCAATACACTCATTATGGGCATTGTCTTCAGCATCGTCGAACGGTATATACTCATCGTCGTCCTCACTCACATGTGTTGTTTTTTCCTTAGACGAGGTCGTCTGCTTGTTCTTCTCAACCACACTCCTTAAAGAATTTTCCAAATGACACACCCCAAGGGAAGTCATTCTCATTTTATTATTTGCAATATTATTCAGTCTTTCTTTCTCATACGTTGACACCATATGGGTCGTATATCCAGGTTTGACCCATAATTTTTGTTTAGGGGGCATTTTTGCAACTACTAAAACAAAAGTGAAATAAACTTACATTATAAATAAAACACGAGACATTGATTAAATAAGATAATATAAACTAAATTACAAAAAGGAGAAAACACATAAACAATGACATAAAATGTAAACATACAACTTTGTTAAGAACATTTTCCATTGACTAAAAACGAGTTACAAGACTACATGTCACTGTCTATATCAAGATCTATATCAAAATACATTTGCTCATCACCCTCTTCCTCATCTCTATCCGATGCAATCAATTTATCCTCATCGTCATTATACTATCTAGTTAGTTCCATAATACTGTCACTTGAGATAATCTCGGGATTAGCATCAGTCCTATGATGCTGAACATTGTTATCCTCAACGAGAATTGGGATAACCCCATTGATTTCATCCTGTTGGAACACATCATTAGGTCCAAAAGATTCATCATACCCTAACTTAGGTACATCCCGGGTTCTCTAGTGTTCGACCCGTTGTACGACTTGCTAGTGTGCGCCTAATTTTGTATCATTAACTTAAAAGGCTTGTTGCACTTGACTTGGTAAAACAAATGCATCATCTGTATACCAATGATTTTGTACATCAATGCTTGTGAAATGTGCATCTATTTGTATTGTTCTCGTATTATAGGTGCTGAACCATTCACATTAAAACAAAACAACTTTATGCCCGTAAATGTATGTCATTTCCCAAACTTTGCACAAGTAACCATAGAAGTCAATCAAACGTCCCTCGTGTTCCCCCTTAGATACCAACCCACTATTCTTACTTCTACGATGATTCCCGCGGTCTCTAGAATGGAATCTGACTCCATTGCAAATGCAACTTGAATAAAGATTCACTATCACATTGAGACCATTTGCTAATGACCAGAGTTCATTAATTGCTTCTGGAGATCTTTGCGTGCATAATAGATTCATCTGAGAAAAAACATATATATTGTGTTACACGCTCATGTTAAATGTTAATTGAATATATGTAGATTAATTTAAATATCTTACTCGCTCTTTAAACGACTTTGGAAATGTTTGATGTCGTATTTGAGTCATGTCACGTCCACTTTCATTCTTTAGTAGGAGATTTTTGTGCTCCCTGTTTAATGAAATTTGGTTATAAGTATATATATATATATATATATATATATATATATATATTAAAAAAATCTTTCAAGTTCTCCATCTGTAATTAATTTGAACATACTCTAAATACGGTTCAATCTCATCGGTGTTATACAGTGCAAACCACTTAGCCATATTAAGCTCGTTCTCAGACACATTGGCAGCTCTTGTAATTTGTCCAAAAGGATGAAGATTTTCAGTTAAAACCATCAACCCTAGGCCACATTCACCACCATACTCATTTCGTTCTTCTCTATTCAAAGCAGGTTCGACGTGAGTATGGTACATTGAGCAAAAAGTTAAACACTCTTTGACAATGTAAGCCTTAATAATGTAAACTTCTGGTCGAGCTCTCTTAGATACGTACTCTTTCAGAGTTCCAAAAAACCTTCTTAAAAACACTTTTAAAGTCAATATTACATATGTAAAACAATTGGGAAAAATATCTCCAAATTCATAATAGAACTTATTAATGTAATAATTACCTTTCAATTGGGTACATCCACCTATACCGCACAGGACCTACAAGCTTGGCCTCGTGTGCTAAGTGAACCATCAAATGAACCATCACATAAAAAAAAGCAGTAAGAAAAATCTTCTCCATCTTGGAGACTATCAGAACTATTCATTCTTCTAACTTCTCCGTATCACTCTTTACCAGTGTCTTAAAGCACAACTCCTTGAAAAAATTACCCAAGTCAGAAAGAGTAATATAAATATTCTTAGGGTGGTACCCTCGCATCCCAATGGGAAGAAGTTGTTGAAGCAGGGCATGGCAATCAAGAATTTTTAGGCCTGTTAATTTACCAGCTTTTGTGGGCACACATCTCGAGATGTTCGCGGCATAGCCATTCGGATACTTGATCGATTTTATTCATAGAAACCCTCTCTCTCCTTCAGGGTCAATGTATATGCCACTATAGGCTTGATAAAGGATCCATCAGGATGGCTTTGTAGATGCAATTCTGTCCTTATGCCCATATCCTCCAAATCAAGACGTGCCTTTTCAGTGTCTTTGTTCTTCCCATCCATGTTCAATATCATTCCCATCAGATTATCGCATATGTTTTTCTCTATGAGAATAACATAAAGTTTATGACGGAGCTTAAGTTTCTTCCAATACGGGAGCTCAAATAAGATGCTTTTTTTTGTCCAATTCAATTCTGTTCGATCACACGAGGTCTTTTCTTATTATTTAGATGCTTCCCACACTTGGCATCTGGAAGGCGATCCAACTGACTAAGTACCTTTTCCATAGGTAATTACAAGGATTTAGTTCGATGCTCAACCTTATCGTTAAAGGCCCTACTCCTTCGCCAAGGTTGGTCATCTGGTAAGTAACATCTATGGCCCATGTATCCAATCTTACTTCTCAAACGTTGAGATAATGCATCCTCGTTACAAGGAGGACAAGAAAGATAAACTTTTGTGCTCCACGCAAACAAGTTACCGTATACAGAAAAGTCATTTATCATCCACATTACAGTTGTGTGCATTCAAAAAGTTTCTTCACACGAGGCATCATAAGTCAATACACCATTTTCCCATAAATTATTCAACTCGTCGACCAACGGCTGCATGTAAACATCGATATCTTTCCCTGGGGCCCAGGAATAAGTAGAGACATAATGAAGAAGGGATCCTTCATGCAATTCCAGGGTTGCATGTTAAGGGGCATAAGTATCATGGGCCACATGCTATAGGAGCTGCTCATGTTACCGAAAGGGTTGAATCCATTGGTGGCCATACCTAGTCTCACATTTTTAGGCTCACGAGCAAACTCGGGATAATTTTGATCAAAGTCCTGCCATACCTCACTATCAGTAGGATTCCTCATGATCCCATCATACACGCGCTTATCACTATTTCATCTCATGTTATCAGCTATCTTCCTCGACATGTATAATTTTCGCAACCTCGGTGTCAAAGGGAAGTAATGCAGGACCTTATGAGGGATTTTTTTATGATTCCCATCATTAAGTTTATATCTGGACTCCACACATACCGTACATTGTTCTAGATTAGCATTATAATTCCAAAAAAATGCACAATCATGTTTGCATGCATAGATGGTCTCATACCCAAAGCCTAAGTCACGTAAGAATTTCTTGGCTTCGTAGATTGACTTTGGAACCAAATCCCCTTCCGGTGAAAGTTCCAACAATACCCCCATTAGCATATCGAATGACTTGATGGTCCACTTGCCACTTACCTTCAAATGAAACATGGTCATCACTAATTTCAACAAAGTATACTTCTTACAGCCTTGGTACGCCTCACACTGTGCAACCACCAACACTTTTTCAATGTTTCGCACCTACTACTTTTTCTCAACATCAGTCGCCTCACCCGTATCTAATTCCCTCCAATCACGATTCATGTAAACCCCCCTATAATAGTCATCCATTAAGTCGGGAAGCTCATTCCCATCCTCTTCTTCATTGTCTGTAATTTCATCATCACTCTCATTATCTGATACATGGGTTTCACACTCGGGAAAAGATTCCCCGTGGTACATCCAATTCTTGTAAGATTCAATTATCTCGTGTCGGATTAATTGATTATTTACCACTTCATCACTATGCCAATATCGATTCATACATTCATTACACAGATAACGAATAGTACCATTATTGCTCGTTTTGGTCATTGCAAATTCAATAAAAGCGCTCCCCCCGTCACGATATTCCTTACCTAATCTTTGCCTAAGAGTCATCCAACTCTTGTCCATCATATCTATTGTACCAATAATTAATAAAAAAATATACAATTTATTTTATTATTTTAATTGAAACAAATAGCATGAAATTTTGAAATCAAATAATCACTAAACATTTACAGCTATCTAACAATTCTAAAACTAAAATGAAACTCCAACAAGAATCCGTGCCATCAGTGTGTTGTGGGGATCTTAGATTAAAATAATTGAGATGGTTTCTTTCAAATTTTTTTTGCACTTTCCCCTTATTTTTGCATTAAATGATTCGTAATTTCACAAAGATATGCATAACATAAACATGACAATTGTCAAAGAAATGCATAACATAAATATGACAGTTTTCAATTCAAACAAGGACGGAGCCACCACAGGCGTAGTTGGGGCTAAAGCCCCACACAACTCAGAAATTTTGTTTTTACTTTTATACTATGAAGTCCCCCAAATTCCATAATTTGTTCGAGTACCACGTCATTTAATTTTGGGGGTTTGTAAATTTAGGATATGTTGTAATATGTATTTTGGAAATAGGGCAACAAACACTTTGTTTCATTTTATAGACCCTATTTTTGAATAAAACCGCTGGCACAAACCCATATCCATAAAACGTCAACCAATAATAGCATGCCACGTCAGCCGGTAATTCAAAAATAGGGACTAAAAATGAAAAAAAAATGTGTACTTTTTTTCGTAATTACCACAAAACTATTTGTTTCACATTTTCTATAGAGTATCGTTTTTAAAAAAGCACATAGCCCCGTCTTATTAATAAGTTTGGCTCCCTCCCTTGTTCAACTATTAACCAAAAATTAACATCTCCTATTTATCTAATAGAAAAGGAACTCAAATACATCCATAAATTTTCACATATTCACATAAATAAATCTGAAGATTGACATATTAACACTAAAAATACCTTGACTCGGGTACTGATTTCGTTTCTGTCCAAAGGGGTTGAAATGGGGTTTTGGCTGATTTCATTTTGTTTCTGTCCAAAGAGGGGTTTTGGCCGGGGAGAGGGCCGGAGAGTTATGGGTTAGAGTTTTGAAATGGGAAGTTGGGTTTAGACTCGCAGTGGATTGGTTCGAATAATTCAAAGTTAGGTTTTCTTGGTATGGGATAGATCCGATGAATTGGTGGGGGGGGGGGGGGGGGTGAACTCCGATGATACAGTCTCGAGTAAAAGAGGTTCCGGTGTTTGGGTATAGAAAGATTGGCGGTGACCGGATGAGGGGAGAGAGATGAGATCAGGGATAGGGGACTGCCCGGTGAGAAGAGAAAGACGAGATCAGATCGTCGAACTCGGTGACTGGGTGATGGGAGAGAGATGAGATCGGATCGTCGGTCTCGGTGACCAGATGAGGGGAGAGAGACGAGATTGGGGGAGAGAGAAAAGTGTTTTATTTTTTTTAGGGGGTTTTGTTTCTTACGAGGGAGTTTAGGTGATGTTTGAGAGGGAAAGTAGTATTTTGGCTAGAAAAAAAGAGAGGGAAATAAATTTTGTGTTTTTATTTTTTTTAATTAAATTAAATTACATATCACGACATGCTTATGATGAAGCTGAAACTAGTAAGCATTCCGCGACATGATACTCATGTCGCTAAACTTGAGTGATATTTTCACGACATACAAGACATGTCGCCGAAAGTAGGAAACAAAATCCGCGACATCCTATTGATGTCGCTGAATGTAAATGACATTTGAGGGAAATGTTAATAAGGAGACCACCAAAATAATATCTTTTCGCGACACAAAAACTATATATGTCGCCAAAAGTATACCCTTTAGCAACACGAAAACACTAATGTCGCTGAAACATGTCGCGAATTCTGTTTTTCCTTATAGTGCCATTATGTACACTAAATCCGAACATGTACATACTTAAGCATACAAAAGACTCACTATAGCTGAAGCATAAGGAACCTTTTTCACTTCTTTACTTTCAGTCTCATTCTTGGGGCATTAAGAGAGACTAAACTTGTCTCCCTTAGCAACAGGAGTATCTCCTTGTGCACAGTCTTTCATGTCAAATATAGAGAGTACTTTATCATTATATCTCTTTTGGGATAGTCCAAGGATACCCTTAGAATGATCTCGGTGCATCTTAATTCTCAATGCAAAAGAGGCATCCCCGAGATTTTTCATTTATAAAAAAATGCTTAGTTAGAAATCTCTTAGGTTCGTTCAGTAAGCCTATATCGTTGTTAGTCAATACTATGTCATCGACATAGAGCACAAGGAGGATAATTTAACTCCCATTAAACTTATGATATACATAGTCATCAACATGACATAATGACTTGATGAAACTTGTGATATCATTGACGGGAAGCTTGTTTGAGACGATATATGGATTTCTTGAGTTTGCAAACCATGGACTTTGGATCACCTGGGTCAAAGTTTTCTGGTTGCACCATATACATTATTTCCTTAGTGTTACCATTCAGAAAATAAATCTTAACATTCGTCTAATGAAGCTCTAAATCAAAATGATCTACAACTTCTCATGAGGTTGTTGAGTTTGTTCTTTTGGAAAAACTCTTAGATTTTGAGTAGGGAAGTCCTCATTGTTGTGTTATTGAACACTGTTAGCAGGCTCAACAATGTTTGGGAGAGGAATTGATTCCTCTTCAAAGAGAACATTTTTATTCTTAACCGTATCTTCCCCTTCAAACTCAACATCCTCTAGGGAACGACATATCTAGGAACCTTTTTCAACTCCAACTGTTGTGCCGTCGCCCACATAGATGAATCTTTCACCATCATTTGGCGGTTTGGCTCCACAGGCAACCACGCATAGACATACTTACATGAGTAGTAGCACCCGAATCTACCCACCATGGCTAGGTACAAAAGCCAAATTAACTTCCGAACAAACCAAAATGAGAAGTGTACCTTTCTTTACATGCCATATGGCATAATCAAAACAATCCTTATTCACGTGCCCAAATTTCTGGAAAAGAAACAAGCAAATTTTGAACCCTGAACTTGTTTCTTTTATTGAACCTTAGGTTTGGGTTGTGATGTTACAACTATAGTACCCTTATCATTAGTCCTTTTCCTCTTTTATGTTCCTTGAGGTAGATGAAATATGAGCAATTTGTAGTTGTCTTTTCTCGCTTCAACCTTTCATCTTCTTTCACACAATGTGAAATGAGCTCATTAAGAGTACATTTATCCTTTTGAGTATTATAACTCACTATAAACTATCCACATTATGCATGAAGAGATCTCAATAGCAAATGCACGAGCAAGTTACCATAGAACTCTAACTTTAGTACTTTAAGTTTTGAAGCGATATTAGACATCTCCATAATGTACTCCCGTATGTTTCCTTTGCCTTTATACTTTATTTGGATAAGGTCAGCTAAAAGCGTACTTATCTCAGCCTTTTCGTTATTTGCAAAATGTAATTCAATATCTTAAAGTAAACTTTTGGCAGTTACCTCATCGGCCATACCGCCCCTGAAATCTTCTCGAACATTGCGCTTTAGCATTATTAGACTTAAGCGATCAGAACGATCCCACTTCTCAAAGTTCGCTTTACCTCAAAGGAGAGGGTTGTTCCTTCCTTATCGCATAGTCTAAATTTATGCAATTGAGAACTATCAAAATGTCTTCTTTCTAGTTCTTTAAGTTAGTACCATTAAGCACATGAATTGAGGTCATGTTGGTAGTAATATTAAGAGGATAAGTAGTAACTTAATGCGAAAGAACAAATAAATTACAAAAGATCCAATTTAAATTTTATGTCATGGCATATTATAATAAAATAAACTGATAAATGCAGGACATAAATTTTATATAACTGTAATGGTGGAATGGTGGGCCATCAATGAGAGACCTAGCACAACATTAACATTTAGTCTTTGGACATAAATATTAACTTGTAAGTGGTACTTTCAGTCTAAAAAAAATATTGATAATAAATTCGGTCAACTAACCCTCCTTTTAGCTGATTAATTGTACATTATAAAATTAAGTCAAACAACTAGACTTCCTTTGGGTCGATTAATTGTCCACATGAAAGCTATAGAATTATCACATATTTAATTCTTCATGTATATTTATTATTCAGCCAAATAATAATCTTCCTTTGGGCCGATTATTACCCGCAGGAATTACAAATATATAAAAATCATTTTTATATCTCAAAATAAATTAATCTATGCAATAGAGGTTACTTTTGCGACGTATTACTTTAATTAATTCATTTCAAGATATAATACATTTTTTTGGTATTTTTGTTATGAAAATACTCCGAATGGGAATCAAACTTTTTTAAAAATTTGAAACCAAATGATTTTTAATTAAATTTGCACCTAATTTTATACTTACATAGTTGCCAAAAAAAATATGAATTTGGAAATAAGTCTCACAAAAAAAAACTGATTTGGAAAGAATTCCCACAAACATTGAGTTAGAATTAATTTAAAAAAAAAAACTCAATTTAGTGCTCACTTATTTTTCCAAAAATGGAAAATTTTGAGTTATCACTACAATGACATAAAAAATCTCATCACGATCACTCTCCAATGCACGAAATCGCAAAATTAATTTTTAAGCGAGAGTTATTAGCATTGACATTATTACCAAAAATGACAAAAGCTCGTTTTTAGGGGTCTAAACGATGTCAAATCTCTGAGATAGAGTGGTGCCCATTATTTTCAATGGGTTTTTATTTATTTTGACGTTTCCAGTTGACCATCAAAATTTCGTAAAATTCTGAATAAGAAAACAAAACATGTCGTTGAAAACATCCCTTAAAATTCTTAATCAAGATTTAAACAATTCTCATATCAAT
Organism: Sambucus nigra; assembly: GCA_949130495.1. Taxonomy (NCBI): domain Eukaryota; kingdom Viridiplantae; phylum Streptophyta; class Magnoliopsida; order Dipsacales; family Adoxaceae; genus Sambucus; species Sambucus nigra. The sequence continues at coordinate 46,668,427 of OX422216.1, read as the reverse complement.
CTTGAACAAAACTAAATTAATCCATCCAAATCCATTATGAACTATACCATTTTGAGGAAAATAAAAAATCACCTTGGATTAACAATCCTTAATCAATTTGGGACTATGATTATGAAAATTATCACAAATCATACATAAATTCTACATAGAATCCTAGATGTCATATGGGTTCTAATTACAATCACAGTACCAATCCCAATAATCCAATATAAAGGGGCTCTGATACCACTTGTTGGAATATTAAATAAAATTCATCAACATATTATATTATTGAGATTACCTAATAAAGGAATTGTAGAAATTATGCACCTGAATTCATAGTGATGATTGAGACTAGCGGGTTGGAGGTCTTCCACAGACCACTCCCTCTCTATGAGTTCTCTCTCTCTTAATGTGGATGAGGAGGAGAGTCTTTGAGTGCATTAGCCTTGGGGACCAGAACCCTTCATTATATAGACATCTAATTAGAACCCCATAAATTCTAATTAATTGACTCTAGAGTAACCAATAGGTGACTCTTGAGTAACCAGTAGGTGACTTTTGGGTAACCACACATTTCGAATTCCATACTTACTGTTGGTGTCTTTTGAACTTACCTAATTTGATCACTTCATTTGGCCAATTTAAATTGAATCTCAAATATAGTTACCATTTTAATATGTGAGCCCACCTTAAATTATTTGGAATATATAAAATATTCTAACATTTTCTTCATTGAGTTTTAATAAAATCTAAACATGTGAGATAGTTTGAAAATTTATCGAATCTTTTGCAGAATAAACATTGGGATTTATATATCAACAGTATTGTCTTGTCTAAATGCTATGCCAAGTAGTATATTTTGGTGTTTATGTGGCTACACTAACAATTTAATGTATGAACAAGGAGATGAATTTAACTTTGGCATTCTTTAACAACAAATGTTCTTTCTTTTGTATGATTTTATTGCGGTGGAAGTTGGACTTCCGTTGTTGAATCCTCACTTAAATTATGAAGCATACTTTACACATGGAGAAATTTCGCAGTTGCTGGTGCTACTATGTTTTCTAGAGAGTTCTCGTAGAGCATAACATGTCATCATGGGCGACGAATATCTCTCTCGGTGTTCAACTTAAGTGGATGTTTTCTCAATTCCACATGTTATCAAAATAGAGGTCGGTGATTCGATTTTTAATAATATAGAGTACAAACCAGTGTTAGTGCAATATTGGACAATATTTTCACATTTTAACCAAATAGAGATAGGTATTCAATACTTAATACTATACATCATTTTTTAGGCTCATATTGAAAAAACTATTATAACAAATTATGAAGGGTCCTGATAACATGTGTCCTAAGGTTACACATTAAGATCCTAAAAATAGTAGGGAACATATACTCATGTGGAGCTCTAATAATTACTCAAAACATATGTCCTAAGGGTACATTTTATCATTTTCCAATTATGAAATATACATTAAGAGTGGTTAGTTTAAAAGAAGGACCATGTTAATTTTGTTAAAGATCCTTAGACATTAGTGTTTGTGATATTTATGGTGACTACGATTTTTTTATTTGAATTTATCTATTTGATGATGGAACATATATAAAACTTCTGTGGTAAAAGTCTTGGCTTGGGAGTCACGAAACTATTAGAAAAAGTCAATTTTTTATATGTTAGTTAACTTAAATTTTCCCAAAACCTTAAAAGAGAATCTTAGAGGAAAGCTCATGTGGCATTAATTTTTTTTATGTGATACTTATAATTAAAAAATGTCAACAACAGTAAAGCTAAAATATTTGTTAAGTTCCTTTTTAACTACCAATATTCTATTAATAATAAATATTAAAAGTATACATTATATTAACAAGACCTTTATGACCATTAATAATGAATGATCAATAATTTTTCCGTGATTTTGACAGATTATGCAAACAAGCTTATCAATTCTCTTTCCATTGCTGGAGAGATTGGTGGCAATGATTATAATTATGCCTTTTATCAAGGCAAATCCCTCGAGGAGGATATGAGTCAGGTGGTGCCCCATGTTATTTAGGTCATTAATGATGCTTTTGAAGTGAGATTTAAATATATTTATATGTTTTTGAGCTATACATTTACAAATATATCACTTAACTAATTGACTGATAGTTCATTTATTGTAACTTAATTGGAGACACTGATTAATAATGGGGCTACTCAAATAGTTGCTCCCGGACAATTTACTCTAGGTTGTTTTCCAATACATCTTACATTATTCAAGTCCAATGACTTAGTGGCTTACTATAAGCATCACTGATTGAAGTCGGTTAACAACATGCTAAAGTACCACAACGAACAATTACAACATGCCCTCCAAGAGACAAGAATACCCCCATGCAATTATCATTTATGGGGATATCTACAATGCATTTTTTTGGATTTTCCACAATGCACCCTATTTTGGTAATTAAATCTATTACACTTCCTAGTCAGTAATGTCTTAGAATCGTTATAGTGACCTCAATTAGTCTTTTCAAATCAAATACACAAACCCCATATGTTTTCATGTTTTGAATTTTCGCATCATTATACATTAGTTTTGAAATTTCTTTTGTAAGAAGATTAACACTTGCCTTATAAAGAATAGTCCCCATATAAATTGTCTTATAATTATATAGACGAATTTTAATTAGAAAAAATATTGTTAATATAAAATCAAATTTAAAGTACGCTATTGTTACCAAACCCAAAACACATAATATACCTATGATTATAATATCACATGATACACTAAAGTTCACTATAACATCCCTAAAATTATATATCTTCTTCATGGATCCAACATATTTATTTTACATTTTACTTCCATAGGATTTGATTCAGACCTATTACAAAAGTCATGTTTAGGTAAAAGAGGTGAGAATAAATATGACCCTACTACAGAGATGTCTTGTGGAGCTTTAGGGGTTCCAGTTTGCTCCGATCTACACCTACATCTTAACTGGGATGGATTTCATGTTATAAGACCTCGTATTTCTGAGCATTTAATATTTAATTATTTAGGCTAATTTAAATTAATAGTGTATCAAAATTTAATTGAATTGATGGTTATGTATTTATTTAAATATTAATTGCGAGAGTTAATGGTTAATAATTCAGGAATATAATTACAAAGTGAATAGTAATAATTTTTTTACGTCATAGCGAGTGATAGTGATGTGAAATTTTTATCTCATCCGGGAGTCGGGCATAGACTATATTGAGGTCGAGATAGGAACTTTAGTAAATTGAATCGGATGGCAATTCTGAGTGCACGGTTGATTCTGAATAGGTTAAGATAGTCGAAAAAAGTAGTCGGGACTAGTAATTAGTCTCGGGGTAGTTTTAGGTATAGTCGGGCCCACATGGGGTGTTTGGATCATTTGGGCTAGGGCCACTAGGCTAATTTCGGGTTTAACATTTATGAACCTAAATTAAGCAGTTAGTGGCAGCCATAACTCGAAGAGAAAAACCCTAGATCTGCAGAGAAGAAAACAGGGAGAAAGTAGGGATATTTTCTGAGCCAACGTAAGAAGAATTGAGTATGCTCTTTGTCAAATCTTTGTCTACCTCCAAGGAAATCAGACCCTATGAATTAGTACATGCAAGTGGTTAACATAATCTCATTAAATTTGCAGTTTTCGATTCATATCATGGAGGGTGTAATGGGAATTCATTTTTGGGTGGGCTTTCACATGAAAAACGGGCATTTATAAATTGGACAATTTATGTAGATTAGAGGTTTGATTGATGTTGTATCATGATTCAAATGTGTGAGAATTCAATTTATATTCATTTACTAGCAATCGATGTTGTTAATTTGGATTATAGAATCGTATTTGAGGATACGATCGAACGGAAATCCTTAAAAATCCAACTCATAGATTAATTCGTTAATTAAAAATTGATGATGGTTAATGATGTATTTGAGAATTTAAAAATGGTGGAAAATGTATTAATCATTGGGGGTTATTAGATTTGGTTCTCGTTTGAAGTTATGAAACTTGGATAAAGATTAATAGTGGAAAACCAGCATCGTGGGAAAGACGAAGAAGTGGCCAAAAACGTAAGGTCGTTCGAATGCCAGGGACGTTGTTCAAACGACAGGGGAAGTCATTTGAACGACCAAGGGAATCGTTCGAACGACGATGGGAAATTTTGTTCAGTCCCGTTCTTTTTATTTCCTCCTTACCTTGTTCTTCTTGTGAGGTTTCTAAAGGGATTACATTAGAGAAATATAAATTGGTGGTTGATATTGAGAAATGGGTATTAAGGAATATTAAAATTTATAGGGGTCAAACTTATTAACGGGCATTATGGTTGAGTGACAACATGCTGTTAAATTAATTAATGTGAAATTAATTAAATTGAGAGTAGGGATATAGACTCAGGTATATTTTAGGCTAGTGCTATAAAAGTTAGGTACGGGTTAGCCGGGTTTAATTTATCATATATATATAAGGATAGTGTGATAGTGTATATATATATATTTGTGTGTGCTTTTTAAATATTATTTAGATATTTTATAAATACATACCCCTCTAGTGTTAACATAGGAGGTTGCGCGATGTGGGTGAATCCCCTCGCTTGAGAAGCAGGGATAGCATAATCCCCATGTCATAGAGTCCATTATTTTATATTGTGATTCTTTCGAGGTGACACTCTTTGGGTATGATTCTGTCTCACACTCGGGGAACTATGATCGCCTCCACTATGTCTATTATATTTTTGCCTGATTTGGTGTGAGTAAACCATCTCATGGTATTCGAGTTGGATAAGTATACCTGGAGTGATAGCATTTTAGAGAAAACATTCGGTGAGCTATTACTCAGGAGGATGGATATTATTTATGACATGTGTGTGAATGTTATAGTATAATTTTACGGTATATAATTAGTGTGAAAATTTTATATACGAGAAAAATACGGGAAGTAAAAATTTATTACTATTATAACTGCTGAAATGTTATATTATCCGATTTGAATGGAATCAAAGAATTATTGGATGATAAGTTAATAATACAGAGTAATATTACTCAGATTAGAGTACTGGATAAGGAAGGATTTATAACATGTTTAGTTAGACGAGGTGGGTTATGAATACAGTGGTAGGTGTGTACATTAATTGAGGGGTGATGGGAGTACTAGAGTAGCTTAAATATGAAAAGTATTCATGCATTTTAATTACTGCAAAGTGAATCATTTGCAAATGTTTTTCAAATGTTTTGGGTTCTTACCTTTGCCAAAAATATTTTCAAAACCATTTAGGTGTCCAGCCACAGGGGCACTAGACTTGATTATCTATTTCGAGGATGCGTAGCTGCGAAATATGTTGATGCATGAAGGGTTTAGACTACACGCATCATTTTTTCAATCTAGTTAGGATTTCATTATTCCAGTATTTCCCGTTTGGCTATGTTACCCCTATAGTACTTTATTCAGTTCAGACTTGTGTTCGGATTTAGTGATTTATCTGTTAGATTTGTTATTTAGATTTGGATTTTGTAGACTATGGTTTATTCGGCAAGACATTTATTTATTTATTTATTCATATCTTGTGATGGTTGGAACTCTATTAATATGTCAATCCTTTCTCTCCATTAAGTTTCTAGAAATTGTGATCGGAAGGAAGGGAAGGCATCCTCATCACACTCAACATAAAATCATTTCCTCTACTGATAAGGCAAGTGTTTATCTTGCATATTTTAATGAGTTATAATACCCATGTAGTGTAGGGTTCTTGATTTAATGATAATTGATGATATTCTTGGGATGTGATGAATAAAACTCATGGTTTGGGAGTAAGATTGCATGTAGACTGAATCCATATATGTAGAGGACATGAAATCAGTTTATATGTGAAAATAGTTAAGGAGAAATCTGGTTAAATGGTTAATTTGGGATGAAGAATACATAAACTATGGTTCTGGATTAAATTTGTGTTTTAATACATTATTGTATAGGATTGTGTGGACTTAATGTGTTAATTACGTTAGAAAGTGCCTACAAACTCTTATTTGATGTTGGGATATATCATATTGGAGTTTGGGTATGTTGCATGAAGAGTTGTGGTGTAAAAAGGGTGGAAAAACATAAAAGTTAAAGGAAGTAGACAACCTGTGACATTTCGAATCGATTCATCAGGGAGAGCGAATTGATTCGGCCTCTTCACCAAATCGATTAGGTTACCTAGATTTTCCTTGTTTCTTTTATTTGTACCCCGAATTTTACTAATAACTGAACTAAAGGCTTTTGGGTAATTCTTAAACCATAGTGATGGACAAAATGAATTTCAGTAGGACTATGAGATAATTTAGGCTTAGCAATAAAGAGAGAATTAAAGTCTAGAACCTATCGGGATAATGTGAAAATTTATAAATTTGCAAATATAGGACAGATCATGGAGAGATAAGTGAACCTATGATTTAGACTAGTAGTGTACGAGTGGAATAGCTACGAATATTTATCAAGGGGTAACTAGGAACCTTAGGGTAATGAGCAATAGTTGAAAATTTAAAATCAAAAGTGATAATTGTAATTGTTTGAACGTTGAGTATGCGAGAGATATATACTATGTATGCATTTGTATGATAGGTTGTGTGTATACCTACTGAATAAGATGCATATATAGGTTGTGTTAACCGCTATGGTTGTAATTTGATTATGTGTGTGAACATACCTATGTTGCCTGCTATTCGGAGGTTTCTGCACAGAGGGCGATCCTACCTTGACAATTCTAGTGAGGTATGGATGAGTACCCCAGAGCATGGAACTTAGGGTGGCTCACTATGTTTTGCGTATTAGTGGGAGCGACGTGTCATTTGGGTATGTTAGGTATGTGTGCATCTCAAAGGCGTAGAATCATGTTCATCTCCATTCTGTGTTGATTTATTTTGGGGTTTGAGGAGACATGGCAAACCAATAGTCATTGATTTTGCACAAGAGGTACATGAATTAATAGTAGAGTATGCCAAACTAATAGTTCTTAGGATCTGACCCATGTCAAAATATTTTCAAAACCTTTTAAGTGTCCAACCACAGGGAGGCCAAGCTTGATGATTTTATCTAGGGATGCATAACTAGAGAACTTGTAGAGGCTTGCTGGAGTTGATTTAGATGCTTTAGCTTATTCATTTTTGATAGGATTTCTTTCAGAATCTTATTTGGGCGTGTCTCCCCTTAGACTATTTAGTTTTTCATTTTATCACACTGTATTCAGATTCAGTTTTATTTACTTCAGATTGTAGTTGGATTATTTGTTTTAGGAACCAATGGTTTATTCGATTTCATTTATTTATATATTTATCGTGTGATTGTTCGGATTATTATTGTGTGGATGATTTCGCTAATTTAACATATTTTCCACATGTTGTTATAATAATGAAAGATAAAATTTGGCACCAACTTAATTTAACATAGGTGGTTAGTAATTAAAAAGTTTCTTAACAATGATGCTAGGAATGAACTCTATGAGATTCCTGATTATTATGATAAAGGACTGATAAGTCATGTTTAAAATAGGTGGGGTGTCACAGATGGTATCAGAGCATCATGTTCTAGTGTCCATAGAATTTGTACGAATTACTATGATTTCAACATGACGTTCTTTGACATAGAGCCCTATTTTTAGGACTATTTAATTCATGATCACGCATTTGATATTATGTTCGTCTATTGTTATATTTGTATTGATTGTGAACTCATAAGATTCAATTTTTTTCAGACGCCACCCAAGAGAGAACAAGCGGCGAGAATGGCGTCAAGAGATAATGTCAGAGAGGCTCAGTAGGAGCCACAAGCACCGCAACCACAACCACCACAGCGATCAGTGGAAACATCAGAGGTGGAAGAGATTATGATGTAAGTATTTAATACAACGATGACTGCCATGGCTCTCCATTCTTAGCATCCACCGCAACCACTGACACCAGTTGTATAGGCCCACCCGTGGCCGTTAGATTGGCAGAAAGTTGGATAGTCTTTTCAGAAAGTCCACCCACCCGAGTTCTATGGTATCTCATACGTGATTGCAGCGTTATAGTGGAAGAAATATATTAAGCACCACCTATGCATGGTAAAGTCTAGAAATTCGTATAAGCAGACGTTGGCTACGTTTTGGCTGGTTGGAGTAGCGTTACAGTGGTGAGAGTGAGTCTCCACCATTGAGGAGAGGGAAGAAATGTTTATTATAGAGTTTTGTGTGTGGTTTGACCGCAAATATATTCCACCAATAGTTGAGACATAGATGCGGAAGAGGTTTAGAAGGGTGACAAAGGGTGACCGTTTAGTAGCCAAGTATGAGGAGGAGTTCACTCGTTTGTCTAATGTTGTGCCAAATGAGGTGAACAGTGAGGAAATGAAAAAGGTGAAGTTTATGGAAGGTTTAGCATGGAGGATCAAGCAAAACTTGATTAGTAACCCTGTATTGGTGACTTATATTGATGTCGTAAATGCTTCACTTTTATACTGCCATGATCATCGCTTAAATGTAAAGGAAAGTAAGAGAAGAGGTGAGCCTAGCCGGCTAGGCAAGGAAGTAGTAAGCGGTGCTAGCAGAGCACCACAACAGTAGTAGCAGTAGTAAGGAAGACACCAGTGGCAGGATTATCGATAGAGGGATCAGTCTAAGAGGCTTAGATATGGGGATATTGACCCGATGGAAGTTACAAACAGTGCTAGTAGGGTCCTCAACAGCAACATGTTCGTTCGCACAAAATTTTACTAATACATTAATGTCCCGGTGTTAAAATTTTAAATCTTTTTATTAACGTGCAATCGACCTAAATTAATAAAGCACATTCACATTTCAATAAACAACATAATAAATGATAAAGTAATGAGATAAATAAATGTGCCGGGATAAACACTCCAGACTAAAATCCACATACAATAGTCCATAATATAAAACAAAATTCAACACTGAAAAATAAAATGGAGCTATAGTATATCTGAAATAACCATTAACTAAAGATGGGCGACATACCCGATTGAGATAACTAACTTAAGAAATAGTACCAATAGAAGTGAAAGTGTCTATTATCGAGGTCCTGCAACGTCCACCAGCTGAAGCACATCAAATATGAATGAACTCCTAACCCTAGCATCCCCGTGGCTGGGCACCTAAAAGGTTTTTACGAAAACAGGTCTAAAAAAGGTCTGAGACCAAGTAAAACAGCCTGAAAATATTTTGCAAGTATTTAAATTGAATTAGGAGCAGATATTGTATACATGTTAACATTACGTGCTCTCACTTGAGATCCTCACCTCTCAACTATTGTACACGCCTAACGTATCCTTCTAAATCAGCCTAGTTATGCTACCCCGCCTAACTAGTCCCACTAAGTCTCTATCACTATACTAATTCGTTGATGCCACCGGATTTCCCATACAATACGTTACCGAATTTCCAAACACATTTAGCCAGTAAAATCACCAATTAAATATTAAGTTCCCACATACTTAAACTACTTTAGTTATCACTATCCATATTATCCACTAATACACACGTAGTAGAATAGATCACACGCATATATGTTTACATCACTCTTATAATATATATACGAATACAACATCCCTAGGTGGATCCCTGCGATGGAGTCATACTCTGCTATCAAGTCCTGGTAAATTCACAATTCACACCAATTTGGAGGCAAACATAGTTCTATGCCTTTGGGCTACGCACACACCTAATTCCCCTAAATGACCGGTTACACTCTTATACATATAAGTAGTGCTCAATACCTAAGTTCTATGTTCAGAGGTACAAGTCAAAATCCCCCCAATGGGATCATCACAATAATACTGTCCACGATGCGGAACTTCCTGGGATAGCTGGTAGCCTACCTATGTTGACACATGAGAATTTATACAATAGGTATTTTCACAACCTATATATACATATACCATTAGTATAGGTATACACGCAACCTATAGTATATGTCCCGTACATAGTATAACTCCCTAATATCCTACATATTATTAAATTTTGATTATACTTCTCATTGCATATTCCAAAGAATCCCCCACTTGAAGTGTGCCAATTAATGTTAAAAGTATTTAAGTAAGTCATCCACCCATACTCTATTGGTCTAAGTCATAGGTTCACTCACATTTACCCTGCCTCAATATCTTTCCCCGATTCCATTATCTCACCAATTACACCGATTAATCTTGGCCTCAACTCATCTCACTTATGAATATGTCTCAATCCGACCATTAGCCTATTCATAACCAAAATATCTCTCACAATGTTTCAAAGGTATCTCAAAAGTTCCCCCATTCATCGATTTCAAGTTCAAAGCTAAAATAGGAAAAAATGGCCAAAATCGGGGAAACCAAATCGATTCTCCCTTGAACTGTATCGATTCAAAATCTGTCAAGTCTTCTTCTTCCTCTATGCAGTTACGTTTTTCTTAAATTTTCTCATTCAAGACTTCACGTATCTGCACCAAACTTACAACCAATATTTCCAAACATTATATACACATTTAAAGGTGATTTCTAATACAAATATATAATCAAATCATCAAGAATTCTATCCAATAACCAACTTTCTCATAATCATCCATAAAACCCTAGTTTTATTATTTTTCATGCATGTACATCATCAAATCCAATTTTTTTCCATTTAAATTATCACATATATGTTGATTTCGTTTTCAAATCACATATGATTTTAATCTACATGCAAATCCTACCCAATATCATGAATTAATCTTCATATTTAAATCGAAAATCATTTATTCATGCATATAATCTATCCTACAGTAACATTGATAATATATGCACTCAAATTTAACAAGATAAACACTTGCCTGGAATGGTAGGTCTGATTTTCTGCAAAAAAGGTGTTGGGATAGCCTTCCTTTCCTCCCGATCTACGCTCCGATGGTGATGGTGGTGTATAAATGGTGTGGGAAAGCCCTAGGAACTCCTCTCCTTCCTCCTCTAGTGGGATTTTTGTAGTTTATAACTTCTAACTCTAGCACTCTCAACCTATCAGATGATATAACTCCAGTAAACTCGTAGGTCCTTTTGCCTTAAAAATCCGAAATACCCTCCCGGGGCGCCGGTTTGGCCTAAAATTCCCCAAGAACCAAACCCCAGAGTATACTTTTCTGACTTTATCAACCCTTTTGGATACATTGGTGCACTCAAAATGACCAGTTGGATTACCCATAGTTAAATCACATTTTAGCTCATACATTTAAGTCCCGACACGACTTACACGCGCATCCCGACTAAATTAATATAGTTGTCGTATTTCTCACTCACGAATATCTTAGTGAATTCTTATTAATTTATTACTCGTTCACTAACCAATACTCAATGTAATTCATGCAAATAAATATTAACCATTGTCTCACTAATTAATATTTATTTTAACCTTGATTAAATTCCCATTTTAATTTAATTAATCTCAATTTAAATATCATAAAAAATACGGGGTGTTACATACTCCCCCCCCCCCCCCCCGCCATAATAATGGAATTTCGTCCCAAAATTCAAAAAAAGAATTAACTGGTGTAAATAACGCTGGATATTTGTCGCGCATCTCATCCTCACTCTCCCAAGTAAACTCCTCAGCATTATGATGCACACAATGAACACGTACAAGTGGAACAACCTTCGACCTAAGTCTCCTCTCACTATGGTATAGAATCGCAACTGGCCTCTTCCCGTATGAAATATCGGGTGGTAAATCAATCTCCCCCAATGAAATGTGACTATGAACTAACTCATCTGGGAGATATCGCCTCAGAAAATAAATGTGGTATACTTTGTGAATCCGATGCAAATTCTCTAGCAACCTGAGCGTATATGGAACGGGCCCCATCCGCTCGATGATAGGAAATGGTCCCATAAAACGTGGTGCCAACTTCACCTTCTTCCCGAACCTCATTATCGTCTTCATAAGAGAAACATGTAGCAATACCTGGTACCCCACATTAAACTCTAGGAAGAACTACATGGCATCAACATAACTATTTTTTCTATCTCGATCTATCCGTATACAACTTCGAATAAGCTGAATCCTGGACGAAGTATCCTGAATCAACTCTGGTCCAAGAATCTTTTTATCACCCACCTCTAACCAAAAAGTAGGCGAAGGACAAGGTCTATCGTATAATGCCTTAAATGGTGCTATGCCAATCGTAAATTGATTGGAGTTATTACACGCACCGCCAATGGAAGATACTTCCCCAGATCTCCCTGAAAATCAAGGATACACATTTGTAATATATTTTCTAACACCTGATTTTTCCTCTTTGTCTCTGAGTGATAGGTCGAACTCAATCACAACTCCGTACCCATGGCCTCTTGATAACTCTCCCAAACATGAGACACGAAAATCTTATCCCCATCGGGCACAATGTCGAGTGGCACCCCATGTAATATCACTATATCAGTGATGAAAATCTGGTCATACTATCCCATAGTATAATTTGTCCGAACTAGAAAAAAATGGGCCAACTTAGTCAATCGATCCACCATCACCCAAATGGAATCATGACCCCACTGAGAAGTAGGTAACCTAGTGATAAAATCCATGGGAATGCTCTCCCATTTCCACATCAGGATATTTAACAACTGTAGAAACCCTATTGATTTCTAATGGTCCACTCTAACCAACTGACAAGTAGTACACTTTGAGACAAACTATGCAATGTCTCTCTTCATCCCACTCCACTAATACTATCGTCTCATATCCTGATACATCTTATCCCCTCTAGGATGTACCACAAATCATGAACCGTGCGAATCTTCCATCACCGCGTGCCATAAGTCCCTTCCCTCTAGGACAATCAATCTCTCGTTGAAGTTTAAGCCTCTCTCTGAACTCACGGAGTAAGAATCTGCTCCCCGACTAAAAGATGTTAAATTCAGTCCTAAAAAAACGAATCCGCTGCGTGGGACTTTACAACCCTCATGATAATTTGAGGTGTAACGATCATAACTAACATAAATGACTTGGAAATGAAATCCTAGTGTCCCAAATCCTTCCATATTGCCTTCCAAACTTCTTCCACATCCCCATTGGTCTACGGATCAACGCAATTGCCATCACATTAGCCTTCCCCCGATGATACTGGATGTGAAACTAATAATATTTCACAAAATCCATCAACCTACACTGACACATATTCATCTCTCTCTCTATGAAAAAGTACTGTAGTGACTTATGATATGTGATTAGATGAAATCTCTCGCCTAAAATGTAATGTCTCCAAATCCGAAGCGCAAACACGAATGTTGCTAACTCCAAGTAGCGGGTGGAGTAATTTCTTTGTGAGATTTAAACTTGCGAGAAGAATAAGCTATAGATTGGTCCTCCTACTGTAGTACACCCCCAAGTCCATGAAGAGACACATCAGTAAAACAAAGATGCTCCATTCCTGTCATGGGCGGTGCGTGTATGGGTGTTGAAGTCAACTTGTCCTTCATCTCATTGAATGCCAACTAACAAGTGTCACCCCAAGTAAACGGTACCCCTTTACAAGTCAAGTTGGTCAACAGACCCGCAATTTTCAAATACCCCCGAATAAACCGTCTGTAGTACCCGACTAATCCCAAGAAACTACGCACCTATGTCGGTGTCATGGGTTGTTCCCACTCCCTCAGCACTAAAACCTTACTCAGATCCTCTGATATCCCCATGTCAGATACTATATGGCCCAAATATTGTACCTCACATTGCCAAAATCCACAGTTCTCAAACTTAGCGTACAGTTGATGCTCACGCAATGTCTGTAAAACCTGACACATATACTCTATGTGCTCCTCCTCAGTCCGCGAATAAATCACGATGTCATCAGTAAAGATAATGACAAACTGAACCAAGAACTCTCTGAACACCCTACTCATCAAGTCCATAAACACAGTTAGAACATTGGTTAGCCTAAATATCATATCCCAAAACTCATAAGATCCATATCTTATCAGAAATGTATTCTTAGACACATCTTGGTCCTGGATGAACAGCCGGTGGTACCCTGATCTCAAGTCTATTATAGAGAAGTAGGCGTCTCTTATGAACTGGTTGAATAAGTCATCAATTCGGGGAAATGAATAATTATTTTGTATTGTGACTTTATTCAACTCCTAGTAATCCACAGATAGGCGTAAAGACCTATCTCTCTTCTTCACAAATAATACTGGAGCAACCCAAGGTGAAGTAATCCTACAATGAAACCCTGCCCTAAAATATGCTCAATCTGATCCCGTAGCTCCCTCATTTCCATAGGAGCCATATGATAAGGTGCACGACATATTAGCCGAGTGCCCGGTGCTACATCAATCACAATATCTATCTATTTACTAGGCGGCAATCCCCGTATCTCTTGAAATACGTCGACGAACTCACACACAACTGTAATTGAATATAGGGGAAACACCACCCCCTTAGAGGTCTCTTTATCTATATAGTAAAAGTGAGTGGATGATCCTCCCTCGGGATGGGGCATCTCCACAAAAAATATCTCTTGACTCGGAATCAAAAACTGTAATAATCAATCATAGACCCATATGCTTGTAGAAAATCCATGCCAATAATGGTGTCATACTATGGCATATATAGCACAAGCATATCCGCGATTAGAATAAGTCTCCCAATGTCTATACTCACACCTTGAGAGACAAAAAATATAAGTTTCCCATTACCCAATAACTAGTCTAGACATGTGACTGTACTATCAGCCGTGTTTAACAACCCTGTGGCTCATGAAAATCTAGTGGCTAAACAAGTGTGAAGACCCAATGCCAAGTAAAATTCTCCCCTAAATCCCATGTATAAGAAAAATACTCTCAACTGGGGGTGGTGCCTGTGGAACTGCAACCTGGTGGACTTTGTACACACGCCCATACTGTAACTGCGCCTACTGAGGTGGGGCTATTGGGACGACTACTATGGCAGGCAATGCTGGAACTGGTGCTAGAAGGGTGGGGAAAAAAATAGGCCTCTGGGGCTCCTCCAGAGCGCCCTACTTCTGCGAAACCCGACCCTTATCAGGAAAATCCTGATGCTTGTGGCCATTCTTTCCATACATGAAACATTTACTAGTGAAATTTCCCCCTCTCTAGCCCTGCTAACCTCGGCCTTAGTGGCCTCTACCACCCCTCACTTTGTCCTGCTGGCCCTAATGGCCATACCGGAATCCACCCAGTCCCGCCTGAAGTATCCTAATCTAAAACGATTAGCAAAATCCCCCTACTGAGAACCCTGCTCACCTTGTCTCTCCAGAGTCTGAGTCACTTGTGCCCCACTGGCACTGCCACCCCTATCCTTCGCTCTTGTCTGGACTCTCCTGTGCATTTTCTTCCTTTCACATGGAAGCGATGATCCCGATAGTGTAGTAAAGTGGCATTTAAAACCTCTGTATACGTCTTCATAATAGAATTACCCAATAAATTCTATCGGATTCTCCATCTAAGAACATCAACAAGGAGATGTACCCTCTTCTCCGCTGTGCTGACCTCCCCTAGTACGAAATTAGACAACAGAGTAAATTCTCCCTCATATTCAGTCCTCTCCTCTTAGGAGAGGTATAAGAACTTTTGAATCATCTTTGTCCGAATAGAGTATGGAAAGTACTTGCGGTTGAACCTCTCCTAGAACTCCTGAATGGGAAGGCTATCCCTCTCCTGTGCGGTAGTAACAAACTCCCACCATTGTAGTGCTACCCCTACTATCTTAAAAGTAGCTAATATCTCTTTATACATATACATGCACTCATACATCCGTAAGTTCCACTGGATGTCCTTCTTTCATTCGAAAGAAATGAAAAGATCAGAACTCCCATGAAACTCGGGACAATGAGCCTTCTGGAAGGTTCTCCAACCCCAGGTAGAAGGAAATGCGTGTCTCTAGTCTGGTTCCACAACCTGCGATTGAGGTGGCATCTGTGGCGCCTACTGAACATAAGTAGTCAAGGTTATGTTAACCGCCTGTGAAACAGTAATGACAATCTTAGAAGCATTCATAGTCACTTGGGACTGAGCTTGCTGTGGCTCGGGCTGTGCATCTCTAGGGACTAGTGGTACACTTCTGGGAAGCATCTAAAATGAAAAAGAATTTCTATATGTCCACAGTTTAATATATCTCAAAATAGATTATGATGTACATTTGTAAGCATGAATGCAACCATCCTAATAGTAGGGCTCTATATTAAAGAACCCTACGCTAGAAACGTGACAAGTCAGTGTAGATCCTAAGGACAATAAAACTTGATGCTCTGATACCATTTATAACACCATACCTATTACAATCCTAGGTGTTGAGTCCATTATTAAATTAAACAGGAATCATTAATGGTTTTATTCTTAGCATCACTATCAAAATCTAATTATTTTACTAATACCTTAATGGTCCGAGGTCAAAATTTTAAATCTCTTTATTAATGTGCAATCGAGTTACACTAAACCACATTCACATTCCAATAAATAACATAATAAATAATAAAACAACGAGATAAATAGATGTGCTTGGAATAAACTCTCCAGACTAAAATCCAAGTACAATAGTCAACAATATAAAAAACATTCAAGCACTAAAAATAAAATCGAAGTACAATATGTCTAAAATAACCACTAGCTAAAGATGGGAAACATGCCAAATGAGATAAATAAATGAAAAAATGGAACTGATAGAAGTGGAAGCATCTACTATGAAGGTCATGCAACATCCACAATAGATGCAACACATCAAATATGAATGAACTCCTAAGCTTGGCATCCATATGGCTCGACACGTAAAAGGTTATTATAAATATGAATTTAAAACGGGTCAGAGCCCAAGTAAAATAGTTTGAAAATATTTTGCAAGTATTTAAATTGTAATACTAGCAAATATTGTATACATGTTAACATTACAAGCTCTCACTTGAGATGCTCACATCTCAACTATTATGCACACCTAAGGTATCCTTTTAAACCAGCCTAGTTATGTTACCACGCCTAACTAGTTCCATTAAGTCTCTATTTGTATATTAATTCATTGAGCCCACCCATATTTCCCATATATTACGTTACCGAATTTCCAAACCTGTTTAGCCAGTAAAATAACTAATTAAATATTAAGTTCCACATACTTTAACTACTTTAGTTATCACTATCCATTTTATCCACTATTACACATGTAGTAGAATAAATCACATTCTTATATATTTACATCACTCTTATAAAATATATACGAATACAACATCCCTAGGTGGAGACCTGCAATGCGAGCATAGTCTACTATCAAGTTCTGGTACATCACGTACTAAGTAAAGGACTTCTGGTTCAAAATCACTCTCTAACCATACATTCATAATTCACACAATTTTGGAGGCGAACATAGGTCTAAGCCTTTGGGCTATGCACACACCTAATGCACTCAAATCACTGGTCACCCTCCCATACATACATGTAGTGCTCAATCCTTAAGTTCTATTTTCAGAGGTACAAGTCAAAATCCCCCCAATGGTCTAATCGGGATAGGACTACCCACAACACGAAACCTCCCGTGATAATAGGTAGTCTAGGTATGTTCACACATGAGAATTCACACAATAGGTATTCACACAACCTATGTATATATATATCATTAGTATAGGTATACACGCAGCCTATAATATATGTCCCGTACGTAGACTATAACTCCTGAATATCTTACGTATTATTAAATTTTGATTATACTTCTCATCACATATTCCCGAGCATCCCCCACTCGAAGTGTGCCAATTATTCCTTAAAGTATTTCAGTAAGTAGTTCACCCATACACTACTGGTCTAAGTCATAGGTCAGCTCACCTTTACCATGCCTCATTCCCTTTTCCCGATTCATTATCTCACAAATTACACGTTTTAATTGTAGCCTCAATTCATCTTACTTATGACTATGTCTTAATCCGACCAATAGTCTACTAGTAACCAAAATATATCTCACAATGCTTTAAAGGTATATCAAAAATTCGACCATTCATCGATTTCAAGTTCAAGGCTAAAATAGGGAAAAATGCCCAAAATCTGAGAAACCAAATCGATTCACCCTTGGGCTGTATCGATTCAAAATCTGACAGGTCTTCTTCTTCTTCCTCTATATAGTTACGTTTTTATTAAATTTTCTCATTCAAGACTTCATGGTTCGTTACCAAACTAACAACCAATATTTCCAAACATTATATACACATATAAAGGTGATTTTTAATGCAAATATATCATCAAATCATCAAGAATTCTATCCAATGACCGATTTTCTCATAATCATCTATAAAACCTTAGTTTTATTATTTTTCATGCCTATACATCATCAAATCAAGATTTTTTCCATTTAAATTATCACATATCTGCTTATTTCATTTTCAAATCACATAGGACTTTAATCTACATGCAAATCCTACCCAAGATCATGAATTAATCTTCCAATTTAAAGCCAAAATCATTTATTCGTACATATAATCTATCCTAAACTAACATGGATAATATATGCACTCAAATTTAGAAATATAAACACTTTCCTTGAATGGTAGGTCTGATTTTTCTGCAAAAAAAGTGTTGGGATTGCCTTCCTGTCCTCCCGATCTACGCTCTGGTGGTGGTAGTGGTGCAAACATGGTGCGGGAATGCCTTGAAACTCCTCTCCTTCCTCCTCTAGTGGCCTTTATGCACTTAGTAACTTCTAAACTTAGCACTATCAACCTACCAGGTGATAAAACTCCAGTAAACTCGTAGGTCCTTCTACCTTAAAATCCAAAAGACCGCAATACCCTCTCCGGGTGCCGGTTTGGCCTAAAAATGCCCCGGGACCCAAACCAAACCCCCGAGTACACTTTTTTAACTTTCTCGACCCTTCTGGATACATTGGTGCACTCAAAATAACCATTTGAATTACCCATAATTAAATCACATTTTATCTCATAAATTTAAGTCCTGACATGATTGGCACGCGCGTTCTGACTAAATTATTGTAGATGTCGTATTTTTCACTTGCGACTATCATAGTGCATTATTATTAATTTATCACTCATTCACTAAGCAATACTCAATGTAATTCATGCAAATAAATTTTAACCTTTGTCTAGATAATTAATATTTATTTAACCTAGATTAATTTTGTGTTAATTTTCCATTTTAATTTAATTAATCCCAATTTAAAAATCATAAAAACAATAAGGGGTATTACACTGCCCACAACAGGGTAGAGCACCGCAGCAGTAGGGTGCCCCGAAGGAGAAGCAGGCACAATGACAACCTGCAGCACCAACCCCACCCTCCCCACCGTGGCGTGGATAGTTGTAGTATAAACATGTTTATAACATCCGAGATGCCATTATACAATAGGCCCCATAGGCACCACCGGCAGTAGAGGGTACGTTTCCTATTAATGGGCTTGAGGGTATGATTCTTTTT
Source organism: Sambucus nigra (assembly GCA_949130495.1). Lineage (NCBI taxonomy): Eukaryota > Viridiplantae > Streptophyta > Magnoliopsida > Dipsacales > Adoxaceae > Sambucus > Sambucus nigra. Next base: position 46,649,035 of record OX422216.1, on the reverse strand, counting down.
TATACAGGGGTATCACATTATTTTGTAGAGACCAGATTTTCACGAGCCTTCGGTCTATTAGAGACAGATAGTTGTCTCTTTATATGTGTGGAGTCACCGTTTGGAAGTGGGTCCCTTATACACTTGACCTAAAGGGGTGTGGATATCGATGTGGGTTGATTATCCATATACACCAACCTCGAAGTTATTTGTGTACGTATTGGCTATCTAGATACTGGGTGATGGTGGATTATTTTAGTAGGACTATTGTGTTCTCAATTCTAGGGAAGGAGATGTTTTTAGTGGCGATGCCTCTCCCCGAGGGAGGGTCGTGCACCCATTTTTATTACATAGAGGAAGAGGCCTCACAAGAAGTTATTGTTTTGTTAGACGTAATTCCATTGGCGAGGAAGTTTGAGGACGTATTTTAGGAGATACATGGGCTACCGCCTAGACCCAAAATTGAGTTCGTTATCGACTTCGCGTCCGGTAAGAGGCCTATAGCCAAAGATCCTTATCATATGGACCCACCGAAGATGAGGGAGTTAAGAGAGAAGATTTATCAGCTCCTATGATAGGGTTTCATCAAACAGAGTACATCACTATTGGGTGCGCAAGTGTTGTTCATTAAGAAGAGGGATGGATCACTTCGGTTGTGTATCAATTATAAGGTGTTGAACAAGGTCACGATTCGGAATAAGTATCCACTAACTCCGATTGATTATCTGTTCGACCTGCTGAGGGAAGTAGCTTAATTTTCTAAGATAGACCTGAGGTTCGGTTATCATCAATTGCACGTCAGAGAGGAAGATGTTCCTAAGATTTCTTTCGGACATGGTATGGTTCGTACGAGTTTAGGGAGATGCCATCTGGGCTTATCAATACGCCAATGGTATTCATGGATTTAATGAACCGAGTCTTTAGGGATTTCTTTAACCATTTTTTTATTATGTTCATTGATGATATTCTAGTTACTCTCGCTCTGAGGATGATCATGTCGAGCATTTTTGGATGGTTTTACAAACACTACGAGATCACCAGTTATATCCTAAATTTGAAAAATGTGGGCTTTGGCTTCGAGTGGTGCAGTTTTTGCACCACATTGTGTCTAATAGGAGTATAACAGTTGATCCGAGCAAGGTATCGATAGTAAGGGAGTGGGAACATCCCACGACACTGATCGAGGTTCATAATTTTTTGGGGTTGGTGGGATACTATAAATGATTCATTCGAGGTTTCTCAAAGATTGTGGGTCCGCTGATGAATCTGACTCACAAGGGGTTGCTATTTGTTTTGGACGACCATTGTCAATTAGCTTTTCAAGAGATAAAAGACAAATTGACTTCATCACCTGTACTCGCACTGCCTAAGGGAGGAGTGGAGTACCGTGTCTACACTAATGCATCCTTGTAGGGACTTGGGGGTGTATTATATCAAGATGAGAGGTCTATAGATTATGCATCTCTCAAGATTAAGACTCATAAGAAAAATTACCCTATGCATGACTTGGAGTTAGTCACGGTTGTATTTTCCTTGAGGATACGGAGGCACTATCTGTTAGGGGAGGAACTTACTTCATTCATGGGCTATAAATATTTTTAATATCTTTTCACACAGAAAGATCTGAACATGAGGTAGAGGAGGTGGTTGGAGTTAATGAAGGATTACCAGTTTGATATTCAGTGTCATCCTGGAAAGGCTAATGAGTTGGCAGACGCGTTGAGTCGATGGCCTATATGGGAGATAATGGAGTTTTGGAAGGATAAGTGAAGAGAGCTTCAATACGATGATGAGGTTTCCAAAGATTTCATGTTCGTATTAGCTATCATGACTGAGATTTTCATGACGATGGTGATAGCAAAAGCAGGGGATCAGTATTTCTAGGACAGAGTTCCCTAATTATTAACTGATAGGGAAGAGTTATACTTGATCAGTTCAGAGGGTGGTTTGCATTTTAATGGGAGACTCATGGTTATAGAGGATGATGATTTGAGATATGCAGTGATGTCAGAGTCTCATGGGTCCAGATTTACGATACATCCTGATGGGGATAAGAGGTACCAAGATATGCGCAAGAAGTATTGGTGGTTGGGGATGAAGCGGGACATAACGGAGTTTGTCTCAAAGTGTGCTACTTGCCAATTAGTAAAGGTAAACTACCATAGACTGACATAGATGTTACAACAACTTGAGATTATCGTGTGGAATTGGGAGAGTATCTTCCTAAACCCTAAACCTATCTTTAGTGATGTAGGTCACTTTCATCGGGAAGGACAAGTGCTCAAAAATTCGATACTTGACTAGATCTCTAAACGAATTTATGTTTCAAGTGAGGAATTTTATGACTCATTAAAAGTAAAGAACAAGGGGAACAAAAAAAAGAGATGTATGTCCTTCACATGATCAAGGAAATTAAATAGAGAAAGTTCATGATCTTTGACAAACCAAATTCCTTACCCTTAAGGATGTTCTGTCTTCCTTATAGCATGGGAGGAGACTTGAAGAATTGGATAAAATACTTGCTGGGGATGCAAAGGAGAACGGGTCAAACCATCTTCCCCGAATAATGGAGGTAACCTTATTTTCATGATCGGCCCGTGGATAATGCCCCTTGATGAGCCAATTTGTTTACAACTCCAGCTAACTTCTTATTTTTTATTTAGCCTGACATGCATTTCACGACACTTGATTTCATTACCTAGTTACCGGTATCACAGCGAGGTCACAACTACATATGGGTGAGAGTGGATCATTAATGAAGGTGGACCATTTTCTTCAAGTTCATACGGATTTTAAGACGAGGCAGTATGCAAAGTTGTTCATTATTGAGATAGTATGATTGCATGGGATTTTGATTAATATTGTGTCCGATCAAGACATGATCTTTGTGTCCCATTTTTGGTAGAGCTTCAGAGGCGATGGGCACGAATTTATGAATGAGTACAGCATATCACCCATAAATAGATGGGCATGAGGATAGAGTTAATCAGATGCTTGAGGATATGATGCGGATGTGCATACTTGACTTTGGGGGATGATGGGAGCAGTATCTTCCTTTGGTGGAGTTTGCGTATAATAACTACTACCAGTTCACGATCGGTATGGCACCGTTTGAGGCATTTTACAGTCAACCTTGTTGTTCACCTGCTTTCTAGTTAGATGTGGGGGACAACAAGCTATTGGGGTTAGAGATGATTCAGGACACCATTGCCAGGATTTGTCTAATTCTAAGGCACATCCATATATCTCAAGATAGGTACAAGAGTTACATAGATGCAGACAGGAGGCACATAGAGCTTGAGTTTGGTGACTACGTGCTGGCACGGGTGTCTCCTACGAAGGGGGTGATGAGGATCATCAAGAAGGGTAATCTAGAACCGAGATATATGGGACCATTTTCGATCATCGAGAGGGTAGTACCAGTAGCATATAGGGTGGGACTATCAAAGAAACTACAACAGATCCACGATGTGTTCCATGTGTAATCACTGAAGACGTACCAGAGGAATGAGAGGGCCTTATGGAATATTCCATTAGAGGATATCAAATTACATCTAAATATCTCGTACGTGGAGAGACCGATGGCGATACTGGATCACAGTGAGCGTAATTGTGGTCTAAGATGATACCCTTGGTTAGAGTTCAGTAAGGGCACCACAATATTGATGAGTCAACATGGGAGCGGGAGGATGACATGCATGAGCAGTAACCAGAGTTATTCACAACAAGTACATCCTAATTTTGAGGAAAAAATTTCTTTGTAAGGGGGAAGTATGTAACACCCCGTATTTTTTAGTATTTAAAATTGAATTAATTCGAATTTTTTTAAATTACACGTGTGACGTAATTTAATGGAATAAAATGTTATGTGTTGAGTAAATTATTAAACAGAGAGAAAATGATTAATGTTTATCAAATTAAATTACTAAGTGAATAGTGCTTTAATATTTTTTATCATAACGATTGATAGTGATGTAACAGTGATACATCTCAATCGGGGGTCGTGTGTAGACTATATGAGGTCGAGATAGAAAAATATTTTAAAGTGACTTGGATGATGAATTTTAGATCACGGTTGATTTCGAAAGGATCAAAATACTCATAGTATACCCGGGTGTATAGATTGGGTCCCAGGGTGATTTTAGACTAAAGAGGCACCACGGGATGTCATTTCGATCATTCGGGAGTTTGTGGCAGAGAGAACTCCAAAAAATAAGAGAGAATATCAGCCCAAGGGAGAGTATGGTTAGGATTATCTGCATCTAGAGAGAATGGAGGCCACAAAGGTGGCAGAGAAGTGAGTTTGTGAAGGTAAAATAATTTTTCTATCCAGCAAGTTGTCAAAAATTATGATTAGATGGAAGGGAAGGCATCATTATCATACTTAACACGAAATCAAATCGGCTACTAATAAGGAAAGTGTTTATCTTGCATATTTTAATGAGTTATAATACCCGTGTAGTGTAGGGTTCTTGATTTAATGATAATTGATGTTATTCTCGGGATGTGATGAATAAAACTCATGATTTGGGAGTAGAATTGCAAGTAAAATGAATCCACATATGTAAAGGACACGAAATCAGTTTATATGTGAAAATAATTATGGAAGAAATTCGAGTAAATGGTTGATTTAGGATGAGGAACACATAAACTAGGGTTTTGGTATAAATTTTGGTTTTAATCCATTCTTGTGTAGGATTGTATTTATTTAATGTGTTAATTACGTTAAAAAGTGCCTATATACTCTTGTTTCATGTTGCGATAAATCGTATTGGAATTTAGGTATGTTGCATGAAGAGTTATGGTGTAGAAATAGAGGAAAATCATAACAGTTAAATGAAGAAGATGACCTATAACATTTTGAATAAATTTAGCTCAGAGAGCGAATTGATTCGGTAGGTGAATTAATTCGACATCTTCACTGAATCGATTCAGTTACCCAGATTTACCTAGTTTCTTTCATTTATACCTCAAATTTTGTGAATAATTAACCTAGAGTCTTTTGGGTTATTCTTAATCCATAAGTAGTCCTATGAGATAGTTTAGTCTTACCCAAAAAGAAAGAATTAAAGTCTAGAACCTATCATTATAATGTGAAAATTTATAAATTTGCAAGAACTTGACGGATCACAGAGAGATAAGTGATCCTATGATTTAGACCAGTAGTGTATAAGTGGATTAGATACTAATATCTAAGGGGTAACTAGGACCCTTAGGGTAGTGAGCGATACTCAGATATATAAAATCAAAAGTGATAATTATAATTGTTTGTACGTTGAGTATGCAAGAGATATATACTGCGTACGGACTTATATGATGGGTGGTTTGTATACATACTGAATAATATGCATATATAGGTTGTATGAAAACCTATGGTTGTGATTTGATAATGTGTGGACATACATATGTTATCTTCTATTCAGTGGTCTTCGCGCAGAGGGTGATCCTATCTCGATGATTCCAGTGAGGTTTGGATGAGTTCTCCAGAGCATGGAACTATGGGTGGATCACTATGTATTGTGTATTAGTGGGACTGACGTGTCATTTGGGTACGTTAGGTATGTGCATATCCCAACGTCTTAGAACCATGTTTGCCTCCATTGCGTGTTGATTGACTTCTTGGTCGAGGAGACATGCCAAACCAATAGTCCTTGATTTTGTACGAGGTAAATGGACTTGATAGCAGAGTATACCAACATCACGAGGGGCCACTCCGGTGTTTCTATAGTTGTATATATTATATGTGTGATGAATATATACAAGTGTGATATATCTACTTATGTGTGATAGTAGAACTAATGGATGATGTATATCCAGAAGTATTAAAGTAGAGAAAATTAATTAACTAATTCAATAATAATATGTGAGTAATACCAATTATTGAGCTTATGGTAGCGTGTCGTACGTGTGATACGAGGGATCTAGGCCTATTGAGGGTGATTAGATATGTTATCTAGTTGGGATGGGTAGCATAGCTATATAGGATACGTTAGGAATGCACATTAGTTGAGAGGTGAGGATCTCAAGAGAGTGAACGTGGAACTAACACGTGTATCTAATAACTGATTTAATAGGTGACTTAAATACTACCAAAATATTTTCAAACTGTATTCTTGCGCTCTGACCTGTGTCAAAATATTTTCAAAACCTTTTAGGTGTCCGCCACAAGGATGCCAAACTTGATGATTCTGTCCATGGATGCATAGCTGCAGCACACGTGGAGGCTTACAGGAGTTGCTTTAGATGCTTTAACTTATTCTATTTACATAGGATTTATTTTAGTATTTTATTAGGACGTTTTGCCCCGTAGACTATTTTGTTTTCTAGTTTATCAGACTGTATTCAGATTCTATTTTATTTACTTGATATTGTAGTTAGATTATTTATTTTGGGAACCGATGGCTTATTCGGTCATATTAATTTATATATATGTCGAGTGATTGTTCAGATTATTATTGTGCGGATGGTTTGTCTAATTTAATATTTTTTTCACATGTTGTTATAATAATGAATGAAAACATTTTGAAACAACTTAATTTAACATAGGTGGTTAGTAATAAAAAAGTTTTTCGACGTTGATGGTAAGAATGAACCATATGATATTCCTATTTTAATAAAAGACTGATCACCCATGATTAAAATAGACGGGGTGTCAGAATATGATAGTAAATTTTAGACGAGTTATTCAATAAGAAAATAGGAGGATCGAATACGTAGAAGTAATCTTAAGTTAAAAGAAATTAATACAACTTCTCAAGTAAGTAAAACTTGTTACACAGTGACCTCATATTTTAATGATGATAAAGATCAACATTCCCCCACTCAAATAGATTTTGAAATAGATTCAGTAAATCACCAATTATTAACAATCAATAAAGTGTAATACCCCATATTTATATATATTCAATTTTATTAATTGAGTAAATTAATTAGTTTTATAATGAATTACGCGTGTGAAGTAATTTAATCGAATTAAATAATGATGTGACTAATTATTTGTTAATTGAGAGAGAATTATTAATATTATGAAATGAATTTACTATGTGAGTAGTAAATTAGTTACAGTAATTATAACACGTCATAGGGAGTGATATTGGCGTAGCTAATTTTATCTCAATCGAGAGTTGGATGTAGACTAAAGTGAGGTAAAGATAGGAAACATATTTAGAGTGACTCAGATGATGATTTTGAGGTCATAGATGATTCTGTAAAGGTTGGAATATTTAAAATACTATATGGAGGGGTATAATTTGGGTTCTGGGTCAATTTTTTACCAAATCGACACCTATTGAGGGCATTTTGGTCACTTGGAAAATTTAGAGTGAGAGACCAAAGAATTTTGGAGCATTATATCAAATGATAAAAAGGTGATGCTAGGGTTAGAAGCTTAAAAACACAAGAGAGGCTATTTTATATCAAAGAGAGATCTTTCTTGGAGGTTTTTGAAGAAATTCTTGGGGTTTTCATCTTGATCTTGCACCACAAACAACCTAGGAGTGAGGAGTGATAGACAAGACAATCAAATCCATCATCAATCCATGAAATGAGACCCTACTGATCAAAGGAAAGTGTTTATATACAAAATATTTGAAGTTATAATACCCATGTGACTAGGGTTCTTTGTAGTTTGATTAAAGTGATAATTCGTAGAAGAAAGAAATGTTTTAAACACGTGTTTGGGTAGGAATTGCATGTAGAGTGATTTTTTATCAGTAGAAGACAATAAAATAGAGATTTTGTATTACTATCCACGAATTTAAATCTGGGTTTTTGATGTATAATGGAGGAAGAACATAAAACCTAGGGTTTTGAGGATTAGATGTCTAAATCAATTCTTGAATGATAATTACAAGGTTTTGATTTTATGTTTACATTAGAAATCATCATAATGCGTGTAGAAATTGTTAGGGACAATAGGTTTCAAATTTGGTGAACAAATATGTAATTTATGTGGGTGTTAATGGTGAAAAACGCATCTGCGTACTGAAAAGGACAAATTGGAGAGGCGGGCCGATTCGGTTCTCAAAAAAAATTAGATTTTTCCCTTTTTATCCTATAACTCCTAAATTGTTGATGGGAAAACTTTTGGGACATTGTTAGAATATAATAAGGGATTTATTATATTACAGTAGGCCTTGATGGGGTTATGGAATTAAGTCGTATTGAGAGAATTAAGATGATAATTAACTGGAAGTTATGATAATTAATCAATTCAAGAGAATGAGAATGTAATTACGAAAACACATGAGTGAGCTTATTGTATAGACCAGTATGGTAAGGAGGACATAACTACTGAAATAAACCAAGGGGTAACTCGAGCCCTTAGAGTAGGGAATGATACTCCGTTAAATGAGATAGTGAGAATAATCATGAACTGAAAGTACAGTGACTATTCGAGTGATATATACTACGTACGAAGTTATGATATTAAGGTTGTGTGTATACCTAATGATTATCTATAGGTGTAGTCAAGGTTCTAAAAAACGTGGGGCGTGATCGAGGCGTGGAGGCCAAGCCTTAAGCCTTAGAAGCCTAGGCGGGCCTAGGCGTAAAAAGGCGTGAAAAGGTGTTTAGGCCTTTTTAATATATTTTAATATATTTTAACCATAACAAGGCTAATAAAATACTAAAATTGTACATATCATAAAAATATGTCTGAATATTTATAAATAAAAATACTATTTGATTATTTGGATGAGATAATGGTCCGGTTTGTAAAAAAATCTTTAAAAGGCGATATCGTTTCACTAAAGCATTGTTGTTTTTAGAGAAAAAGTACGCCTTAAGAGTTTTACCAAGCATAAGGCGTTAAAATCTTAAGGCGGGGCGTTTTTCCCAAGCCTCAAGCCTAGGCGTGCCTAGGCGGAACCTAGGCGGGTTTTTTAGAACAGTGGGTGTAGTGAATACCCATCGTATATTTGATAGTATTGTGGTCGAGGTAATATTTCAAACCAATACATAAAAGTAAACATTAGGGTCGAGGTGATATTCCGAACTAATGCATGAAGCTAAATATTAGGGTCGAGGTGACATTCCGAACAAATACATAGGACAACTATTGGGGCCGAGGTAACATTCCTAACCGATCGTCCTTAATGTGTGATACGGTGACATAATAATAAAGTATGCACTTATAGTATATATTGTGTGTGATATATATACCGTATAAATAATCTAGTTATGTGTGATAGTAGACTAATAGATGATAAAACCCTACAGAAAGATAATTAAGTAGAGAAACTTAATTATGTGATTTAACGATAACATGTGAGAAATATTACTTAGAATGGTTATAACATACGAGCGATGTTAATAAGATGATATATTGTATGAGCAGTACTGGGACTTGGAAGTGTAGTCGTAAAAAGATAATACTTAGGTCTGGTTAGATTGAGTAAGCTAGGTGGACTAAGTAGAAACATTTGGCATGCACAATAGATGATGGGCGAGGAAGCTCAAGAGAGTCTACGAAAACCTAACATGTGTAATTAATAATTGATTTTAAATACTTGATAAATGTTTTCAAAATGTTTTGGGTTCTATCCCTTTCTATAAAATCTTTTCAAAAACCTTTTAGGTGTCTAGCCACAGGGACACCTGATGATTCTTTATAGGGACATATAACTACATCACTGTGGAGGCTTTCAAGACTTTGATTAGATGCATCTATTGTATTCCTAACATAGGAGTATATTCTAGTATTTCAGTTTGGGCATGTTTCCCTTTGAGACTTTATTTATTCAGTGTTTCAGTTTTAGACTTGTATTCAGATTTTCTTATTAGTTGGATTCATTATTTGGTTTGGGATTTTATCTGATGGTTTATTTGTAAAGACTTTGGTTATTCATTTATTTGAGATGAGTTAGACTCTAGTATGGGGTGAATATTTTAGATTTAATGTTTTCGCGTATTACTACTTGTCTATTTAATACAAGATAAAATTGGCACTGACTTAATTGACTAATAGGTGATTAGTAATAAATTTGGTTTTCGACAATGATGCTAAGAATGAACCATTTTGTAAATATTGTTTTAATTTAATAAAGTTCTGATCACCCGGTATTTAATTAGGCGGGGTGTCACATAAAGATTATAAGTTGCACATGATTAAATTAAAAGAAGATTTTGTGGTTAAAAAAATCGTACTAAACAACGAGCTTAATAAGAAAGTGGAATACTTTAATGAATGAGATAAGAACAGACATATAGTTCTTTGACTATTTAGATAAATAGTATAAAAAATAAATGTCCTAACAAAAGTAAAGTGGACAAAATAAGACACACCCTCCACTATAGGCCAATTTCAGATCTCACTTCTGACATCACCCCCCCCCCCTCTCTCTCTCTATTAGTCTCTCAAGTTTTTCAGTTGTATCAACTATTAAACATTATGCTTTCAGGTTCATCCAGTTCAACTGATTGCATTAATCATTAATCTTTGTAAGTTTACTTTTAGTTATTGTAATTTCGATCATCAGTTTAAATATTAATTCCAGTTCTTATTATTTGCGCTGCTTCCCCTTTTGGATCGTATTAGTCATTAATCTTTGTAAGTTTAGTATCGATTATTATAATTTTAGTCTACAATTTATATATTAATTTTAGTTTTTATTAAGTGCACTTCTTCCCCATTTAGTATCAGAGCCAAGTTCCTAGTAGTTGTGTTTGATCTATATTTCCAAATCTTCTTTAGAGCTAAGTTAGTCCCAAGTTAATTCTTACACCCATCATGTTTTCACATCTATGACTTATGGTTTTGAAAGAAATTCAAATTTTACATGTTGACCTAAAACTTGTGAAGTTATTCCAGTACCACTTGTTGTGAGTGGATATAGTAGGCAAAGAAAAGGGATTCCTAAGATTACCCTGCCACTCATATTTTTTTTATTAAAACAAAAGGAGTTTTGTAACAAACAATATTTTAGCAATTATGTGCTTTAGGTAATTTGTATTTGATTTGGATTTTACTTATATTGGTTGAGTTTAATCTTTTAGATGCTTTATGATAATATCTAGCTAGAATTAATCCTTTTTGTAGAAATTTAAATTTGCACTTGAATCAATTAATGCTATGCATTTTATTTCACCTTCTTTATTAATAATCCATTTTTTTGTAAATTAATTTCATTTATGATGTTTAATTGTTGATCAGTTTCTTCTATTTCAAGATTATATGTATTAAGTTGTTCGTGCTCAACTTCGGATTCACTTTCTTCTGAGCAGATGACTTATTGCTTTTGAAAAGTTTGGTCTACTTTTGAATTAGTGATATCTTATTTTAGTTCTTTACTTTCTGTTTTGATATTTTTGACATCTTATTTATCATGTTCACCTCTCGTTGGAGATCTTTCAATTTAATCTCTTTGTGAGTTTTAAATCGTTTTAAGTATTTTTAAGACTTATTTTGTTTTGTGAATTTATACTACTTTCTTCTTTAGATAATAATTTTCTGAATTTTAAAAGGTATTGTGATTTTAATTCACGATTTTTTAATTTTCCAATTAAATAAATTAATAATTCTTCATGTTCTTCTTTTTTGGTGAGAATGTTAATTATTCTGCAACAGGTGTCTTTGCATCCTAATTTTAAATTTGTAGCACTAGAGTCCGTGCCTTATTGATGGCCACTTGATGACTCCTAATCAGTGTTTTGTTAATTTTCATTAAAATAATTTTTTAGTTCAAGTTTTTTTTTGTTTCTTATGCTACTTCAGATGAGAGTTGTAACCGGTTAATTTTGTCTTTTACTTTACATTATGATTTATAATGAACATTTTCCCCACATTTTATTTTATTTTTGTCAGTTTTCTTATATTGTAGATTTGTTTGTGGTTCTTTAAATTTTTTTGTAGAACTCATTATAGAATTTTTTATTTTTAAAACAATTTCTTCTCTGTCTTTTTTTTTTGTTTGGGTAAGACATATAATTTTTATTTTTTGATAGTGCAACAGGGTTCAAACCATATTATTCATAAAAAAATTCCCATCTCGTATTTAGCTTTTAATTTTTCTTTTCTAGCATGATTACTTACTTTCATATATATATATATATACATTTTTAATTACTCTTTCTGGATTTTACTTATTATGTATCTATAGTTAAGATTGTTATAATCAATGTGTCCATTTGCAATACTTAAAACGTTTCTTATTTTGTGAGCAAATAAATATGGTAAATCATTAATGAATTTTTCGTTCTAGAATGGTTGATTACTATAATCTCTAAGTATTACTCTTGATGTGAAAACATCCTTGTTCCATCCAAAGTCACTTAAAGTAGGTCATCTTAGGTTACTTAGTTGATCAGTAATTGTGGATGTTATATTACGTGGTGTTCCTAAAAAATATTTTGTTATTGTGAAAACTAGAGTGTTTACGTGATCTCGGATTCCTATTCCGATAATTTCACGAAAAATTGGGAGGCCATTAGAATCTTGTTGGACAATAGTTTTAATTTATTCCTTTGATTCTTTGTCAAGATGTATATCCCACTAAGATTTTAACGTTCCAGTGAATCCTGTTGTTAAAATCTCAACTATTTTTTTGTGGAATATTTTGATTGTTTCAGTACACTACACCAAAAGGTCAAATTGTCACCATTCAGCCGGCCAGACTTATCATGGTCATTGACCGTGACAAGTCCGTGATAAGTCTATGACAATTACAGTTGTCAAGGTCTTATTATGGTCAATGACCGTGACAATCTTATAAAGTTGTCACGGTCAATGACCATGAAAGATCCATGACAATTTTCTGAATAAAAAAAAAACTACCCCTCCTTTTTTCCCACCGTTTTGGTTTCCCTCCCTCTTTCTCTCTCTAAGTGACTGCTATCTCTCTCTCTCCACGATTCCAGGTGACTTTGTTTCTCTCCTTCTCTTTCCTTTGTATATATGTGTGTGTGCATGTATGTGTGTGTATATTTGTCTTTGGGGGGAGGGGGGATAGGGGGTAGTGTGCGTGTGTGCCTGGTGGGGGGAGGGGGGGTATGGAAGTGGGGGTCGGGGCATAGGGGAGTGGTGGGGTGTGTGTGTGTGTGTGTGTATAGGTGGGTGATAGAGTGTGTGTGTGTGTGTGTGTGTGTGTCATGTGCATGTGTGTGGTGGGGGGAAGGTTGGGTAGTGGGGGGGTGGAGCAGGGGTGTGGTGGGGTGGGTGTGAGGGGTGAGTGGGTATATATTTTTATTTAGGTTTGAAATTGGTTAGAAATTGTTTGTACATTGTTTTGACATTACAATATTGTCTGTATATCCTTATTTAGGTTTGAAATTGGTTAGAAATTGTTTGTCATTATAAATATTGTTTGTATATTCTTATTTAGGTTTGAAATTAGTTATAAATTATTAATGTTGAATTAATTGAATAGATGAATTAGAAGGAGTACGAGATACACATTTGTTGGTTTGTTGTTGCTGTTGGATTATATTGGACGGATGTGGTTGGATATGGAAGTTGGTTGTTTAATCTTTTTTAAATCCTTAATTTAATTCACAGTAATAAATCCTTAAATAATTATATTGTATTAATTTGTTGGGTTGGTTAATTTTGTAAGTGGCATGACTACTGGATTAATATCAAAATGGGGGGAAGGGGAGTTTTCAACTTTTTTCTAAAATTACTTCGTATCACGACCCATTCGAGAGTGGCATGACCACGGACTTATGATAATTAAATGAAACATACTTTAAATTACATATAGTGCGGATAGATACTAGCCTTCTAGTTCTTATGCATACGCATTCAATAGCTCTTATACCCATTCGAGAGTCATTACCACTATAATGGGATCTGTCGAATTGTCTCGTTTGGACTGTTTGGGACTGCGTAGTTTTTCTGTATAATAATATTCTTAGTGGATCAAACTTGTTACTATTATAGGAAGTTCTACAGTCCTATCTTAATGTTCTATGGGTACATACTAGATGATGCGATGTTAAGTGTTATTTCAATTGATAAATTGAAATAACACTCACACTTGCGAATCTACATCGTGTAGTTGGAGAGCTATGAGGATATGCTATCGAATCTTTCTCAAATCGTAACAATGTGCATGAGTTGTTAAGTATATTACAGAAATATGCGGTCTTTAATGGAATATGGCCACTCACCCTTTAGAGGAGATGGATGAAATAGGAATTAATATTATCAATTGAATTTGAATTTGAAATTTAAAAATGGAATGTAAATAAGACATAATTAAATGAAACATAATACAATTCTAAGTTTTATTTATACTAATCCATGAATATACGCTTCTTACCTTCAATAGGTGATTGTTTGTAGTAGCTGTGATGAGATATCTTAAATATAAAGAGTGGATGGGTGAGACAAATAGATTTGGGGATGTGTCTCGCAGAGGTGCTAATGAATTTGTGAAATATGCAAAGAGATGCATAATGATGAAGAGTTTTCGTGTTCGTGTTCTAGGTGTGACAATGCTAAGGTGTTTGAATGGAAAACAGTTGAATTACATTTGTTAAGATGGGGTATACAAGATAATTATCGATTTTAGCATTTTCACGAGGAATTGAAAGTTCCTTTTATCCCCAAGAAACCTTCACAACAACCTCCAACAAGTAGGATATATGTACAAGGGGACGACATAAATCGTAATATGTTAGAGGATTTAGTTGATGATGCATATGGAGTTCATGAAGTGGAAGAGAATGAGGTCAATGAAGATGTACAAGGTTCAGGTGCTCATGAAGATATTAGGATGAACCTTGACGATGACTACCAAAGTCTAAAATTTAAGGCAACCCAATCGTTATATTATAGCTGTGAGAAAGATCAAACAACTTTACATGCCATGGTTGGTTTGCATAGTTTGAAAGCCTAATACGGTTTTTCTGGCAATAACGCGACATGAATTATGAATTGGGTGAAGGGCTTGCTACCCAAGGAGAATACGCTTCCAAATAGCTATTGTGTTATGAAGAACAATGTGAAAGGTTTGGGAATGAAGTATAAATCGATTCATGATTGTGAGTATGACTGCATGCTATATCGAAAGTAGTATGAAAATCCTAGATATGTCCAATCTACTGACAAGGAAGGCACGATCTCAAAAGTGCCTCAAAAAGTGTTGAAATATTTTCCCGTTGGTCCTAGATTAAAGTGATTTTTCATAGTACCATGGTTAGCGGAGGCAATGACTTGGCATGCTAGGGCAAAAGTTGGGGATAATCTCATGCGTCATCCTATTGATTATACAACTTGGAGGAGGATGAGTTATGAGTATCCGAATTTTGCTCGAGAACAACTTAACATTCATTTGGCTATATCAACAGATGGTTTAAATCCATTTGGAAATTTAAGCATGAATCGGACTATATGGAAAGTGATCCTAGCCCCACTCAACCTCCCTCTTTCAGAGTGTATGAGACCTGAATTTTTGATGCTATCTTTGTTGATACCTGGGCCAAATGCACCATGTGATGACATCGATGTCTACCTGGATCCTTTGGTAGAAGAATTAAATGAGTTATGGGAAGAGGGTGTGCAAGTATTTGACTCTTTTTTAAAATAAGAGTTTACGCTGAAAGCTAGGACATTATCCGGTTGTGTAGTACATAATTATTTAGGGTGTCCTTTTGTGGAGAGGAGACTGAATCTTTTTATCTACCCGCTAGCTGAAAAAATATATACCATTGCCATATGAGGATTTTTATCCCTCGCTCATTGTTTCAGATTTGAGACAGGTTGTAGTTGTTTATCGAGAAGGGTTAAACATAGGCTAGCGTCGAGAAAACTTTCAGGTTCAGAAATTGAAAGTAAATATTCTGATTGTGGCCCTAATATGCCAGGTAAGAATCCTAAATTTAAGAATGTCAAGCATAAGAAGACCCCAACTGTGAATGAAACTCAGATAAGAAAGGCATGGTCTAGGAGGTCAATTTTATTTGACTTGCCTTATTGGAAGAATAACTCGGTACGCGATGTATTGGATGTGATGTACGTAGAGAAGAACATAATTGAACATAGTGTTGGCACATGCCTTGGGGGGAGTCGTTCGAAGGATAGAGAAAATGCAAGAAAAGAACCTGAATCGTTGAAACTTATGCCACAACTATGGTTAAAAGAAGATAGTAGGGGAAGGAAAATAATTTCCCTTGGTGCATTTACTTTGATGAATTGGTAAATGAAGGTGCTTTTAGACACAATATATAATTTTAAGGTTCCATCTAATTTTTTGTCCAACTTGCAATGGATTGTGAATTATGCTATCCATGATTTACATAAGTGTAAGTCCCACGATTGGCATGTGATCGTGCCATTGGTTCCTCTATTGTTTAAGCATTGTTTATCCAAGCACAAGGAATTGTAGAGGGATATTATGTAAATTAGTATCTGCTTCTCACTTTTGTGTGAGAAGGCAGTCAATCGAGAACACATCGTAGCCGCAAAATTGGCGATGACCAAAGTGATTTGTGTGTTGGAAAAGTACTTTCTCCCATCATTCTATGAAATAAATGTTCACTTTTTGGTACACCTATGCGATGAGGCACTTCTTTATGGTCCAGTTAGATATCGATGGATGCATCTATTTGAAATATTGATGAAATTTTTCAAAGATTATGTCAAGAATACACGATACATTGCAGGATCAATTGTAGAGGAATACATCACCGTTGAGTCATCAATCTATACTCAAGAATATATTCCTGACTTGACCAACATTGATGACATTGATGAGTTTGTCGATGAGGGTGGTCATGTGATGGGCAAACGAGGGAAATTAATGAGTTTGCAACATGAACAAGTAGCTCGTTATCTATTTGACACACATGAAGATGCCAATGAATAGAAAATGTAAGTTTAAATTATTTTAAGTTTTACACTATATTAGACTGTTTTATACATGATTAATTTTTTAATACGTTCGGCACATTAATTTTATGCAGACAATATGAAGTCTGTGAGAACAATAAAAGACGAAAAACAATGGCACAATCAGACAGCGAATTTAGGTTGTGGTTGTCACACGAGATAATTATAATGAAAATGGTTGTTATTAAATGTAACATTACAATAAAACTTTTCAACTAACCTAATTAATTTATCTATATTCTCTGCTCTTAAAGACGGGTGATGCGACATCAAGGCTTGCTCGTCTAGCCACTGGACCCTTGTTCATGGCACAAGAGTACAAAAAGTATCGATTGAACGGTTATCTATTCGGCGCAAGGGTGTATGAGGAAAGTACAAATGTACAAAATGCTGGCATTTCATACAAGGCTCTTACTTTCTTTCGAGCGAGTGCAAAAGATAAGAACCTCGTTGAAGCTTAAATGACTTAATATGGTGTAATTCGAAATTAATTTGAATTGGACTACGTAAGCTTCAAAGAGGTTGTATTTTACTGTGATTGTGTAAGAGTTGAGGATAAAAATGCTTGTAAAGTTGATCGTGGCACCAATTTGATCATGGTTGACTTGTCCAAGTTGAAGAGCAAAGCGATGATCGGTTTGTTTGTTCATTTCAAAAGGCCAATCAAGTGTTTTACTTAGAGTATATTAACAATGATCTGTGGTCAATCGTCCTACATGCGCCAAAGCGTCTAAACAGTAGGGTGGATGACTTGGTTGCTCCTACCAAATATCAATGCATTTTTTATGATAACCTGAGTTTAAAATAATTTTTAGATTTGTAATATGTATTCCAATTATCGGACAATAGTTTAATGCTTTTAATTCATTTGTACTTGATCAGTTTAGTGCATGTAATATTTAGATTTAATTCTTAATCATTAATTCAAAGTCCATGTCCAGTGGGTGTATTATTCTAGAGTTTTATTATTATCGGACATCGGTTTAGTACTTTTAATTCATTTGTAATTAATCATTTTCTCTCTTTCTCTCTTCCCTTTGTGTATATGTGTGTGTGTGTGCCGGTAAGTGTGTGTGTGTGGGGGGGGGGGGGGGGGCAGTTTTCAACTTTTTTCTAAAATTACTTCATTTTATGACCCATTCGAGAGTGGCACGACCACATAAAATGTTTGTGTGTCTTCTTTAGGGGTGTGTGTGTGTGTGTGTGTGTGTGTGTGCAGGTGTGTTTGTATTCTTCTAATGCATTTGGATTCGTACTTATAACAATAATTTATAGGGAAATTGTTTCCTTCAGGGATTAAGGAAACGATGATGATGATGATAATGATGATGTCTTCTTCAGGGCTCGACGCTAGCGGGGGCGATGAGGGTTCATCGCCCCCTACGCTCCCCAAATGGGGAAAATTGGGAATGGCCGTTGAGAAAAAGACGAACATATTCGCTAGATCCCTCGAGCTCGTGAAGACGATTATCGTCCTGGGTACACCAGTTGGAGGGACGTGGCAAATGAGCTCAAATTAGCTATTTGGGAGGCACTACAGGTAATGTATTTATATTTATATTTATATTTATATTTATATTTATATTTATATTTATATTTATATTTATATTTATATTTATATTTATATTTATATTTATATTTCAATTTCAATTTCAATTTATATTTATATTTATATTTATATTTATATTTATATTTGTTCGCAACTAACACTTCCTTTGTTTTTGTTTTTGTTTTGTATTTGTTTGACAGGAACAATTCAGCCTACCCCTAGAACTCCGTAATTCTATGTTGGAGCAGTACTTTGGGAAGACCCCGTAATCCATTCTCAGACTGCGTGAGACCGTCCCGCCGAAAGAGCCGATCGTACTGGAAAAGTGGCAAAAAATTCATCGACAATGAGATTGATGCGAGACAATTGGCATCTCGCCAATCGGGGAGGGAAAACTGAGCGGAAAATACGGACGTGCACTACTCCATATGAACATCTTACACTGAGGTGGAGAACATGATGGTAATTTTTTATTTTTCTATAATTATAGAAATATGTTATTCTACATTATTTTACTTTACGTTACTTACTAATTTTCCATTATTTTATTTCAGGGGACAGGGAGTGGCCCTAGAGGTAGGCCACATAGGCTCGATGCCTATGTGGAAATTCGGACTAAGAAGGGCAAGGATAAGGAGGTGTCCCCAATCATCACGGCCACGATAGTAAGTAATCTAACAGCTTATTTTTTGTGAATTACGTTATAATTATTTTATTTACTTATTTAACTAATCGTGTGCTTTTTGTCGTCTAAGGCAAAGCTTAAAGAAGTGCATGAGTCGCAGTCTGATGTTAACAAGGCATATTTGTCCATGGACGCACTCAACCAAGTGCTTGGAGTTGATCGCAAGGGGGAGGACTAGGGGATGAGATCGTAGGTGGGAAAATATAGGATCATCGAAATTGAGATGAGTAACACTGGGTTGACTCGTTAGGTGGACACACTTGACGCGAAGCTATTAAAGTTAGAGGTGACAGTACTAAATATGTACGCATTCATGAAGCATCAGTTAGGAGAAAAGGGAAAGGGCATGGTAAATGGAAAGGGGAAGGAGAAGGCGGTGGAGGAGGAGGTGGACGTGGACATCGCTTCTTCATCGCCGATACACGCGGACTCACTGCTTGATGATCCAGTCCCTTTCTTGGCTCCCGTCAAGCATCCTATATCAACAATCGGTTGGCCGAGTGTGTTTTTACACGACATATTTGATGTCAAACGGATAACGAGGGGTTGAGGGACCCGAATATATCCCCGATATGTTGGTTCATAACCGTATCCTTCAAAACATAGAGGCTAAGGTTCTCGTAACAGATATGATAACCAACAAGGAGAACTCCACATTGTGGTTGTGCGAACAATGCGGCATGATTCATATTGAGGGGTATCTCAATGCGTATTGTGGCCTTCTTTCCTCCTCGAACCTACCCCTGACATTATAACATGGCATTATTTGTATTTATTTTTATTTGGACACTTGCATTATATATGAATTATTTTGAGTGGTTACATTTTCGTTTGGATATGGGTTGTATTATTATTTTATTTGGATATTGAATTATATATGGAATGATTTGGTGTAGTATTTCTATTTTATTTGGATATATTATGTTTGAAGAGATACAATTTTGCTATAATAGGTACAAATATACTGTTGGGTAGTGGCAGTGGCAAAACTGCCCTGCAGTTTTTTTTTTAAAATTTTTCCCAGATTTGTCATGGTCATTGACTGTGACAAGTCCGTGACAAAGGAAACTTGTCACGAACTTGTCACGGTCAATGACCGTAACAATATTTTGATGTTCGTCACTAGTTTGTCGAGGCTTTTAACCTTGACAATCCTTGTCAAGGTCAAAGACCGTGACAGGACTGTGATAAGTCTAACAAAATTTTCATGGTCACAAGTCCGTGACAATAAAAGTTATTACCCCCAGACTTTTCACGGTCATTAACCTTGACAAGTTGGACTTGACACGATCAATGACCGTGATAATCCAACAATTTTGGTGTAGTGGTAATTGTTAGCAGCCATAGATATGTGTTGCATTTTTTTAAAATTTCTTGTTTAGATAATCCATCTATATTCCATTCATAAAGTATGTCTGATGTAATAGAGAGTTGGTTATGTACATTCTTTCTTCATATTACATATCTAGGGGTGTTGGTCTTATATACCAATTTTTTGTTATGGTGGTTGGAGTTATTGTGGAGTTTTTTTATTCTACTTAATTCAACATTAATAAATTTATTTTCATTAGTGTAGATATCTTCATCTATAGTAGATTATTGGGATGAGTATGTTTGGTAAATATAGGTATTATTTCTTCTTGTAGTTGCAATAGTCCTTACTAACTCTTTTCTTATCTCTTTAAGACTTTTTTAATTTTATCCAGAGTTTTCTCAAACTTTGTTTGAAAATTTATTCCTATTTGGACCTCTAGAAGTTTAATTAAAGTTATTTCTCTTTTATATTGTAGGTTTGGTTTGTCTAACTTATTTTCAATGGCATCCAAATTTTTTCTAAAGTATTCAGGTAGTGGTTAGAGTAATTATTTTGTTCAATAACTTTTTTGATTTCACCATTAATAAAAGTTCATTTATATATATATATATATATATATATATATATATATATATATATATATATATATATATATATATATATATATATATTTATATTAGTTATGACCCTAAACTATACTAACTTCACATCGTTGGCCCTTCCATAGACTTTTAAGTTAAATCTAACATTGTTTTGTGTGACTTGTAAATCAAGGAAAAATGGCTTTTATAATCCCATTTCTAAGCCCCAAACCCAAAACAACTCAAAACATCCAAAAACAAATTATTTAGAAAGTAATAACATATTTTATCTAAGTTGTTTTGTCCCGAAAATGGGTTTGGTTATGGTCTAGAGTTATTTTTGGTATGGCATTTCACTATGGGAGTAATAATTTATATTTTCCCCTTGATTTATAAGTCAAGCAAAAATAGTCCTCGAAAAAGTTAACGCAAGGCTAATGGTGCGAGATTAACAAAGTTAAGTGGCATAATTGTTAAGTAAAAAGATTAAGGGTATAAATGTCGTAATGGGCAATTTTTATTTGCTACATATGTTAGGCACTCTAATATAGGTAATAAGTTTTTGTCTCCTTAGTTTCTAGATTAACAATAAACATAACTTGGATAATGAAAAAAGATCTTTCTTTAACCTTCGAAGTCATACAACAAAAGTAGATTAAAAAATTGTAATGGAAATTAATGAGTCATAAATAAAAGGCCAAAAATAACTTCCATGTCTATATGCAATCATATTTCTTGCAATTGATGTGATAAATAGGTTTACATCAAAGTTATGAGATCACAGAGTTTAAAGCCAGGCTCACTTTCATAAATATTAAACTTGCCCATTTTCTATCAACTTTTTAGAGTATTAAAGATTCTCATATATTTGGTTGATCTTTCAACATCAAAGAACATCAAGGACATTTTACTCATTTAAAAAATAAATAATTTATCTCTATTTGTTTTTCTTTTTTACTATTTGGAATAAAAGAACACTAAGCTAAAAAACATAAATTGTCACGGTCTTAGATCGTGACCAATGACTCGAGTCATGGTTCTGGACCATGCCAATTTTAAGGGTGGTAATTTAAGGGGTCACCCTCCAAAATTATGAATAAAGTATAAGGTCACGATCTCCTTCATCACCCGAATATTTGGTGTATGGTCACGGTTATGGACCGTGACCACTAGTCACAATCATGAAACGTGGACCAATTTATGACTGTTTTCCCTTCTCACGGTTACAAATCATAACCATTTGCCATGGCAACCTGCCGTGAGCTTTCATTGGTCACTTTCATTTCCATATTCGCCATTTTGTATCTAACGATCAATATTTTCCATCACATCATATTCCTATTGACAATAAAGATTGAATTTTTTTATTAGAATATCAATGAAAATAAATGGATTAATAAATATTAGTGACCTTTATAATTACTATATCTAAAAGTATTTATTTTAACAGTCTACATATAAAAATCATTGAGTGTAACAATCACTCATATGCTAATCATTTTATGTCATTGACATTCTTAATTCAACAAATGTTACAGTGTGTTTAATATTCAAGTTAACCTACTAGTTAATAGGATGACTAATCCTAACTTGTTAATATAACAGTTGCTACAACTCAGTTAGTGATTATATTGATCTATAAAAAAAAATCATTGATCAAATAGCCATATCCCAGAGGACATTCATATAGAAGATTACTATCTTAACAACAACTATCAAACATAACCAATGTTTTCAATATACACACTATGCAATAATATTTAATTTATCACCCACAAAAAATAATATTAGTCACTTTATGACCCAATACAAATAAAAATATTGAGTTCAATTAACATTGGAGTAGAGTAGTTATTTTAATAGTTACTAAAACCCAGACTATTAACTTTAGCATTCAGTTTTCTTAGTAATATTCTCTAATAATAAAGTAAACACTATACAAATAATAGTGAACAATCATAACCAATATTTTTTTCCATATCATGTTACTATCGAATAATATGTGACATTAACGTATTTAGTTGTGACTTGTAGTAATAGTTTACATGTATATGTTTGTCAAAGTTAGACATAATGATTTACCAATTGAAGTCATAACTAAAAAATAGGGACATCTTGGCGTCTCTTTTTAACTCTCGAACAATCCATCTTGTAAAAGATGGATATTCTTCACTAATAACACCCATATTTTGGATTATGTGTTCACTCACACAACAAAAACTGAAATAATATTGAATTATATGAGTTAGTTAAATATAAATAAAAATATTAAAAACATCAACACATATTTATATTACGGGTAGTAGTACAACATAATCAATCACTTTGATTAGACTTTCATAGTTGGACTTGATAGACTTCATTAGGAATGCTTTGACCGCTTTGCCACTGTTATAACTCGAAATTTTTTCTAACTTTTCATTGTGAGTAACAAAAAGCTAACATAATTTGGATCCTTTGTTTAGAAATAGTAGTGCAACATAGATGAATAAAAACAATCCTCAAAAAATCTTTTTGGTCTCATGACAATTTCCCTTTTACGGCTTTCTTAATTTCCTTCGCTATTAAAACCCTTGTCAATTTCTTTCTTTTCCCAAAATATTTTTCGTTGAAAGTAGTGTATTGTTTTTTCTTTTGTGATATGATAAATATCTTTCCACCCATTGGAAGTTCAAAATGAGTTTGAATTAGTTCTTTATTTATATTAATCAACTGATTCCTAGCTTCGAATTTCTTTGTCACTCCATTATATGTTGATATGATGGACCATATGTATGTGTTGCATTTCCAAAAGTTTTTAGTTGTAAGATCATCATCAATGATTGTTTTAAATAGTTTTCAAAAAGGTTTCTTCTTCATTGAGGTGAGTTTATAAAAAATAATGTCTCTCTTGATGCCTTTCAGTACCTCGTTAAAAGCTAAGAAGCTTGACCTAATTTGATCATGTTTCCTATTTCATTCCCTTATTCATTTTCATTAATCTCTTTCACATTTTAATTTTCAAAATCATCCTTGCTGCTTGAACTTGCATGCGCGGTGTAGACAGTGAAGATCTTTTTATTGACATTGAACCTGCAATTTAAAAAGGTAAATTTTGTATATTATTAGAATTTTAATGAAAATGAATGAATTAGTAATTATTAGTGACCTTTACAATTGATATATCCAAAATAGTCAGTAATATAATAATTAGTTTACGTAATTGACATTACTGACATCGGGAATCCAGATTAGTTGCTAATAGATACTACGCCCCAAATTAGTAAGTTTATTATTTCCCAATAAAACTGTATTGTTAAAATAGGCATATATCAAAGAACATGGGCATAAAGAAGGCTACGATCTTAATAATATTGAACAAACATAACCAAGTTTTCATTACAAACACCACGTAATAATAGTTAATCTATCACCCACACGAAATGATGTTAGTAACTTTATGAATCAATACAATTAAAAATGAATTTATATGGTGACCTTAATCAACATTCATAGCCTAAATAGTCACTTTAACAGTTCCCAAACATATAATTGGGTCTTTAAAAATCATTAAAATAAAGTAATAACTATTGTTAATAACATACATAATATTGACATTAAAAGAAACAAAAAATAGAGATTATCATAAAATCACACACAACTTATCATATTAGTTACTTTATGAATCAAAAGAAATCATTTAAACTAATTATTGTAATTACAAACAAAAATGAATTTCAAAATGATCACAAAATTTATTTAGGGAAAATATTGAGTTTAATTAACAACACTGGATCAGAGTAGTGAATTTAGTAGTTATTAAAACTTAGATCAATGACTCTAACAATCAATGATGTTTAGAGTAATCACAAGCAAACCATAAAATATTTATTCATTCAATGTATAAACAATTAGTTACTTTAATACCAAAGTTAAATTATAAATAAAATTGCACACAACATACCCCATTATTGTATATCACACAAAACACAAAGTAATAGTTATTTTCAAGTAACTATGTTAGTGATTATTCATTTAATACACATAAAGATAAATTTGAATAAATTGAGATGTAATTTATGTAAATTTATTTGTTTATAGTTCAAGTTATATTATTAATAATTTAATGGATCTAATCTATATGTAATAAGAATTGTCAACAAACAGAACACGTGTGGGTTAAATGTTAAAATCACTCACAATTACTCAAATATGAGTGAACCTAATTAATTATCTCATTTATTCACAAAGTTTGTTATTATTTTCAGATGACCCAAATGTATATGAATAAATATGAAGGGAATAACATTGAAAATAAATATATATTTGAATAAATATGAAGAGAATATCATTGAAAATAAGAAATGTGATGATGTTTCAAAGTTAGGATTTGGAATTAGAAAATATTCGATAATGGGATTGTATTGTATTTAAATAAAACAGTGAATTCAAAAAAAATACCTGAATGATATGTTATAGGCTCACTCGAATAGGGAAAAAGAATTTTCAGGCTTCAATCTCCATTTTGGTTCCGTTCGTTTGATGATTCAGGTAGTGATTTGATCATTTGTGTTTTGTTTGAACCCAAAAAAGAACTGATGAGAGAACTGGGTGGTAGAAACGCATGTAATTTTTCTATTAGGGGTAACGTTGTATTTGGACAAAATAAAAAAGACACGAAAGGACAGAACACATGTTGTGTGGAAGGGGTGGACTAATCGTATATTAATAGTTGTTTAAGGAACTAAATGGATTAAATCCCTTCTTTCTTTCAGCCAAATATGGTTAGTCACATCACACGAACTCTCTCTCTCTCTCTCTCTCTCTCTCTCTCTCTCTCTCTCTCTCTCTCTCTCTCTCTCATCCTATAATATAATGTTATCTACTTGACTTAATTTTTATAAATCTTTCCTCATAAATTCCTTCCATGAGCTTCATATATTTGGCTTTTATATCAATTTCAATTAGTATTTTTGTATAATTTATTAGAGCCTCGAATGGTCTATAAAGTATACACTCATACCACTTAGGTGATGCAAACAACGAGAGATTTGTATTCAACATTTAATTTTGATCAACTTTAAGTTATTATTAATGTTGAACCCACACATCAAATGTGGTAGTTCAAAGTACCTAGGCGTTACTTTCCACTAGGTGAGTAACGCTCGTTGTATTCATTTGTCCAAAATGAATAAGCGTCACTTGAATTAGAAATTGTTAGGTATGATTGAAGAAACACGTTTATCCCGCCATGACGCCACAAACCAGATTTGGTCACGATAGGGTGGTCACGATTCAAATTTGTGACCATGAACTCCAAACCATGTCCCTCTCTGTGAGCCCACCTAGAGGTCTAAATTCGTGACCCTTATTGTCACAGTATAAAATCGTAATCCAACCATGACCATAATAGCAAGTAAGTTAGCACTAATATTGTCACGCGGTAAGTGACGACTTGGAAATGTGACTAATAGCTCAAAAACGGGATAAGTTTGGCGTGAAATGTGGTCACAATTAGCAATTGTGACCCAATTCTATGACATCATTTGATTTCAAAGCGATCATAAAAAGTGGGTCATGGTTTTCGCCGTGACAATATTTGAGTGATTTACTAGAGTCACTGTTTGGATCCATGGCCTGAATGAAGAAACTGTGACCAGCTAAATCAAACTAATCTCGTTATAGAGCAGGTCACGGTCTAAAAATGTGACCCATTTTCGAGTATAAATAGAACTCGATCGGGTTTTATTTCCATTTCATTCAAAATTACTCTCTTTCTCTATCTCTCTTCATGCGAACCCTCTCCCCCTCTCCAAAAATCGGTTGACTCTCTCCCTCACTCTCACACTCACTGGACAACCCCAAAACCACTAGGCCAATCTCTGACTCTCTAAGTTACACACACACACACACACACACACACACACACATATATATATATATATATATATATATATATATATATATATATATATCTGTGTGTGTGTGTGTGTGTTTGTGTGTTTGTATGTATTTGTGCATGTATATGCATATGTATATGTTAGAGCAAAGGTTTTGTATTGCTCAATTGGTTTAAATTTGTAATGTAATTTTTGTTCTGAATTTACCTAAATTTTTATTGTTACTTGGGATTTGTATTTTCGGGTTTCTGCACTGATTTTGTATTGCTATAATTTTGGGTTTAAGATTGATATTTAGAGACACTTCTTAGAACATAAATACAATTATTTACATTCAGATTTACCTCATCGTTCTTATAAAGAATGACAATGTCAATCTAGATGAAAATTATTATTCTTATTTTCGTTTATCGTCCCCATGTAAGATATTTTATTTGTTTTTTACTACCCCCATGCCTATATCATGTGTCAAATTATTTTTTATATGACCTAAACTTTTTATGAAACATATAAAACTTAGGGATGATAACTAATTGTATTTACATAAACATTCACACTGTCATTAACAATGATAATTTCTCAAATTCTAATATAAACAATTTCTCATTATAACTCGTAATATCAATCAAAATGGAAATTAAAGTTATTCTAAATAAAGAATTTCGCAAAAAGAATGACAACCTACATTTGTTGTTGATTATATATGTTTTTATTAATGTAAATCGAACCCTACTTAGCCCTAATAGTATTCAGATAATATTACTTATATTAACAAATTAGATTGAAAATATGTTAACATGTTTTTTCTCGTTCCATGTGTGCATGCAATTGTAGAACAATTAACGAAACTCAACTCATTCTAGATCTTTGTTTATTAAAGTAATTTTACTTATCTTTTATTTTATGTAACATAGTCTTCTATATAGTTATAACTTCCTTGTTGACTCTTGTGGCCGCGTTGACCCTTTTCTTGAGTAGTTACTGTTTGTGTGAACACAAATTTCTGTAAGGACTTGCACATTCGTTGAAATATAGTAATTTGAAGATTAATTTAATTAAAACGAACTAAAATTGGACTTGTTGTGTATGATTGATTAATTAATTAGCTGATGTTGATATTGTGTAGATGAATATTAGTGCATATATCTTTTTGGTTAACTCTTGTGGTCGTGTTCTCCCCTTTCTTAATTGGTTGTTATTTGGGTGAACACAAATTGGTGGGAGGACTCGCACATTGGTGGACACATAGTAAATTTCGGATCAATTTAATTAAAATGAACTAAAATTTGGCCTTTTGTAATCATTGGTCAATTGAAAAATATTAATTAATTTATTTTGATATTGTGCGGATGAATATTAGTGCATATATCTTTTTCCTTAAATGTTGTGATCGTGTTCATCCTTGAGTGGCTGTTGCTTGAGTGAAAAAAAATTGGTGGAAGGGATTTAAGGATAAGGTCAAATCCTACTTACTCAATTAATCATGAAATAACCTAGAGGGGAGGGGTAATATGTTAAAAAGCATCATTGGTCAATTTTTTATGATTGAATAAAATTGTCCCAATTTAGAATCTTTAACACTTGATTATGAAAAAACCTCATCAAATTAATTTAAAATACAAACAAGTTGAATTTAAGTGAATCCAGTAGTGAAAACCTCAATATACAACACTTAATCAATTTCCAAGCAAATCACAAGATCAACACAAGTCTATATGAGGTGCATGAAGTTATATGTGTAAAAACAAGCACAAATTAACATGAAACAAGATTTATGAGGACCCCCCCCCCCCCCCAGCCCCAAATGCACTCACAATTTTCATTTACACTTTAAAAGTATTTTTACAAAAGGCAAGAAGGTACCTCTCTCATAAACATTGTTGTATAGTCCCATATGAACCTTAAAACTCTCCCTGTAGTTAATGAAAATCCATCCCATCCTCCATAAGATGAATGAAGAACCGGGATCTTCCTTGTAGTCGCGTCACACCTCAAGCTGCCAAATAGAATGATATGCCTCCAATTTTAGGCTATGGAGTGATATATCATAATAATTTACCATGTATAGCTTGAATTAACAAAGATAGTGTAGGATCTGAACCAAATCACTCCCAATTCTCTCTAATTAAACAGTAGATAAAGTATTGATTTAAGTTATAGCAAATTTGGAGGGAACAAGTGAATTTTAAAAGAGAAGAAAAGACAATGCTCTCAACTTCAAAAATTCTCTTAGATCTACATTTTAATTATGAGGTTTTTAGATCTCTAAAAATGAAATCGGCCTACTTGTAAGAAAATTTCAAAAATTTTGGTCGGGTGGGCGCACAGTTAGATCTGCCCATGCGCAAGTTACAGGGGATGTGGAATCATGACCTTGGCCATGTGCATGGGCTCCTTTTGTAGCCATGCACACGGGCTCAATTTAGAGTTATGCAAATGGTTAAAACCAACAAAAAATTTCAAAAGTCTTTAACAATTCAAAATGGCTTCACTAATTTCCAAAATAGTTATAAAAGTGTTTAAAAACAACTGATATTATTTTTCAAATTACTTGTTTGAATTTTATAAAATCCTCTCATATTTAAAATTAAAGTGCAACTTTTAAAAAAACATGCACGTGTGTTTAGCATTGTAAAAATCGCAACTACATAAAAGGATACATCTTCACTTCAAATGTGAATGTGACGCTTTGGAATTATTCAATAAGTGGCATTGCATGATCTTCAATCTAAAAAGTTCATCTAACCTAAACTAGATCGTGCCTAACTCGTAACGAATCAAGTTTATTGGACTTGATTGACTCAATGACTCCAACGTTTTGTCACAAGAATCTAGACCACTTTAATATATTACAAAATTTACATTTTCAACCTGCCCCTTTAGCTATTTCATGGAAAAAATTTCCAAAACAGAAAATTGTCTTATTACTCCTACAAGACATACGCTCCACTAGCCATATAGCGAATGTAGTAGAAAGAAATGTACAATATCCATAAGACCAAATAACAATGCAAAAGTCATGTCTGAACATAGGATGGAGTTGAAATCTTTAATGATAAGCATGAATTAAGATGAAACAATAAAGAACATCACACTGGAAATAGCACGCACAATAAGAGACATTTCCCCTACTTTGGAATCCTCCAACAAGTATCAAGTGATATAGATGAGATAAAGACGTGTGATAAAGCATGTTTGCATGTGAAATAGAAACATGTTAACACTATCTAATATAAAGATACCAAGCAATATCAACAACGTGACAATACAAGATAATAACACAATGTAAGATCAAATGCTCTCAGTATATAGAAAATTCCAAGTATCATATATATTTCACCCCATTTTAAAAATAATTCAGAAACAACTTTCTCCCTCTTAATGAGTGAATGGAAAATTATCCCCCTTAATAAATGAAAGGAAAATTCACTCCCCCTTTAAAAATTTTACTCCCCCTTAATCTCAAGGATTAAAATTTTCTACCCTTTTTGACATGGAAAAGTTGAAGAGAAGAAATAGCATAAATAACAAGTATAGCCAGGAAATAGACAAAACCACATAATCAAGAGGAACTACTTAAGCAAAAGTTAGTAAAGAATATGAACAACCAAGATATAATACGAGAATCAACAAATGAGCATATAAACATATAAATCACAACATCATAACATGAATCTCATAAGCATAAACTAGAAGAGTGTTTTAAAAGTTCCAGCCCCGTATCAGTTTTGGAATTTAAAGGGTTTAAGAGTTAGAATACAATTAGGACTCTAATTCATCCATCGCCTCACCTGTCACTCGAACGACTGACAAATGTCGTTCAAACGACATGGGATATCGTTCAAACGACATACTGTGTCGTTTGAACGACCCAATCTTTAAATAAAAGTTTTAAAACTCCTCGTTTATACTTAGAATAATTTCCATTAACTCAACAAAATGTACATGCTTGTTAAAACAAATAAAAAAAATCATTCTAACATTCTATTATAACTCCGATTTAATTCCGATTATAACATGCAAAAAAATGAAAGTTTTAAAATGTACATGCTTGTTAAGAAGAAAACCAACATGTTTAATTATTAAAAACCATTAAATCCAAAATTTTATTTTTCTCAAATATTCCAATTAATTAATTAAATTAATTAATAAAAACACTTAAATACTTCCCCCCCAGCAAAGGAATTTCATCCTCGAAATTAGACGAAGTATACAAATCAAACGTAAATTCCTGCAACGTAAAATAAGGCTCACATATGCCTACCCATAGAGTACCATGATTAGGCACCCATACACCCCTACCCGCACGTAATCCCTCGATAAAAATACAATATATATATACACATTAAAGAAAATAATTACGTACCGCAATACTCTACTAGCGACGTCGTGGCTCCTGCAACGCCTGCTCATTCTGTGGGTGAAATGAGTAGCACCTCATATACCCAGTATTGGTTGGTGATGCGTTCACTCCCTGACCATCTGACGCTGCCGGTAATGCTGGTGCTCCCTAAACACCTACTACTTCGAGAACTAGAGGCTCCTTGCTATCCCTATACACCTTGACCTTGTTGCCCTTGTGTGACTTGACCCATGTGGGCCTGAACTGCTTGTCCTTGTTGGCGCGCTCTCTTAAAACACTTAGCCACCTTATGTCCTATTTTCCCAGAGATAAAGCATTCACCTGTAATACCCCGTACTTTTGGCTATAATTATTTTTGGGATTAATTAATTAAATGCGTATTAATTGGAAATTAATCCGGGTTATAAAAATACTAATGTGATGTGAATTGGTATTTGATTAAGTGCATATATGATTATATATGTATTTGGTATTATAAAATTTGTCGTGGGATTTATATACGGCATTTTAGAAATTTTGTTGAGACGCGTGGGGCCGCCGCGTCACGGTATATTATTTTGTTAATAAAAGTGAATTTAAAATCTATAATCCGTATGGTCGTTTTGAGTGCGCCAACGCGTCCGGAAGGGTCGAGATAGTCAGAAAACACTAGCCGGGGGTATAGTTTGGGTCCCGGGGTATTTTTAGGCCATACCGGCAACTTAAAGGGTATTTTAGTAATTTGGTATTTTTGGGTAATTAAAAGTGACGAAAATTTGGTTAATTAAATCTGACGAGGATAAGACCCACTAAGCCCATAACCAACCTTTATTAACCAATAAGCTACGTAGGTTACCATTTAGTCTTCCAACTCTCCCAAAGCAAACCCTATCCACCATAGCCTTTTGGAGAAGAGAGCTTGGAGAAGGAGAGAGAGAGAGGAATTCTGCAGAGATTCTTCACCAAACCAACACCAAATCCGAAATCAAACCAAGGCAAGTGATTTATTCCATTTAAATTTCAAAGAATGCTTCTTCCATGTTAGATTATTCATAAAACTTTGTATGTTCATGGAAGATAATGAAAATCCCATAAGATTGGAGTTATTAGTTTGAATTTTGGGATATAGGTTGCATGTAGAATGTTACTGGACGATCATATTATGTGAATTACTGCCCTTTTGTAATACCAAAAACGGATTTAAGATGAGATTCATGACTGTTCTTGAGAAAAATCGGAAAACTAGGTTTTTGATGAAGATTGATCCATATGTAGCCTATAGTTGTTGAAATATTGATTTATGGACGTTAGTAATATTGTAGGATTGTTATATGACATTACTATAACGTTATATTTGAGAATCACACGTTAGAAATAAGTTTTGGGACGTTTTTACAATCTACAGAACGAAGCAGTCCGTAGCCATACCTGTTCGATCGATCGATCGACATTCATCAGTCGATCGATCGACTAGATCGATCGATCGACATTCATCAGTCGATCGATCGACTAGATCGATCGATCGATATTCATAGGTCGATCGATCGACCTTCCCAGAATGAGTGAAATTTTCCTTAATTTGATTTTAATGGTGGAAACCCTCGGAGAATATGTTTGGAGACTTGTGAATACCCTTAGCTTTAAGGAAGACCAGTAAGCATGATTATGAAGTGGGACTTTAATCAGAATGTAATTTGAGGAATTATTCTATATAAATGAAATTCGTTATGTGAGTTAATATTTGGGTTAATAGTACAAATTTGAATAAGTTGATGAAATAAGGTTTGGGGCAGAAGTAAAGACCTTAGGCATAAAGATATCATATGTGAGAATTATGGAAACTTAGTAGTCTATTCGAGATAGGTTTTAAGTTTAAGGAATTACGACGTGAGACGTGTCGACTATTTAAATTATATATTATCGGATTACTTGAAATATATAAGTTTGGGTTAATGGTATAATGATGTAGAAAATACCTTATTAAAATGGTGATATCTAAGATGTGTGAATGCTTAGTATATAGTTTATGTGTATGACATACCTACCATACTTGCTATCACGGGAGGTTACGTTCGCTTAGGACCCTCTAATCCTTGTGTGCCTACGGGGGGGATATAGACTGGTACCTTGATGAACATAGGTCATAGAAAGACTTATTGTGATATTAATAAGTCCGCTGACCATGGGAGCGTAGGTATGTGCGTAACCCATGTGATGGTGACTGTGTTCGCCTCCACTATTTGTGAGTTGTGTTATCTGAACTATTCCTGAGAGATTCGGAATATGTGATCCTTATGTACGTGATGTACCGGGATGGATAGCAGAGTATGTGTGCACCATAGCTTAGATTGCGGGGTGCTTGTATCGTATATTTATGATGTGAATAATATACATTAAATTAATGGAAATCCTCATGTTAATGTTGTAAAAATATTACGGTATTGTTTCGAGATATATAATGAGTTAGCTGATAGTTATATCAATGGCATATTTAGTAACTGAGTTTACGTTAAACCTCTATTTAATTACGAGCGTTGTTATGATAAATGGAACCGAGTAATATGGGTAGAACCTTTGGCAGTTTAGCTAGTTATGTTGTCACTTAGCTAGTGGAAAGGGTAGTTATAGATGGGTATTTACGTTAGGAGTGCACAGTTAGACGAGAGGTGAGAATATAATGTGAGTGCACGTCCTAACATGTACTTTGCATTTAATGTTTTAAATGTTTTTAAAGCACTTGCAGGTTTTTAAAATATAACACATTCGGGCTCTGACCCGTTTGCTTTTCAAATCTCTTTTTCTTGTAAAACCTTTTTAGGTGCCCAGCCACAAGGACACCAAGCATAGGATTCTCATTCAGGTGACGAGCTGTAGCTGTTTGTGGAAGCTACAGGGATTTGCATGTAGACGCTTCTCTCCTTTGGATTCCAGTCTCAGCATCTATCAGTTGTAGGGCATGTTGCCCAATTCTATTAGACATTTTTACATTTCAGTTTTCAGACTCTAGCATGTATTGCTCAGTATTCAGTTTTAGTTATTTATTTCAGTTTACTTATCAGTTGTGGGATTTGTATTGAGGAGTTTTTCCTCCAGAGTTTATTTACATTTTGTGATGGTTATTCGTTTTACTTCAGTATGGTGAATGGTGTTATTTAGTTATTCATTACTCTTGTTGCATGTTAATCAGATTAAAAAAAAAAAAAAATTGGCACTTACTTTTTAAATACTAGGTGGTTAGTAATCTTTAAAATGTTTTCGACAGTGATGCTATTAACTGAGCCAACTTGGCATTTTGAATTAATTTTATAAAGGAGTAGCTACCCGGTGTTTAATTAGTCGGGGTGTCACAGGTGGTATCAGAGCATCAGGTTCTAGTGTCCTTTAGGATCTGTACGGCTATTATGTTTCCGCTACGTTTTCTTTGATATAGAGCCCTATATTTTAGGACTGTTGTACTCTTTTTGTGTGTACGTGTCGTTCTTCAGCTATTTTAAAGTTTATAACTGTAGACTTATAAACTTTGTTCTTATTTCAGATGCCTCCACGACGTGCACGACGAGTTCCCAGGAATGCAATGCCCGAACCCCAGCCCGCTCCAGTTCAGGGCATGTTGAACGCCACTGAGGTTGCAGCTATAGTAGCTCAAGCGGTGAATGCCGCGATTGCCGTGATTCAGCAAGCACCACCTCAGGCGCTGGTTGCCACGCCCGTCCAGGTTAATGTATTCCCGTCTGCTTGGGAACGTGTACGCGACGCTTTTCAGAAAGCGCATCCGCCAGAGTTTGCAGGAAGCTCAGATGTGGTAGTCTCGAGCCAATGGAGGAAGGATATGCAGAGGCATTTTAGGATGCATGAGTGCACTGACGTTCAGAAATAGGTGCTAGCTACTTTCAAGCTAGTGGGATCTGCACTACAGTGGTGGGAGTCTATTACCACCGCGGAGGAGAGGGATACTCTCACGATTCAGGAGTTCTGGGTGCGGTTCGACCGCAAGTACTTTCCGTCCGCAGTTCATACAGAGATGAGGAGGAAGCTTATGAGTCTGAGGCAGGAGAGCAAGACAGTGGCCGAGTATGAGGCCGAGTTCACTAACCTGTTGAATATCGTTCCAGACGAGATTCCAACAGAGAAGAAGAAGATAGAGAAGTTCACTGATGGGTTGAATTGGAGGATCCGTCAGCATCTCCTAGGGAACCTATCGTTGGCCACATACTCTGATGTGGTTAACGCTGCACTATTGCACTGCCAGGACCACCGTTTTCATATGGCCGAGGGCAAGCGGTCGGGGGAGTCTAGCCATCAGGGCAGGACTGGAGGACACGGTGCCAGCGGGGCACAATCTGGTCAGGGGCAGAGACAGACTGAGCAGGGTACCCAGCAGGGGGATAATAAGAGGTTCCAGTCAGGGAACTACAGGCAGGGACAGGGAGGTTTCCGTCAGGGCCATCAGGGTCCAAACGGCCATCAGGGCCAACAGGGGCAGAACAGGAATCAGGGCCAGCAGGGCCAAGGCAGGAATGGTAACGGCCACCAGGGCCGGGGACAGCAGGGACAGAGGGGAGGGAACTTCCCAGGGAAGTGCTTCGTCTATGGCAAGATTGGCCACAAGCAACAGGATTGTCCTGATAGGGGCAGGGCCCCACAGCAGCAGCAGCAGGGTGCTCGCCAGGAGCCGCAGAGGCCTATATTTCCCGCCGCTCTTCCCACACCGCCACAGATCATTCCAGCACCTCAGCAGGGGCAGCTACAGTATGGACGTGTCTACAACGTTCACCAGGCTGCAGTTCCACAGGCACCGCCCGCGATCGAGGGTACGTTTCCTATCCATGGCACTATGGGTCGGGTGTTATTTGATACGGGTGCTACACATTGCTTTATTGCTACACACTTCGCGAAAGCTTTAGGATTGTTAGCTACGGCAGAGAGCACAGTGACGTGTGTTGACTCACCATTAGGGAGTGGGTCACTTATTTTCTTTATATGCCGGGGAGTGGGGGTAGAGGTTGGTGGTTTGGTATTGCCTGCGGACATGTTAGTGTTAGACATGCATGTTCACGATGTGATCATCGGTATGGATTGGCTCGTAGCATATAGGGCCATGATTGATTGCTTCAGCGGGAGCATTGTTTTTGCCATTCCGGGGCAAGAGATGTTTATAGTGGCGATGCCTCGCCCAGAGGGAGGGTCGACCGCTCATCTGTATTACATAGAGGAGGATACCTCTAAGGAGGTTGTTATTCCTTTAGATTCAATCCCGGTTGTCAGGGAGTATTCGGATGTGTTTCAGGAGATACCAGGCTTACCACCCAGTCGAGAGATAGACTTCGTTATAGATTTGCTACCGGGTACGAGACCTATAGCACGTGCACCGTACCGTATGGCTCCGGCTGAAATGCGAGAGTTACGGGATCAGATAGAGCAGCTGTTAGGACAGGGCTT
This sequence comes from Sambucus nigra, assembly GCA_949130495.1. Taxonomy (NCBI): domain Eukaryota; kingdom Viridiplantae; phylum Streptophyta; class Magnoliopsida; order Dipsacales; family Adoxaceae; genus Sambucus; species Sambucus nigra. The sequence continues at coordinate 46,612,438 of OX422216.1, read as the reverse complement.
TATTCGTAGGAGTACCTCACCTTGGGGTGCTCCAGTTTTGTTTGTGAAGAAGAGGGACGGTTCACTGAGATTGTGTGTGGACTACCGAGAGTTGAATAAGGTCACGATACGGAATAAGTCTCCATTGCCTCGAATCAATGACTTATTCGACCAGTTGAGAGGAGCTTCTTTCTTCTCGAAGATTGACTTAAGGTCGGGATACCATCAGTTGCGTATCAGGGAGGAGGATGTCTCGAAGACTGCGTTCTTGTCGAGATATGGTTCTTATGAGTTTCGGGTTATGCCTTTCGGCTTAACCAACGCTCCAGCTGTGTTTATGGACTTGATGAACAGGGTGTTCAGAGATTTCCTCGATCAGTTTGTCATTGTCTTCATTGATGACATTCTGGTCTACTCTCAGACAGAGGAGGAGCACGCCGAGCATTTGAGGCAGGTTTTGCAGACATTTCGTCAGAACGAGCTGTATGCAAAATATGAGAAGTGCGGGTTTTGGCTGAAGGAGGTCCAGTTCTTGGGTCACATTATTTCCGACCAGGGAATATCTGTCGATTCGGGGAAGGTGTCAGCGGTGAGGGAGTGGGGACAGCCCACGACACCAACGGAGATTCGTAGTTTCTTGGGCTTAGCAGGATACTACAGGAGATTTATTCGGGGTTTCTCGGAGATAGCAGGTCCTTTGACACATCTTACTCGTAAAGGTGTGCCATATATCTGGAGTGATGCCTGTCAGTTGGCATTCGATGAGTTGAAGGACAAATTGACCTCAGCACCTGTGTTAGCATTGCCGAGACCGGGAGTTGAGTATTTGGTTTACACCGATGCGTCTTTGCAAGGGCTTGGAGGAGTTTTGCAGCAGGAGAGACAGGACATAGCTTATGCTTCCCATAAGCTTAAGCCTCATGAGAAGAATTACCCCACACATGATTTGGAGTTGGCAGCAGTGGTATTTGCCTTACGGATTTGGAGGCACTATCTTTTGGGGGAGAAGTTTCAGCTGTTCACGGACCACAAGTCCCTACAGTATCTATTCACGCAGAAAGAGTTGAACATGCGGCAGCGTAGGTGGCTTGAGTTTGTGAAGGACTACCAGTTCGACATCCAGTACCACCCGGGTAAGGCTAACGTGGTAGCAGACGCGTTGAGCCGCAGGCCAGCAGATGAGGTGGCAGAGGTGTGGAAGGCTAAGTGGAAGGAATTGGGACACCAGGATGCAGTGGCCCGATCTTTCATGTCTGTGATGACCGTTACACCGCAGATTGTCACGAAGGTAGTACGGGCACAGGCCGATGACTCGTTCTGTCAGGAGCAGATAGTTCGATTACTAGCAGAGGGAGCCGAGTCCTATACCGTTAGCTCAGACGGGGGATTGCGCTTCAATGGGAGGTTGGTAGTTCCGGAAGGGGTAGAATTGCGACACGATGTGATGGCAGAGTCGCACGGCTCACGGTTCGCGGTACATCCCGGAGGGGACAAAATGTACCAAGACATGAGGCGGCAATATTGGTGGAGCGGTATGAAGAGAGATATCGCTGAGTTTGTCTCGAAATGCGTCACTTGTCAGCTCGTAAAAGTGGATCATCAGAGACCAGCAGGTTTGCTACAGCCGTTGGAGGTTCCGGTGTGGATGTGGGAGAGCATATCCATGGATTTCGTCACGGGGTTGCCTACGTCGCAGAAGGGTCACGACTCCATTTGGGTAATTGTGGACAGGTTGTCCAAGGTCGCTCACTTCTTACCCGTAAGGACTAACTACACTACGGGACAGTATGCCCAGCTTTTCATTTCAGAGATTGTGAGACTTCACGGTGTGCCCCTGAATATCGTGTCTGACAGAGACAAGATATTTGTTTCGAGGTTTTGGGAGAGTTTCCAGGAGGACATGGGCACAGAATTGCGGTTGAGTACGGCTTATCATCCACAGACTGATGGGCAGACAGAGCGTACCAATCAGATGTTGGAGGACATGCTACGCATGTGCATTATTGATTTCGGGGGTGGATGGGAACAGTACCTTCCACTGGTAGAGTTTGCTTACAACAACTCATATCAGTTCACTATTGGCATGGCTCCGTTTGAGGCATTGTACGGTAGGCCTTGTCGTTCCCCAGCATGTTGGTTGGAGGTGGGGGACAACAAACTACTTGGGCCGGAAGTGATTCAGGATACTTCGGCAAGGATTGAGTTGATTCGGAGTCGCATTCGGGTAGCTCAAGACAGGCAGAAGAGTTATGCTGATGCGAAGAGATTTTTCAGGGAGTTCCAAGTGGGGGACCAGGTTTTGCTCAGGGTATCTCCGATGAAGGGGATTATGCGTTTCGAGAAGAAGGGGAAGTTGGCACCGAGATATGTGGGACCGTTTCCTATTATTGAGCGGATCGAACCGGTTGCATATAGACTTGGGTTGCCGGAACATTTGCATCGGATTCACGACGTGTTCCATATTTCCTCGCTGAGGAAATACCTTAGAGATGATTTGGCTCATTCTCACATTGCTGTGGAGGACATTGATCTCCAGACGGATAGCTCCTACGAGGAGGGGCCAATTGCTATTTTGGACCGAAGCGAGAGGAAACTGCGGTCAAAGATAGTCCCGTTAGTACGTGTTCAGTGGCGACATCACAATGTCGAGGAGTCCACATGGGAGCGCGAGGATGAGATGCGTGAGCGTTATCCAGAACTGTTTTTAGCAAGTACTTTCTAGTTTCGAATTTCGGGACGAAATTCAGTTATTAGGGGGGGAGTATGTAATACCCCGTACTTTTGGCTATAATTATTTTTGGGATTAATTAATTAAATGCGTATTAATTGGAAATTAATCCGGGTTATAAAAATACTAATGTGATGTGAATTGGTATTTGATTAAGTGCATATATGATTATATATGTATTTGGTATTATAAAATTTGTCGTGGGATTTATATACGACATTTTAGAAATTTTGTTGAGACGCGTGGGGCCGCCGCGTCACGGTATATTATTTTTTTTAATAAAAGTGAATTTAAAATCTATAATCCGTATGGTCGTTTTGAGTGCGCCAACGCGTCCGGAAGGGTCGAGATAGTCAGAAAACACTAGCCGGGGGTATAGTTTGGGTCCCGGGGTATTTTTAGGCCATACCGGCAACTTAAAGGGTATTTTAGTAATTTGGTATTTTTGGGTAATTAAAAGTGACGAAAATTTGGTTAATTAAATCTGATGAGGATAAGACCCACTAAGCCCATAACCAACCTTTATTAACCAATAAGCTACGTAGGTTACCATTTAGTCTTCCAACTCTCCCAAAGCAAACCCTAGCCACCATAGCCTTTTGGAGAAGAGAGCTTGGAGAAGGAGAGAGAGAGAGGAATTCTGCAGAGATTCTTCACCAAACCAACACCAAATCCGAAATCAAACCAAGGCAAGTGATTTATTCCATTTAAATTTCAAAGAATGCTTCTTCCATGTTAGATTATTCATAAAACTTTGTATGTTCTTGGAAGATAATGAAAATCCCATAAGATTGGAGTTATTAGTTTGAATTTTGGGATATAGGTTGCATGTAGAATGTTACTGGACGATCATATTATGTGAATTACTGCCCTTTTGTAATACCAAAAACGGATTTAAGATGAGATTCATGACTGTTCTTGAGAAAAATCGGAAAACTAGGTTTTTGATGAAGATTGATCCATATGTAGCCTATAGTTGTTGAAATATTGATTTATGGACGTTAGTAATATTGTAGGATTGTTATATGACATTACTATAACGTTATATTTGAGAATCACACGTTAGAAATAAGTTTTGGGACGTTTTTACAATCTACAGAACGAAGCAGTCCGTAGCCATACCTGTTCGATCGATCGATCGACATTCATCAGTCGATCGATCGACTAGATCGATCGATCGACATTCATCAGTCGATCGATCGACTAGATCGATCGATCGATATTCATAGGTCGATCGATCGACCTTCCCAGAATGAGTGAAATTTTCCTTAATTTGATTTTAATGGTGGAAACCCTCGGAGAATATGTTTGGAGACTTGTGAATACCCTTAGCTTTAAGGAAGACCAGTAAGCATGATTATGAAGTGGGACTTTAATCAGAATGTAATTTGAGGAATTATTCTATATAAATGAAATTCGTTATGTGAGTTAATATTTGGGTTAATAGTACAAATTTGAATAAGTTGATGAAATAAGGTTTGGGGCAGAAGTAAAGACCTTAGGCATAAAGATATCATATGTGAGAATTATGGAAACTTAGTAGTCTATTCGAGATAGGTTTTAAGTTTAAGGAATTACGACGTGAGACGTGTCGACTATTTAAATTATATATTATCGGATTACTTGAAATATATAAGTTTGGGTTAATGGTATAATGATGTAGAAAATACCTTATTAAAATGGTGATATCTAAGATGTGTGAATGCTTAGTATATAGTTTATGTGTATGACATACCTACCATACTTGCTATCACGGGAGGTTACGTTCGCTTAGGACCCTCTAATCCTTGTGTGCCTACGGGGGGGATATAGACTGGTACCTTGATGAACATAGGTCATAGAAAGACTTATTGTGATATTAATAAGTCCGCTGACCATGGGAGCGTAGGTATGTGCGTAACCCATGTGATGGTGACTGTGTTCGCCTCCACTATTTGTGAGTTGTGTTATCTGAACTATTCCTGAGAGATTCGGAATATGTGATCCTTATGTACGTGATGTACCGGGATGGATAGCAGAGTATGTGTGCACCATAGCTTAGATTGCGGGGTGCTTGTATCGTATATTTATGATGTGAATAATATACATTAAATTAATGGAAATCCTCATGTTAATGTTGTAAAAATATTACGGTATTGTTTCGAGATATATAATGAGTTAGCTGATAGTTATATCAATGGCATATTTAGTAACTGAGTTTACGTTAAACCTCTATTTAATTACGAGCGTTGTTATGATAAATGGAACCGAGTAATATGGGTAGAACCTTTGGCAGTTTAGCTAGTTATGTTGTCACTTAGCTAGTGGAAAGGGTAGTTATAGATGGGTATTTATGTTAGGAGTGCACAGTTAGACGAGAGGTGAGAATATAATGTGAGTGCACGTCCTAACATGTACTTTGCATTTAATGTTTTAAATGTTTTTAAAGCACTTGCAGGTTTTTAAAATATAACACATTCGGGCTCTGACCCGTTTGCTTTTCAAATCTCTTTTTCTTGTAAAACCTTTTTAGGTGCCCAGCCACAAGGACACCAAGCATAGGATTCTCATTCAGGTGACGAGCTGTAGCTGTTTGTGGAAGCTACAGGGATTTGCATGTAGACGCTTCTCTCCTTTGGATTCCAGTCTCAGCATCTATCAGTTGTAGGGCATGTTGCCCAATTCTATTAGACATTTTTACATTTCAGTTTTCAGACTCTAGCATGTATTGCTCAGTATTCAGTTTTAGTTATTTATTTCAGTTTACTTATCAGTTGTGGGATTTGTATTGAGGAGTTTTTCCTCCAGAGTTTATTTACATTTTGTGATGGTTATTCGTTTTACTTCAGTATGGTGAATGGTGTTATTTAGTTATTCATTACTCTTGTTGCATGTTAATCAGATTTAAAAAAAAAAAATTGGCACTTACTTTTTAAATACTAGGTGGTTAGTAATCTTTAAAATGTTTTCGACAGTGATGCTATTAACTGAGCCAACTTGGCATTTTGAATTAATTTTATAAAGGAGTAGCTACCCGATGTTTAATTAGTCGGGGTGTCACGTTAAAAGGTTCATAACGTCTAGTATTTTCTTTCTCTTCTCCTTGTCCTTGTTGTTCCTGATTTGTTCTTTGTTTCTTCCATGCTTGGTCATTACGACCCTTATTTTGAAAATTGTCACCTCCTTGTCCATTTGACTCTTGTCACTTTCCCCACTTCTTTTGAAAATTGGCCTTCTCTTGCCATAGTAACATTGCGACATCAACCACCTGAACATAAGTAATGTATGTCCCAACACCATCTGCCTAATGGACCAAGATAATCCCTTAACGAAATATTACATCCTCTTAACCTCAATGCTAATATCCTCTGGAACAAATATTGATAAATTGGTGAAATATTGTTCATACTCTACAATCTACTTTGAACCTTAATCCAAGTCCATAAATTCTTTCTTCTTCGTGTTCCTAATGGCATACGGGAAGTACTTATTCTTAAACTTTTTTGAAAAATCTGCATAACTCAACTGATCTCTATCCTCCGATGTGGTGGCACTCTCCCACCACTGTAATGCAAACCTAGTTAGCTTAAACATCGCTAACATATGCTTTTTCACATCCGTGCAGTCCACCATCCACAAATGTCTCTCCATGTCTCTTCTCCATTGGTGAGAAACTGTTAGGTCTGATCCCCCTTGCGAAGGTAAGAGGATTGCCCTTACGAAACCTGGTTCTCACCCTATCCTAAGCCAGTGTACCTTATTTTTGTGCCTCTAAAGACACCCATCTCTGTCTCGCCATCTCCATATTGTCCTCCGTGGCCTCATGAATGATAGCCTCTAACTCCTCAGCGTCCAAAATAATCTGCCACTATCTCTCGTGAGTCGAGAGACTAGGAACGAACACCTCTCTCCTACTCCCAGCTCTCCTGGTGTTCGCCATCTGAAAAGATAGGAACAAAACAACATCAGACTCAGAATCACTAAGAGTACAAATCATCAAAAGTAATCAAAGATAAGCAACGCAAAAACTAAGATGGACTCAAAACCTAAGAGACCTAAGACCATGCTTTGATACCATCTGTAACACCCCATGCAATCCGAACAACTGAGTGGACAACCACCGCCGCTGAACTACGACAGGCGCAACTAAATAAATACCATTCTTAGCATGTGACATATATGAGACATAAATAAATCAACCCACAAGATAAATAATTGAATAAATCCCAAATGATAAGAACAACTGAGCAATAAAAGATCCATCACATGCTAACACTTCAAATGAATCCAATATCCAATAATAATTTAATTAAAAAAACTGAATAATAACCAAATGTTAATAATCCAACTGAAATCCTCTAACAAATTTGGAACCGAATAGCCCAAAAAAACCTAAATGAAGTTTCATAATAAATACGACCTAAAATAAAATTTAACTAAATAAAGAAATAAAATGAATAAACACCAGCTACACCTCCGAACGATAAACTCTGATAATCCTATGCAGTTTCTTCAAAACTTGTCCTGTAAAGTTAATTAATGCACGAGATTAGAACCCTGAGCATGAATACACACTACTTCCTCCAAATAGGAACCGTGAATCCAGACAATAACATTATATGAGATAAATATCATAATTGAATATTTTAATTAAACGAGATAATTAAACGCAATAAATATAAATCACTAACTACCCTCAGAAATTCCCATTCCAAAAGCACAACAATATGATTTTAAATCCCCAAGTCCCACGATATTAATTTAATTAAATTAAATCAATTTATCAATTCCCTTAATTTTTATCTTAATTATAGCGGCCCTCCCGCTAGGGGTGGTAACCCACCAAAGTGTCACACTTTCCCTTGTCAATAGCCAGTTGACCCGTTCAAACTATCGATCCCGTAATATGACAAGGTTCCACACACGACACGACATAAATTGCTGAAGCTGACCCGTTTAAACTGTCGATCCCGGACACAAATTTTAATACCCGTTATTATCTTAGCCATTCATTCTCATCTTCTCAATTTATTAAGTTATCAAATTATCCCACCCTTTTTATCAATGTGACATCCTCAAATGCCCCTTAGTCCCATACCTAAAGGTCCCCAAAGTACTTATATGTCATATCCTACGTATAAGATGAGTTTCCAACACTTACTCATCCTAGTCTCATGCCTAGGCTAGCGTGACTACGATAAAACATTAAAAACCTGTCCCCCCCCCCAAATATGAAATCCACACGAATCTACACTAACTATTCCCATACCTAGCAAGAATAAATTATAACCAAGGCATACTCACTAGTCCCATACCTAGTAAGCATCATATAATCAAGGTAAGAAATATACTACCCAGAAGTCCCTCTTCCCCGCGATGGCAGAACTGAATAAAATAATGCGCACAATATCACAAATCATAATCACAACATGGCACTTTAATCACAATTGTCACAATTCAATTAAATTCCATTAATAGTATAGTTGTCATATTGAACATAATTATTTCTGTTCAATACTGTTAATTTGTTTAACATGCGACATTATTCAATATGACATAATCGCTCTCTTTTAAAAATCCCCTAATTTTTTTTTATATGTGTCTTCACATCCCACATAACATATAAATAATCCCATAACTTCTACATGTGAACCTACACCCCAAAACCCATAAAAAAATAATATAACTTATGCACCCCAGGGTTTTAAGGATTAGATCATATAAAAAAGTTTTATCAAAATAGTCCCAAAATTTAGTGTCAACTTTCGCTAATTAAATTACTCATTAATTTTATCAAAAACACATGATTAAGGGATTAGACAACACTTAAAACGCATAATACCAAAGGAAGATAATAGAGTATTCATGCCTGAAATTAGTCAGATTGAAATCTGAGTAGACGGTTGGATTCCTCTTGAAAAATTAGCAAGGAAGTGTTCTTGGACCCTCTTGAAAAAACACCAATTCAATCTTCAATTTTATAGTTAAAACTTGTTGAATGTTAGGGCTAGGGGTTGAAGATGAGAGGAAATATGTTTGGAGAACCTTAATGGAGAAAAGTTTGAGAGAAAAGTGTTTTAAAAAATCCATCCCTATATCAGTTTTGGTATTTAAAGGGTTCAACAATTAGAATACAATTAGGACTCTAATTAATCCACCGCCTCACATGTCGCTCAAACGACTGACACATGTCATTCAAACGACATGAGATATCATTCGAATGACATACTGTGTCGTTTGAATGACCCAATATTCAAAATAAAAGTTTTAAAACTCCGCCTTTTCACTTAGAATAAATTTCATTAACTCAATAAAAACATAACTGCTTGTTAAAAATACAAAAAAATCATTCTAACATTCTACTATACCTCCGATCTAATTCTGGTTGAAAATTTACAAATCAAATATAAAAAAAACATGTTTGATTATTAAAAACCATTAAATCCAAAATTTTAATTTTCTCGAATATTGCAATTAACTAATTAAATTAATTAACAAAAACACAGGGTGTTACAAGGAACATTAGTTAAGTGACACCGTAGACGACTCTGAGTGCACGGTTGATTCCGAATAGGTCGAGATAGTAAAAAAAGAGTACTCGGGGTAGTAATTGGGTCACAGGATATTTTTACGCATAGTCGGGCCCACACGGGGGTTTTCGGGTCATTTGGGCTAGGCCCACGAGGCTAATTTAGGGTTTAAGATTTATAAACCTAAATTGAAGAGTTCGTGGCATCCATTACTCCAATAAAAAAATATATCTGCAGAGAAGAAAAGAGGGAGAAAGTAGGGAGATTTTGGGAGCCTGGGAAAGAAGATTTGGGTGCGTTCTTCGTAAAATCTTCGTCTACCTCAAAGGAAATCTGACCCTATGAATCAGTACAGGCAAGTGGTTAGCATACTTCCATTTAATTTGCAGATTTCGATTCATATCATGGCGGGTGTAATGGAAATTCGTATTTGGGTGGGTTTTCGCATGAAAAATGGGTGTTTGTAAATTGGATAATTTATGTAGATTAGAGATTCGATTGATGTTTTATCATGATTCAAAAGTGTGAGAATTCAATTTATATTCATAGACTACCAATCAGTGTTGTTAATTAGAAGTATAGAATCGTATTTGAGGAAACGATCGAATGAAGACGCGTAAAAACCCAACTTGTATATTATTTGATTAAAATGAAAATAGATGATGGTTAATTATGTATTTGAGAATATGAAACTGTTGGAAAATGTATTAATCATTGGGGGTTATTAGATTTGGTTATGGGTTGAAGTTATGAAAATTGGATGAACATTAATGGGGTGAAAACCATTATCGTGGGGAAGATGAAGAAGTGGCTGAAAATGTAAGGTCGTTCGAACGACAGGGGAAGTCATTCAAATGACCAAGGGAAACGTTCAAACAATGGTGGGAAATTTTGTTCAGTCCCGTTCTTTTTATTTCCTCCTTACCATGTTGTTGTTTTTAGGTTTCTAAAGGGATGAAATTAGAGAAATATATATTGGTGTTTAATACCTAGGATATTGGGAAACAAGTATTAAGGAATACCAAAATTTATAGGGGGAAAACTTATTAATGGGACTTGGTGTAGTAAATACCTAAACGGTTGAAATACGAGTCAAGTGAATGAGTCCATGCATTATGGTTGAGTGACATCACGTTTTTAAAACAATTAATGTGAAATTAATTAAATTTAGAGTCGGGATATAGACTCGGGTATATTTTAAGCTAGTGCTACGGGAGTTAGGCATGGGTTAGCTAGGTTTAATTTATCATATATATACAAGGATAGTGTGATACTATATATATTTTTACACTTTTTATATATCAATGTTATATATTCTATAAAAACATACCCATCTATTTCTATCATAGGAGGTTGCACGATGTGGGTGAATCCCCTGGCTTGAGGAGAAGGGAGGGCATAATCCCCACGTCATAGCGTCCATTATTTTATATTGTGATTATTTTTGAGGTGAGATGATTTAGGTATGATTTTTTCTCACACTTGGGGAACTATGACTGCCTCCTCTACGCTTATTATATTTTTTCCTGATTCACTGTGAGTAAACCGTCTCGTGGTATCCGGGTTAGATAAGTGTGCTTGGGGTGATAGCATTTTAGAGAAAACATTCGGTGAGTTATTACTCTAAAGTATGGATATTATTTAGGACATGTTTGTGAATGTTGTAGTATAATTATATGTATATAAATAGTGTGAAAATTTTATATACAGGAAAAATACACAAAGTGAAATGTTATTACTATTATAACTGGTGAAATGTTATATGATTCGATTTGAATGGAAATAAATAATTGTTGGATGATATAAGTTAATAATCCATATTAATATTAGTCGGATTAGATTTGTGGATATGGAAGGATTCATAACAAGGTTATTTAGATGGGTTAGTATAACTAGGTGGGTTATGAAGAAAACAATAGGTGTATACATTAAGTGAGGGGTGAGGAGTATCTCAAGGGAGTGCGACACTAGCTTAAATTTGAAAAATATTCATGCATTTTAATTACTGCAAACTTAATCACTTTCAAATATTTTGGGTTCTAACCCTTGCCAAAAATATTTTTAAAACCTTTTAGGTGTCCAGCCACAGCGATATTAGACCTTATTATTCGGACTGGATGCCTCAGTAGTTCACTCTATTTAGGATTTAATTATTCAAGTATTTCCTCTTCGGGCATGTCTCCCCTGGAGTACTTTTTTCAATTTATTCAGTTTAGACTTGTGTTAGGATTTATTGATTTATCTGTTGGATTTAATATTTAGATTTGGAGTTTGGAGGCAATGGTTAATCGGTAAGACATTTATTTATTTATTCCCATCTTGTGATGGTTGGAACTCTATTGTTGTGTGAATGGTTTAGTTTAGTTTCCGTATAGTGTTAACTGTTAAATGAAAAGATAAAATTTGACACTAGCTTAATTAACTAATAGATTATTAGTAATTTATGTTTTTCGACAATGATGAAAAGAATGAACCATAAGGGAATCCTATTTAATTTAATATAGAACTGATCAGTCTATATTTAATTGGGTAGGGCATCACAGATTGTATCATAGCATTAGGTTCTAGTGTCCATAGGATCTGTACGGCTTACTTTGATCTCAACATAACATTCTTAGATATAGAGCCCTATTATTAGGATGGTAGCTTTTATCTTCAGGTGATTGTGATATCGTGATTCTATGATTAAATTTTGTATTGAATGTGAACTTATACAATTCAATTAAATTTCATGTTTCACTTGAGAGAACAAGAGACTAGAACCGTTGGAGAGTTTAAGTCGGGGCAGATACAATAGGAACCTCAAGTACCACATGAAACGGTGACAGTCATAGAGATGGGTGGCATTGTAGCACAAGTAGTTACTACCTCACTATTACATTATCGAGATCGTTATGTCCAATGGATGGAGAGGAAAGAAATAATGGAAATTAGTCAATCGGATAGTATTTAAGGGAACAGTGTTAGTGAAGCTCTACAACAACGGAAGAGTAACCAACAGGGACAAGGTTCCCGACAGAGGGATTTAGCCAGAAAATTCCGACTAGGGAGTTACCGACTAGAGGGTCATAGTTTCATATAGGGCCAGCAATGTCATCAGGCACAACAGAGGCATGTTCATCAGGGTTGTAAGATTCACGGGGGCAATGGGAGAGGTCAGTATGGTCGGGGTCACCATGGATATCCCCAAGGTCAGCCTAAACATGGCCAACAGAGCCAGGGTTGGAGAGAGCGAGTCCTCTCGCACCGTTGTTTCTCGTATGGGAAGAAAGTCCATCAGAAGATGAATGCCCCTTTGATGGTCGTTGTTTTATATGTGGGGAGGTGAGTCAACAACGGAAATATTTCCCACAGCAGAATATCGTACCACAGTAGAGTGTCGAACATGGATTACAGAGACAATTATCTCTGACAGCTTCAAGTCCACCACAGTAGGTGAAACTAATGTATGTAGATGCCTATAACATCCGATATGCAGTCATGCCATAAGAACCTAAGGTGACACTAGAATTTAAAGGTATGATGTTTTGTTAATTTGTATATCCTTGGTGAAATGGAGATCTTTCGGTGACATGGGTGCATCACAATATATAATTATTAACACTAAAATTCGCAGGTGAGTCCAGTTTAGTGGGTCCATTGGCACTATTAGTCTTATAGTTAAATGCTTATATCTACGATTGGGTAGTGGGACTCTCTTTAGTTCCATCTAAAGGGAAGCGGGCGTGGACATTGAGAGGGTATATTTTGCAAAGTTAGCTCATTTTGAGAGGTGTTATGCGATTATGATTTATCCTATGTAGACACTGATTAGCGATGGTGGGCGGTTATAACAAGACTATCATGTTCATAGTTCCTGATCAGGATGTACATTTTTGCGATGTCTCACCTAAAAGAGGGTCGAGCCCCCGTCTATATTAATTTATGAAGTTACTTCAGAGGGTACAGTGATCTAGTTATATTGGATCCCAGTGCATAGGGACTTTTACTGATGTGATCCAGGGTATAGAGGGTTTATCGTGTAGAGAAAAGATTTAGCTCATTGGTAACTTAGTGCTAAGGATTTAGGGATATTGCGAGTGCAGTAGTATACAAATCCTTTAGATATGTAGGAGTCAATGGTTAGAGTTATGAATATCGGGACAGAGTTTAGGGTGTCCCCGGTATATGCTTTGGGTTCTATGAAAATAATGGACCGTAAATGCTAGGGAGGATAGTGCATTGGGGAAAGTTATTCTGAGCTCCATTGCGGGATGTTACATTCATAAACCTTAATAAACATCGAAAGAGGAGAGGTGTTGATGGATGATAGGGAATTGGTTTAAATGTTAATTATTGAACATGTAGAGAAAATACCTTGAGATGAGAGTTATAGTGCTAATGGAGCCACGTAGCACTGCGAAGAAAGCGCTGGGAAATTTTTGCATCGCAAGTTGATGGGTGGGGGGAAATCTAGAGAAATTAAATTGGGGCTTGAAGGGTGATCATGAATACCCTCACGTTATAACCACACTGAAAATATGGGGGCCAAACTTGAGTTAAATATGTGACGTTTGTGATGTTTGTGCAAACATGCACGAGTTATAGGGTGTATGGGCGCCCAAGTTAGTTTAATTTTCAGAATCGTCAAGGATAATGGAATGTGGAAATAAACGTGTTGAACGTATACCTGTGGGGCAGTCAGAAACATAAGTTGAAAGGTATTATGGACTGAAATCCATTTGAGAAAAGAGACGGTCCGACTATATGCATATCAAGGAGAATTATCACCACAGTGGGGAGTTGAAAGAAGGTGGAAGCACATGTAAAAAGATATCCCTGGACAAGGCAGAACACCATAATTTTGGGAAAGTAGATCAGAGGATTACTTAGTCAAATTCCTAGAGTGGTTTACTTACAAATAAGATGTTGATTATAACCAGATGGAAAAGTGCCCGAAGAATGCACAGTTTTGGAACAAAAACAAGGGCCGTGATTATTGGTATATTTCGAAAAAAGGGGAGTAAGATGTTCCATGTGATGTGAAACGTTGAGCATGGGGATTGGTGTTGAATGATACATAGTGAATTTGTCTCAAGGTACACCATTTATGGATGGAAAAAGGTTGATCCGAGGCTATCAACCAGGATTTTTGTAATTTTAATGGTTCGAGTGAAGGGATTAATGCGCAGATTGGTAAAATTCATATTTGGGGTTATCCAAAAATCGTGGAGAGGTGAGGGTTTCCATCGGGTTGCAAAATGGATTAACCATAATATAATAATTGTTACCTTGGGGTGGGTTATACTATTGGGTAGTATATCCAAATTTTCAGTTAAATAAAAGAAGTGAAATGGAATAAGGTGTCGTTCGATATTGTTGTGAGTTAGGATGAGTCCTTTCAGTCGCACCTCTAGTAGGAAGTGTCAGGTTACGATGGGGACGGAGTTGCATAGCGTGATAGATGTGTCACCCATGAGTCGATGGGTAGACGGGCAGCGACTAGGTTGTAGGAATAATCGAGAAAGGTGTATTCTAGAGTTTTGGGTAATTTTGAGTATAAATTACCACTGATAGAGTTGCGTGAGATACCTCATAGAAGTTTATTATCTGCGTGACACGTTTTGAGACTTTATAGTTAGATTTTGTCATCCACCCTTGGGTTGGTAAGAAGTGGGGAAATAAAAAGCTTTTAAGACCCGAAGTGATTTATGGTCCATCGACAGTAATCTAATAACCCACAGCTTTTTCGTATAGTTTAGGAACATAATGAGAGAGATCTCACCGTGAGTTAAAGGTTTGAAGTCTGACATGAGTAGTCAGGGATTGTTATCCTGAAGAGAGTCACGTTTTTGGCACCAAGGAAATTGGCACCCATAAATATGGGTCCATTAGGCACTATATGGTCGGAGACCATCGAGTTGGAGGTTGGTGACCAGGTCGTGGTATAGGTGTCCCATATGATGTTCAGCAATAAAAGGGAAGTTAACATCGAGGTATGTGAGACCATATTCAATCATTGAAAGGGTGGCACCAATTGCATACAGATTGGGCTTATCGGAACACTTACATTAGGTTCACGATGTACTCCATATGGCATCGCTGAAGAAATATAAGATGAGAGAGAGAGAGAGAGAGAGAGATTTTTAGCACGTTCCATTCGAGGAGATTGACTTATATCCAGCTGTCTTATATGAGGAGAAAACTGTGGCTATCCTGGATCGTAGAGCACGTAAGTTGCGGTCTAAGGTGGTACCACTATTTAGAGTTCAGTGGGCACATCACAGTTGTCATGGGAGGGGGAAGATGACATGCGAGAGAAGTATCCAGAGTTATTCTCCACAGGTATAACCAAATTTTGGGGATGAAATTCCTTTGTAAGGGGGGAAGTATGTAATACCCCGTATTTATGAGCACTTAATATTTAATTAATTCAACTAATTTAAATAAATTGTGTGTCGTAATTTAATTGAATTAATTTTTATGTATTTATTTAAATCTTAATTGGGAGAGTTAATGGTTAATATTTAAGGAATATAATTACTAAGTGAATAGTAATAATTTATTTTACGTCATAGCGAGTGATAGTGACGTGTCATTTTTATCACAATTGGGAATTGGATATAGACTATATTGAGGTCGAGATAGGAACTTTAGTAAATTGACTTAGATGACGATTCTGAGTGGATAGTTGATTCGTAGTTGGTCGAGATAGTCAGAAAAGATTATCGCGGGTAGTAATTGGGTCTCGGGACATTTTTAGGCATAATCGGGCCAACACGGAGGTGTTCGGGTCATTTGGATTGGGCCCACTAGACTAATTTTGGGTTTAACATTTACAAGCCTAAATTAAGGAGTTAGTGAAGGCCATAACTCCAATAGAAAAACCCTAGATCTGCAAAGAAGAAAAGAGGGAGAAATTAGGGAGATTTAGGGAGCCAAAACAAGAAGAATTGGGTGTGTTCTTCGCCAAATCTTTGTCTACTTCAAAGGAAATCAAAACCTAAGAATAAGTACATGCAAGTGGTTAACTTTCTTTCATTTAATTTGAAGTTTTTGATTCATATCATAGTGAGTGTAATGGGAATTCGTTTTTGGGTGGGTTTTCACATGAAAAGCGAATGTTTATAAATTTGACAATTTATGTAGATTAGAGGTTCAATTGATGTTGTGTCATGATTCAAAAGTGTTAGAATTCAATTTATATTCATAGACAAGCAATCGATGTTGTAATTTGGATTATAGAATCGTATTTGAGGAAATGATCGAATGAAAACCCATAAAAACCCAACTTGTAGATTATTTTATTAAATTCAAAATCGATGGTGGTTAATGATGTATTTGAGAATTTAAAACTGTTGGAAAATGTATTAATCATTGTGGGTTATCAAATTTGGTTATGGGTTGAAGTTATGAAACTTGGATGAACATTAATGGCAGAAAACCAGCGTCATGGGGAAGGTGAAGAAGTGGCTGAAAATGTAAGGTCGTTTGAATGACCAGGGAAGTCGTTCGAACGACCAAGGGAATCGTTCGAACGATGGTGGGAAATTTTTTCCAGTCCCATTCTTTTTATTTCCTCCTTACCTTGTTCTTCTTTTGAGCTCTATAAAGGGATTAAATTAGAGAAATATAAATTAGTGGTTAATGCCTAGGATATTGGGAAATGGGTATTAAGGAATATTAAAATTTATAGGGGATCAAACTTATTAACGAGACATGGTGTAATAAAATCCCAAACGGTTAAAATATGATCCAAGTGAGTGAGTCCAGGCATTATGGTTGAGTGACACCACATTGTTAAATTAATTAATGTGAAATTAACTAAATTGAGAGTCAGGATATAGAGTCGGATATATTTTGGGCTAATGCTACGGGAGTTAGGCACGGGTTAGCCGGGTTTAATTTATTAGATATATAAACAAGGATAGTGTGACAGTATATATATATATATATATATATATATATATATATATATATATATATATATATATATGTATATATTTGTGTGCTTTTTAAATATCAGTGTTAGATATTTTATAAATACATACCCCTCTAAAGCTATCATAGGAGGTTGCGCGATGTGGGTGAATCCTCTGGTTTGAGGAGCAGGGAGAGTATAATCCCCAGGTCATAGCGTCCATTATTTTTAATTATGATTCCTTTCGAGGTGAGACGCTTTGTGTATGATTGGGTCTCACAGTCAGGGAACTTTGACCGCCTCTAGTACGCTTATTATATTTTTGCCTGATTGGATGTGAGTAAACTGTCTTGTGGTATTCGGGTTGGATGGGTATGCTTGGGGTGATATCATTTTAGAGAAAACATCCGGTAAGTTATTACTTAGGAGGATGGATATTATTTACGACATGTGTGTGAATGTTTTAGTATAATAATACGTAGATTATTTGTGTGAAAATTTTATATATGGGAAAAATACACAAAGTGAAAATTTATTACTATTATAACTGGAAAAATGTTATATGATTCAATTTGAATGGAATTAAAGAATTATTAGGTGATATACGTTAATAATCCATTATAATATTACTCGGATTAGAGTAGTGGATAAGGAAGGATTCATAACATGGTTAGTTAAACGAGTAGTATAACTAGGTGGGTTATGAAGACAGTGGTAGGTGTGCAAATTAGTTGAAGGGTGAGGAGTATCTTAAGGGAGTGCGACACTGGATTAAATATAAAAAGTATTCATGCATTTTAATTACTGCAAAATTAATCACTTGCAAATGTTTTTCCAAATGTTTCCAAAAGTATTCATGCGCATCTTGGAACAATGAACTCTAATATGGATTCGAGGTGCTAAGTCGATTTCTATTTATTGACTCGAAAGAAGATGTGGGTGATGATGTAGATAATCACCTCTCAAATGTATGCACAACTCAAGATCAATCTAAGTCAACAATGGAGATAATAGTCAGATAAGTGTAAATATGCAAGAAGGAGATGAGAGAAATAGAGAACAAATACATTTAAGTGGTTCGGGTAAAGGCCTACTCCACTGTGCAAGAGGGTATTTGTTTATATTATTGAAAGGAACTCAAGGCCATGGATTGAAATTTACATAAAGTTTCTCTCTCTTCTATTTAAAATTGGGCAAAGTTTTATTGAAAGTGTTTCATGATGATGAAATATTCTCTTACGTGTGCTAGAGATCTGTTATAACGGTACGGTCTATGTGGCTTGATGATGCATAAGCCATGTGTTCCACATAAGTTACTAAAGTCATCCCCGATAGTCATGGTCGAGCCGAGACTGATGAATGGTCTTCCAAGTAGATGACTATGAGGTAGTGAAGATCGCCTCAAAATAGTCAAGATGGTCTCGTCATGTCAGTTTAGTACAAGTCTGACACGTGGAAGGGCCGAGATGTAAGAGACAATTTAGACTGGAGAGAACCTAGTTGTGCGACTATAAATGCTGAGGACGAGGTCTCGGTGGCTGAGACTATTGGAGGTGGGCCTATTGTATCTCGGCCCATGAGTAGATGAACTTCATTGATGCTGAATAGGGGTTGGTGAACCTTTCAAGCAAAGTCTAGTCTTGGAGGATATTAGACTTATGTATATCAGTGGGAGAATAATAATTTTCCTCTTCGGTTTCATCTTGAAGAAGAAGCTATTTTGCTAAATCTTTGAGCTAATGGGACTTCTTTGACTTTGCTAATTTATTATCCATATAACTTTGAATCGATTTCTTAACTGCTTGGACTAGAACTAATGTTATGATTGGTTCACAAGGAAACTCCATTTGGACAACATTAATAATCCTCAATAGTTGTTTTTCATCTATATTTCCAGTTTTGCTTTAGAACTAAGTTAGAACAAAGTCTCTTCTTACACCCGTTGTGTTTCCACATCCCAACTTGTTAGATTAACTGAATAGTAAATTCCATATCCAAATAAGAAAACCCAAGATAGTGTCATGAGAAGATAAGTATGAGAGATTATGTATTGAAACATTTCGAGAAAATAAACATGATAATTGTAAGAAAAAATTAGGTGCCTATAGAAATCTTTGAAATGAATAGATTATTTAGATCAAATTCTTTTTGCTAGTTCTAGATCTAGGTCTTCTTGACCTTTTCCCCCACACATAATAAACGAAGAAAAACATGTTTATGAAGAAGTAAATTTAGATTTCAGTGAGTGGAATATTTCCAAAGTCCTAACAAAAGAAAATTTATAAAAATTGTTTTCTAAAGTCATCCTTTAGTACTGACTACAATGTTAAAACTGTTAAGCATATTTATGCTTTAAATAAAGAATTCAACTCTTAACTAATCAAGCTATTACAAAACAAAGGAAAAACATATTTAGTTTCTTACATATAGGATTAATACAAGTAGCATTTAAACCATTAACCAGTAAAGTAATAAAGCCTTTATCATCTTATGTCTTAGAGATGCTAGACATACTAATTACAACACTAGTATTTTAGGAATGATGAAATCAAGCTTTTTTTATGTTCTAATAAATTTTAATCATTTTCTATATTTTACATTAAGTTTAACTGACCCTCACATATAAAAAACCATGGAACTGGATATTAAAACATATGGATATGACATGTTAGAAAGAAGTAAACCCTTAGCTTTAATCAATAGAATCTATCATAAATGTTTAAGGACAAATCTAAATGTACACGCCTTAATAAAAATTCGAAAAGACAAATATCTACTAATACAAAGCAGTACAAATGATGCTAATATCCAAGTCCTTAGGTTAATAGATTAAAAATATATTAATTTACCAAACAATTGGTTATTTGAAAATGAAAATCATCTCCAAAATTTACAAAATAATGCTATTAATCTTGAATGAATCCAAAAATACCTTGAAGGATAAGTTAGAATAATTTTTTAAAAACCTCGATTTAAACCTCTCCATATTAGAGATGTGTAACACCCCGTATTTTTTAGTATTTAAAATTGAATTAATTGGGTAAATTTTAAATTACATGTGTGATGTAATTTAATGAAATAAAATATTATATGTTAATTAAATTATCAATAAGAGAGAAAATAATTAATGCTTGTCAAATAAGATTACTAAGTGAATAGAGATTTAGAATTTTTCGTCACAGCGATTGATAGTGACGTAATAGTGATACATCTCTACTGGGGGTCGTCTGTAGACTATATGAGGTCATGATAGGAAAATATTTTATACTGACTCAAATGCTAATTTTGAGGTCATGGTTGATTATGAAAACGTCAAAATAGTCGGAAAAGTATACCCGAGCATAAAAATTGGGTCTTGGAGCAATTTTAGACCAAAAATCGGCACCACAAGAGGGCATTTCAGTCATTCGGGAGTTTGTGGTAGAGAGAACTCCGAAAATTAAAAGAGTATATTAGCCCAAAGGAGTGTAGGGCTAATATTTTATCAATCTAGAGAGAAAGGAGGCAACAAGGGAGGAAGAGAAGAATTCTTAGAGGTGCAACACCTTTTCTCTCCATTAAGTTGCTAGAAATTATGATCGGAAGGAAGGGAAGGCATCCTCATCACACTCAACACAAAATCAGATTTGCTATTGATAAGGCAAGTGCTTATCTTGAATATATTAATGAGTTATAATACCCATGTAGTGTAGAGTTCTTGATTTAATGATAATTGATGATATTCTTTGGATATAATGAATAAAACTCATGATTTGGGAATACGATTGCATGTAGAATGAATCCACAGATTTCGAGGACACGAAATCAATTTATATATGAAAATAGTTATGGGAGAAATCTGGGTAAATGGTTGATTTGGGATGAATAGCACATAAACCACAGTCCTTGTATAAATTTGGGTTTTAATCCATTCTTATATAGGATTGTATGGATTTAATGTGTTAATTGCATTAGAAAGTGCCTACATACTCTTATTTGATGTTGGGATATATCATATCGGAGTTTGGGTATGTTGCATGAAGAGTTGTGGTGAAAAAATTGAGGAAAAACGTAACAGTTAAAGGAAGAAGACGACCTGTGACATTTCGAATCGATTAATCTAATAGAGATAATTGATTCGGTAGGCCAATTATTTCGACCTCTTCACCAAATCAATTTTGTTACCCAGATTCTCCTAGTTTCTTTTATTTGTACCCTGAATTTTGTGAATAATTAAACTAAAGGCTTTTGGATTATTCTTAAACCATAGTGATGGACAAAATGAATTTTAGTAGGCCTATGAGATAGTTTAGGCTTAGCCAAAAAGAGATAATTAAATGTTAGAACCTATCGGGATAATGTACAAAATTATAAATTAACAAGAATACGATGGATCACGGAGATATAAGTGAACCTATGATTTAGACCATTAGTGTATGAGTGGATTAGATACTGATATTTATTAAGGGGTAATTAGGACCCTTAGGGTAGTGAGCGATACTCGAATATATAAAACCAAAAATGATCATTGTAATCGTTTGTACGTTGAGTAACGGTGGGATATATACTACGTACGGACTTATATGATGGGTTGTGTGTATACCTACTGAATAATACGCATATATAGATTGTGTGAACACCTATGGTTGCGATTTGATAATGTGTGTGAACATATCTATGCTACTTACTATCCAGAGATTTCTATGCAGAGGGAGATCCTACCATGACGATTCCAGTGAGGTATGGATGAGTGACCCAGAGCATGACACTTCATGAGGCTCACTATGTGTCGTGTATTCGTGGGACCAGAGTATTATTTGGGTACGTTAGGTATGTGCTTATCCCAAAGTCTTAGAATCATGTTCGCCTCCATTATGGGTTGATTGATATTGGGGTTCAAGGAGACATGCTGAACCAATAATCCATGATTTTTAACAAGAGACACACAGATTTCATAGTAGAGTATGCAAGCATCACGAGGGGCCACTCTAGTGACAATGTATTTGTATAGATTATATGTGTGATGAATATAAACAAGTGTGATAGTAAAAATAATGGATGGTGTATATCTAAAAGTATTTAAGTAGAGAAATTTAATTAACTGATTGAATAATAATACATGAGTAATATTAATTATTGAGATTGTGGTAGCATTCCGTACGTGCGATATGAGGGAGCTAGACCTATTGAGGATGATTAAATGTGTTATTTAGTTGAGATGGGTAGCAAAGCTAGATAATGTACATTAGGCGTCCACATTAGTTAAGAGGTGAGGATCTCAAGAGAGTGTACGTGGAACTAACATGTGTATCTAATAACTGATTTAATTTGTGATTTAAACACTTGAAAAATATTTTCAAACTGTTTTCTTAGGCTCTGACCCGTCTCAAAATAATTTCAAAACCTTTTAGGTGTCCAGCCATAGGGACGCCAAGCTTGATGATTCTATCTAGGTATGCGCAGCTACAACACTTGTGGAGGCTTGCAGGAGTTTCTTTAGACGCTTAAACTTATTCATTCTAGATAGGATCTCTTTCAATATTTCATTACGGCATGTTGCCCCTCAGACTATTTAGTTTTCCAGTTTATCAGACTGTATTCAGATTCAATTTTATTTACTTCAGATTGTAGATGGATTATTTGTTTTGGGAACCAATGGCTTATTCGATCTTATTTATTTATATTTTTGTCATCTGATAGTTTAGATTATTATTGTGTGGATGATTTGGCTAGTTTAATATACTTTCCACATGTTATTAAAATAATCAAAGATAAAACTTGGCTCCAGCTTCATTTAACATAGGTGTTTAGTAATTGAAAAAGTTTCTCGATAGTGATGCTAAGAATGAACCATATGAGATTCCGGTTTATTTTGATAAAGGATTGATCAACCATTATTAAAATAAGTGGGGTGTCCCATATGGTATCAGAGCATCACGTTATAGTGTCCATAGAATCTGTATGACTTACAACGATTTCAACATGGCGTTCTTTGAAATAGAGCCCTAATTTTAGGATTGCTGCATTCATGATCACACATTTGAAATTACGTTCTTTTACTATTATATTTTTATTAACTGTGAACTCATAAGATTCAATTTGTTTTCAGGTGCCACCCAAAAGAGAACGTGTGGCGAGAAACGCGGATAGAAATAATGTGAGAGATGATCAGTAGGAGCTATAGGCACCGCAACCACAGCCACCACAGGGATCAGTGTCAAAAGCAGAGATGGCAGAGATTATGGCGCAGGAAGTTAATGTAGCAATGCCTAACATTTTTCTCTATTTTTCTCAGCCCAGCAGCCAGTAGAACCAGTTGTCCCGCCCACTTGGGGCCGTGAGATTGGCAGAAAGTTAGAGAGGCTTTTCATAAGGGCCACCCACCCGAGTTTTAGGGTAGCTCCGATGTGAGTGTGGAGTGTCAGATGAAGTAATATATTCAGCGCCACCTACGCATGGTAGAGTGTAACGATGTGAAAAGTCAGATTTTAGCCACTTTTAGGCTGGTTGGAGAAGCGTTACAGTGGTGAGAGTTGGTTTCCACTATTGAGGAAAGGGACACAATATCTATTGAAGAGTTTTGGGTGCGGTTTGACCGCAAATACAATCTTCCACTAGTTGAGACAGAGATGTAGAAGAGGTTTAGTGAGGTGACTTAGAGTGACCGCTCAGTAGTCGAGTATGAGGAGGAGTTCACTCGTTTGGAGAATTTTATGCCAGACGAGGTGAACAATGAGGAAATGAAAAAGGTGAAATTTATGGATGGTTTAGCTTGGAGGATTAGGCAACAATTGATTGGTAACCCTGCATTGTTGACTTATAAAGATGTTGTCAATGCTTCACTTTTACATTTCCAGGATCATCGCTTCCATGTAAAGGAAACTAAGAGAGAAGGTTGTAACAACTCGCGATTTTGGAGACTGAGAAATTAGATTTTTGGGAAAATAAAATTTAATTAAATTGGAGAATTTTAAAATTTAGGAATTGAGGTCCAAAATAGAGAACATTTCAAAGTATTCCGGATGATGATTCTGAGGTACCATCGACCCGAGAAGGGTCGAGATAGTCAAAATGACTGTCATTGGGTTTTATTTTGGCTCCAAAATATTTTTAATTCAGTTTGACTCGAATTTTAGTAAACGAGTCATTTAAAGTGTGTATTAACATTTAAAATTTGGAACTTATGTTTTAAGGTTTAAGAGTCTTACGGGACAAGCCTTCTCATTTAGAGAAATACAGAAAGATAAAGAAAAGAGATAGGAAGAAGGAGAGAAGAAGAAAGAAGAAAGAAGAGAGAGAGAGAGGAAGAAAAGCTTGGAGATTCCGGCCCAAATGCGATCTTGGGGACAATCCAACATCTACAAATCTGAGGCAAGTTTTTAATCTTGCTAAATAAGTCATTTGTGTATTTGATTTCATAATCGTGGATAAGAAAAATGGATTTTGGGTATTAATATCAAAACCTAGATTTTTGGGTTTAATATTGAAATCAATGTTTAAATATGGGTCTAATGGTGTAGAAATGGTTGGCATCAACTTTGGGTTGATTTGTTGGCTTAGAATCATGTTGTGATGAAGGATTAGGGGTTAGAAGTGAAATTTTAGGGTTTAGAATTCGTGGGTTTTCATGAAGAAGATGAACCCTTAAAATTCTGCAAACCCGAATCAATTCGCCCCTTAAGCGAATCAATTATGCCTAGACAAACTGGCAGGACTACATTGACCGAATCGATTTAGACCCAAGGCGAATCGATTCATCCTGAGACAAAAGACTAGGTCTTTGGACCCGAATCGATTCGCCTTGGAGGCCGAATCGTTTTTGAATAGGGCCGAATCAATTCGGAAATAGGGCTCTTGGATTAGTTTTCTCTTTAGTGATTTCTAACCCTTTTTGGTTGGGTTCATTAATTAGGGACATAATTATATGATGTAAGAGGTATATTTTTTGGAGACTCATACGGGGGTTTCTCACTTATTATGATTATGGGGACTTCTTTAAATAGTTTAAGGAAGGTATATGTTTACACGCATGCATTGGAGTTGTGTGGGATTATGGAGATAGTGGGAAACCTCATTGGTGTTGAAAATCCTAATTATAGATCAAAAGTAAGTATAGATATGATAGGAGGTTAAGAACTCTTAGAGAGGGTTGCGAGGGCATGTTGGGGAATTTTAGTCCGATATTCATGTTGAATCCTTATAGCGAAAGGATTCTATTAAGTTATAATTGGGGACTAAAGAGATAGAGGGGTTACGTATCCTTAGAAATGTTTAAATTAAGGAACAATTTGGTAACTCTATAGGAGTAAGGGTTCAAAAGAACGATTGAACCTTAGGCAAATGTGAGAATGATTGGATCGCACTATCAACTAGAATAACTAGTAGTATAAATGCTAGTGAGGATAGTTTATACACAATTGTGTAGAAGTAACCATTGGGATAAGCTATGGTTCATAGACTATTAATCATATATATATATACCAATGGTTAAATGGTACTAGAGATAATTATGTACTTTTGGATATAGATGAATTGTCTAGTGATAGTTTCCTACACAAAATTTTGGTTGATAACCTTAATGTTGGGTATATATATATATATATATATATATATATATATATATATATATATATATATATGTTGGAAGACTGTTCACCATAGGAGAAATGGACGAATATGCTTCAAGTGAGGGATTGTATTCACATACCGAGGTAAATTAAATGTGTTGGGGTGACGACTTGTATATTGAGGATTATGTATACCTATAACCGAGATTATATGTCTTATACATACGAGTGAGATATAGTTTGTATATATATATATGTGTGAATATGTGGAAATATATATATGTATGGATATGATTATATGGATATATTAATGTTGTGAATATTTAAACCGTATATGATGGTTTAATGTTTAATCATATGATGTAATCATATGGATGTATGTATATTATGTATGTGAATGATATATATACTTATGTGGTTAAGCATGCCCCGCTCATGCTATCATTGGGAAGTTTTCGCGCAGAGGGTGAGCATCCTGGCTCAAGGAGCAGGGTGTGGATATTCCCCAGGTCATAGTCGTCCAGTGTGTTATTATGTGATTTATAGTTTTGGGATGAGACGTGGTCGGTATGTTTCGTCTCATTGTCGGTTAGGAGCTATGACCGCTTCTCGGGACGTTGTGTGCGTGAGTTTATCATGAGGTGGGTGCCGTTGATCCCCACCAAGTGGTCCCCAGTATTGCTACGTGAGTCGGGCACTTGGAAGATGATAGCATGGTGTAGATTATCGGCGATATATATATAGCTGGGTATTTTATGTGCATGGCCCTTGTACATCATATGTAGTATGTACACATGTCTATGGGTATGGATGATTGTATATATATATATATATATATATATATATATATATGGTTAGAATAAATACCTATATATATATATATATATATATATATATTTATATATATCCTATAGATGAAAGGATATGGAATCTGGTTGGAGTACATCTTGGATGATTATGGTGTACTAGATTATTGGGGGTTGATGTATCGCATTTAAGGAATATCTTGGTTACGTCATCCCAAGGATATTATTGGAGATTTTAAGTCGTTTTATATGGTAATCTAAATTCAGTAGTTATAGTAGTATTAAATTTTATGCATGACATAATGTATCTCTAGGATCGACATTGTCAAGGAGTAGTGTAACGGGGTGGTTCCTTGTTTGGATTTCACTTTGCGAGACTCCTCACACACGAAACGTAGTGCAATGTTGAGATTGGAGAGAAGTTTTGTCAATAATAATTGGTATGCATGATATTTAGAAATAAAATCCTATGTTTCAACCCAAATATATTTGGGTAACGTATTAAGAATTATAATTGATTAAATTATAAACCGAAATCCATTAAGCCTAGTATGACATAATTGTTTGAAAATAATCTAGTATGACTAGCAAATGGTGGATTCTTGGGTATTCTAGGAAGGCAGGTACTGGGGGTATAGACTATGCCTAGGTTTAGTTAAGTTTCCTTATAGGTGGGGTAGCTTAATTATGATTTTAGGACGCGAATAGGTGCGCGCCATTAGATGAGAGGTGAGTTGGGGTTTCACGAGAGTGCGATTATACTTTAATTATGAAAAAAGTGCATTGATATTTATTATGCACGGTTAACACACTTGCTAAACATTTTTACAACTCGGGCTCTCACCTGTTTATATTTCTCTTTTGCTATATATGTATATATATAATATTACAGGTGTCCTACCGCATGGATCCCGAATGACCTTCTATCCAGAGTCTTGGGAGCTGTGACAAGTGCAGACTGTTGCAGGACATAGATTGTAGTCGCTTCCTACTTCTTAAAAATAAATCTAGGTAGGATTCATGTTGTATATCGGGTTTGTACCCAAGGGATATTTATAAATGTTTATATTTATTTCATTTTAGTCATTGTATTGGCCATGACCCGACAGCTTATTCGGGTCTACTCCTTTGTGGTATATTCGGTTGTAGTTACTTATTTCATTTATCGTTACTCATTTCATTTCATTTTATTCTAGCATTTCATTTATCATGGTTCTTGTATGCATTTTCTTTCCCTTATTAGTAGTTTTATAGTGTTGGTTTGTTGTCTGTTGCATATTTTATTTAATTTAACATCTCGCTTATATGATATCGAGTAGTTAGTCTATATTATATTTGTGCCGACAGTGGGTGTTAAGACCGAGCCATCTAAAACTCCTGATTTAATGTAGTATAGGGCTGGCCACCCGTTATTATTTTAAGCGGGGTGTTACAGATGGTATCAGAGCATCAGGTTCTATAGTCTTTAGGATCTGTACGCATTTTCGGTGTTCTTTCGTTAAGTATTCTTCAAATAGAGCCCTACTGTTAGGGTTGTTGTGTTCACTGCGCTTATCTTCTTCTGTGAAGTGTATTCACTTGATCGACGTTCTGATAACAGTTGCTTCCATTTCAGACGTCGCCTAGATTATGACGTCTAGGAAAGGACAAGATTAGAGATACAATATCAATAACAGATTTTGGGTACGCTTTGATTGGAGGTATTTGCTTTCCTCGATTCAGGCGGAAATAAGAAAGAGAACTCTAGCAGTGGTTCAGGGTGTTTTATCGTTAGTTGAGTGAGAAAGGGAAATTTACTCGAATGGTGAACCTTGGACTTAGTAAAGTAAGTCTGAGGAACGAGTAGTGTAGTCCTTGGGATATTTAGATTGAGAAACCCGTCAATCTTTGTTGGGAAGCCTCGTGATGATGAATTCTACCAGTGAAAGGTAGGTGGCATTGACCATTGTTAGGGGTATCGTCTTTATTTAAGAAGGGCGTAAGAAATTTGGAGAATCGGGTTCTTTGAGTAGGACCGAGGGAGTTTTCGATAGTCGCAATTGCGTTTTGTCCTTCAAAATGGTTAGGAAGGATTTTGAGGAAGATGTTTCTCTTATGGAGAAATAGGCTTAGGAATAATAATTATCCTGGAAGAAGTAGAGGGTCTTGAATTGAGATCCTTGGATGAGGTGAAACCATTGGATTATGGAAGTATAAGGTAGAATACCTTTCTTTGGGTTTAAGTCACGCTTTATGCGATGTTTGGAACGTCGCGCGTAAGGTATGATGAGTAGTAGCCGCTACACCTTTAGGGTGTATAAAATTTCCTTGGAAGAAGGAGTGAGCAGGTATGGCTTTCGTATGGCATTTTTTAAGACAATAGGCTGTCTTGTAAAGAGATAGTAGAAAGTTGTACTATTGAATTCCGGGAGTGCAGAATGTTGGAGTTTGTTGAATAGTGACTTTACGGTCATTTGTCTTATGGATAGGTTCGGGTGTGTGATTGTAGTAATCCAACGAGTGGAGGACTTACCTTGTGGCAAATGCTTTGATGCAATGCAAGGGATTAGTATAGCTGAGAAGTTTAGAGTTTAGTAGATTTATGTAGAGCGGATAATTTAGCTCATAGTTGAGCTAGTTTTGGGAACTAGGTAGTGGTTAGATTGTTGTATTTATTGAGGCCTTGTGTCCTAAACATAAGGTGTTTGTTTGGCGTGTCGAAAGACGCGAAATTTAGTTATATTGTATTATTTTATAGGCCCTCAGGAAATATCTAAAATATGAAATCTTTTTATAAAACCCTAACCCTGGTTCGACTAATCTCAATCCCCTACATAGCTACCTAGTAGTGAATTGGGAGGGTTCCTTGTTTGGATTTCGCTTTGCGAGACCTCCCCAGCACGAAGGTAGCTAGCGTCAAGAATTGAGGAGAGTTCAACCCTTGGGAAATTTGAAACCATCATATATTTAATATGTTGCTATATATTATATTGCCGAGGGTTCTATTGCGATTTGAGGCTAATGGAGCCTGATTATAAATTCTACGAGTTGAACTAGGTTATGGGGTGTATGGGCGCCCTGGGTAGTAGTTTGTTTTAAAATCTATATAGTTCGACGTGAGAACTAGAAAGGATCGATATAGTGATCCTGAGGGTTGATGTAAGGACTAGATGAGATTAAGGTCCTAGGTATATCTTAAATTTCGCAGGCGAATTTTTTTTAAGAGGGAAGTATGTAACAACCCGCGATTTTGGAGACTGAGATATTAGATTTTTGGGAAAATAAAATATAATTAAATTGGAGAATTTTAAAATTTTGGAATTGAGGTCCAAAAATAGAGAACATTTCAAAGTATTCCGGATGATGATTCTGAGGGTACCCTCGACCCCGGAAGAGTCGAGATAGTCAAAATGACTGTCATTGGGTTTTATTTCGTCTCCGGAATATTTTTAATTTAGTTTGGCTCAAATTGGAGTAAATGAGTCATTTAAAGTGTGTATTAACATTTAAAATTTGGGACTTATGTTTTAAGGTTTAAGAGGCTTACGGGACAAGCCTTCTCATTTAGAGAAATACAGAAAGAGAAAGAAAAGGGAAAGGAAGAAGGAGAGAAGAAGAAAGAAGAGAGAAGAGAGAGAGATAGGAAGAAAAGCTTGGAGATTCCATCCCAAATGCGATCTCGAGGACGATCCAACCTCTACAAATCCGAGGCAAGTCTTTAATCTTGCTAAATAAGTCATTTGTGTATTCGATTACATAATTGTGGATAAGAAAAATGGATTTTGGGTATTAATATCAAAACCTAGATTTTTGGGTTTAACCTTGAAATCAATGTTTAAATATGGGTTTAATGGTGTAAAAATGGTTGGGATTAACTTTGGGTTGATGTATTGGATTAGAATCATGTTGTGATGAAGGTTTAGGGGTTAGAAGTGAAATTTTAGGGTTTAGAATTCGTGGGTTTTCACGAAGAAGATGAACCCTTCAAATTCTGCAGACCCGAATCGATTCGACCATTAAGCGAATCGATTCGTCCTAGACAAACTGGCTGGTCTGCATTGACCGAATCGATTTGGACCCAAGGCGAATCGATTCGGCCTGAGACAGAAGCCCAGGTATTTGGACCAGAATGGATTCGCCTTGGAGGCCGAATCGATTCGCTGGGCCGAATCGATTTGCAATATGGCCGAATCGATTCGGAAACATGGCACTTGGAGTAGTTTTCTCTATAGTGATTCTAACCCTTTTTGGTTGGGTTCATTAATTAGGTACATGATTATATGATGTAAGAGGTATATTTTTTGGAGACTCGTAAGGGGGTTTCTCACTTATTATGATTATGGGGACTTCTTTAAATAGTTTAAGGAGGGTATATGTTTACACGTATACATTAGAGTTGTGTGGGTTATGGAGATAGTGGGAAACCTCATTGGTGTTGAAAATCCTAATTATAGATCAAAAGTAAGTATAGATATGATATAAGGTTAAGAACTCTTAGAGAGGGTTGCGAGGGCATGTTAGGGAATTTTAGTCCGATATTCATATTGAATCCTTATAGCGAAAGGATTCTATTAAATTATAATTGGGGAATAAAGAGATAGAGGGGTTATGTATCCTTAGAAATGTTTAAATTAAGGAACAATTTGGTAACGCTATTGGAGTAAGGGTTCATAAGAACGATTTAACCTTAGGCAAATGTGGGAACGATTGGATCGCACTATCAACTAGAATAACTAGTAGTATAAATGCTAGTTAGGATAGTTTATACATAATTGAGTAGAAGTAACCATTAGGATAAGCTAAGGTTTATATACTATTAGTCATATATACCAATGGTTAAATGGTACTAGAGATAATTATGTACTTTTGGATATAGAAGAATTGTGTAGTGATAGTTTCCTACACAAAATTTGGGGTGATAACCTTAATGTTGGGTATATATATATATATATATATATATATATATATATATATATATATATATATATATATATGTTGGAAAACTGTTCACCATAGGAAAAATGGACGAATATGCTTCAAGTGAGGGATTGTATTCACATATCGAGGTAAATTAAATGTGTTGGGGTGACGGCTTGTATATTGAGGATTATGTATACCTATAGCCGAGATTATATATCTTATACATACGAGTGAGATATAGTTTGTATATATATATATATATATATATATATATATATATATATATATATATATATATGTGAATATGTGGAAATATATATATCTGTATGGATATGATTAAATGGATATATTTATGTTGTGAATATTTAAACCATAAATGATGGTTTAATGTTTACTCATATGATGTAATCATATGGATGTATATATATTATGTATGTGAATGATATATATTCTTATGTGGTTAAGCATACCCCACTCATGCTATCATTGGTAAGTTTTCGCGCAAAGGGTGAGCATCCTGGCTCAAGGAGCAGGGTGTGGATATTCCCCAGGTCATAGTCGTCCAGTGTGTTATTATGTGATTTATATTTTTAGGATGAGACATGGTGGGTATGCTTCGTCTCATTGCCGGTTAGGAGCTATGACCGCTTCCCGGGACGTTGTGTGCGTGAATTTATCACGAGGTGGGTGTCGTTGATCCCCACCAGGTGGTCCCCAGTATTGCTACGTGAGCCGGTCACTGGGAAGATGATAGCATGGTGCAGATTATCGGCGATATATATATAGTCAGGTATTTTATGTGCATGTCCCTTGTACATAATATGTAGTATGTACACATGGCTATGGGTATGGATCATTGTATATATATATATATATATATATGGTTAGAATAAATACCTATATATATATATTTTTATATATATCCTATAGATGAAAGGATATGGAATCTGGCTGGAGTACATCTTGGATGATTATGGTGTACTCGATTATTAGGGGTTAATGTATCACATTTAAGGAATATTTCGGTTACATCATCCCAAGGATATTGTTGGAGATTTTAAGTCATTTTATATGGTAATCTAAATTTAGGAGTTATAGTAGTATTAAATTGTATGCATGGCATAATGGATCTCTAGGATCGACATTGTCAAGGAATAGTGTAACGGGGCGGTTCCTTGTTTGGATTTCTCTTTGCGAGACTCCCCACGCACGAAATGTAGTGCAATGTTGAGATTGGAGAGAAGTTTTGTCAATAATAATTGGTATACATGATATTTAGAAATTAAATCCTATGTTTCAACCCAAATATATTTGGGTAACGTATTAAGAATTATAATTGATTAAATTATAAACCTAAATCCATTAAGCCTAGTATGGCATAATTGTTTGAAAATAATCTAGTATGACTAGTAAAGGGTGATTCTTGGGTATGCTAGGAAGGAAGGTATTGGGGGTATAGACTATGCCTAGGTTTAGTTAGGTTGTCCTTATAGGTGGGGTAACTTAATTAAGATTTCAGGACGCGAATAGGTGCACGCCATTAGATGAGAGGTGAGTTGGGGTTTCACGAGAGTGCGATTCCACTTTAATTGTGAAATAAGTGCATTGATATTTATTATGCACGGTTAACACACTTGCTAAAAAATTTTACAACTCGGGATCTGACCTGTTTATATTTCTCTTTTGTTATATATGTGTATATATAATATTACAGGTGTTCTGCCGCTTGGATGTCGAATGACCTTCTATCTAGAGTCTTGGGAGCCCTGACCGGTGCGGACTGTTGCGGGACTTAGATTGTAGTCGCTTCCTACTTCTTAAAAAAAATCTACGTAAGATTCATGTTGTATATCGGGTTTGTACCCAAGGGATATTTATAAATGTTTATATGTATTTCATTTCAGTCATTGTATTGGCTGTGACCCGATAGCTTATTTGGGTCTACTCCTTTGTGGTATATTCGGTTGTAGTTACTTATTTCATTTATCGTTACTCATTTCATTTCATTTTATTCTAGCATTTCATTTATCATTGTTCTTGTATGAATTTTCTTTACCTTATTAGTAGTTTTATAGTGTTGGTTTGTTGTCTGTTGCATACTTTATTTAATTGAACATCTCGCTTATATGATATCGGGTAGTTAGTCTATATTATATTTGTGCCGATAGTTGGTGTTGAGACTGAGCCATCTAAAACTCCTGATTTAATGTAGTATAGGGCTGGCCACCCGTTATTATTTTAAGCAGGGTGTTATAAAGGTGAGCCTAGATGGTCAGGCAAGGAAGAACTAAGTGGTGCAAGAGGAGCACCATAGCAGTAGCAACAATTAGGCAGACGCCAGGGGCAAAATTCCTGGCAGGAGAATCAGGCCAAAAGGTTTATATATCAGGGCTATCGACTCGATGGAGGTTACAAACAGTTCAAACAGGTTCTTCAGCAGCTGCACATTCCTCTGGGCCATTAGGACCAAGGGAACAATGGGGAGGCCAACAGGGTCGAGGCCAACAAGGCCATAGGCAGAGAGATTTTCTAGGCCAATGCTTTGTTTGTGATCAGACAGGCCGTAAGAGGAGGGACTGCCTGTGACACCCCTCCTATTCTAATCCTGGCTGATCAATCCATTATTAAATTAAACAGATATCATTAATGGTTTTATTCTTAGCCTCATTGTTAATTATTCTTTAAAGTATTTTAGTAAGTAATTCACCCATACTCTAATGGTCTAAGTCATATGTTCGCTCACCTTTGCCGTGCCTCATTATCTTTCCCCGATTTCATTATCTCACCCATTACACAGGTTAATCTTAGCCTCAATTCATCTCACTTATTACTATGTCTCAATACGACCATTAGCCTACTGATTCGTCCTGAATCATACACACTTATTACATTCTATACTTACACATTTTAGCCCCCTCGAGTACTTTAATTCCTATAATTATACTCGATAACTTTACAGCCTCCATTTTATATGTTAGCATGATATTTGAGGTATTGTTGTGGGTACGGTGCTTGGTGTGAAGTTTGGTTGCATTCCGGTAAAGTTTTGTCGACTATCGCACGTTTAGGGGCATTATTGTCATTTCACACTTTGAGATTTTTTCCCAAAGTATTCACGAAAGATGAAGCTCTCGGTTCAAGCATCACGTGGTCGTGAATGATTCATGAGTTAGAATTCAACCGAAGAAGTTACAGATTTTTTATCGGGCAAGAATAAAAGGAAATGCACAAGACAAAACAATTCAATAAAAGACATTTATGTCCTAGTTCTCTTTATCCCAAATTACAGGTCTCCGTCTAAATTGATAATGGCATTTGGTATGTGGTTTTTCATGATTTGAGATGGTATTAGGTAAATCCGTTTGATTCATAGACTATTGCAGTAAAAAGATAGCATGAGAGCTGCCACCCCCGGTCGATCGACCCCGACCCTCGGTCGATCGAGTTTTTCAGTTTTGCTCTGATGCATATCCAGTGGGATTTTCAGTAGCAAACGATCGATCGGACACCACCCCCGGTCAATCGGGTTTTCCCTTTTTTCCTTGTGATGCTAGTAGTAGGTTCAACAAGCTACCGCCGGTAGACCGGTCTCTTATTTTTTTATTATTGCCGAGATTTGTTGTTACTTCCTTTTCTATTTTCCTTTTTCCTTTTTTTTAATTCCCAACTTAATATAAATTGGGAGACTTTGTTTATTTGTAAAAAGGTCTCTTATTTTTCTCTTCATCTGAGTTTAGAACCTAGGGTTAGTAATATATGGGGATTTTTGTGGAGCTTGCCCTTCTCCTCCATTCTTATGAGTAACACCCATTTATGTAAGCTTCTAGTTAATATTCATTGTCTTCTTTTTTGTATTTAAGCTTTGTTCCATTATTTTTCATGATTTATTATTTATTTCATGCCTAGATAAATTGTTAGAGTTAATTTATTTCTTGTTTGCTTTAATTAGTTAGTTGTCCTAACTTAGTTTATTTATGAATTTCATCGTGCTTAGTGGCTAATTTAAATTAGGTTATGTTGGATTGAACTCACCTATGATTGATTTGGTTTCTTTGCTATGGTGATTGGTTTTCATGAGTTTATTTCAATTGGGTTGTCCTAGTTATTAAGCCTAGGATATTTAATGGGGTATATCATGTATGCTACGTATTTACGTCTTTTTGTGTGTAATTTCTGGGGTATTTATTTATACCAAAATCTTATTAGGCTTTTATGCGAATTTAGGGGGTGATGACTCTGGATTTAATTAACTGTTTGAATGAGACTCAATCTTAATAACTTGTGAACCCATATAACTATTTATACTAATTAACTCTAGGTGAGGGATATCTATCGCAACATATAGTTTTTATTCCTTTTGGTAGTCTAGTTTAAATACACTCGCCTAGTTATCTTTTAATAATTACCTTTTACACTTTTATTCCTGAAGTATTAAACCGATTAAATTCTAGGAACTAGTCTCTGTGAAGTTTTGATACCCGGACTAACAGTTATACTCCTTTAAAAGAGTGTAGTCATAGTTTAGGTTTTTGTATTGAGTTGGTGAGCCGATATAATAAACGACCGGCACGTAGGTGGCCCTTGCGCCGTGCAAAAAATCATCTCGATCACCTATTGGTAACCAAAATATCTCTCATAATGTTTTAAAGGTATCTCAAAAGTCCCCCCGTTTATCGATTTCAAATTCAAGGCTAAAATAGGGGGAAATGGTCAAAATCTAGGAAACCGAATCGATTGGCCCTTGGGCCAAATCGATTCAAAATATGTCAAGTCTTCTTCTTCCTAAATGCAATTGCATTTTCTCAAATTTTCTCATTCAAGACTTTAAGGTTCTTCACTAAACTTACAACGAATATTCCCAAACATTATATACACATATAAAGGTGATTTCAAATGTATATATATCATCAAATCGTCAACAATTCTATCCAAGAACCAATTTTCTCACAATCATCCATAAAACCGTCGTTTTATTATTCTTCATGCCTATACATCATCAAATCCATATTTTTCCCATTTAAATTATCACATATCTACTAATTTCTCTTTCAAATCACATAGGACTTTAATCTACTTGAAAATCATATGCAAGATTATGAATTAATCTTCTAATTTAAAGCCAAAATCATTTATTCATGCATATAATATATCCTACACTAACATGGATAATATATGCACTCAAATTTAGCCAGATAAACACTTGCCTAGAATGGTAGGTCTGATTTTCTGCAAAAAGGTGTTGGGATTGTCTTCCTCCTCCCGATCTACGCTCTGGAAATGGTGGTGATACAAAAATGATGTGGGAAAGTCATGGGAACTCCTCTCCTTCCTCCTCTAGTGGCCTCTCTGTAGTTTATAACTTCTAACCCTAGCACTCTCGACCTACCAGGAGATATTACTCTAGTAAACTTGTATGTCCTTCTACTTTAAATATTCGAATGACCGAAATAACTTTCCTAGGTGCCGATTTGGCCTAAAAATACCCCGGGTCCCAATACAAACCCCTGAGTACACCTTTCGAACTTTTTCTACCCTTACATATACATTGGCCCACTCTAAATGACCATTTCGATTACTCATAATTAAATCACATTTTATCTCCCGACACGACTGACATGCGCATACATACTAAATTACTATAGATGTCGTATTTTACACTCATGACTATCATAGTGCATTCTGATTAATTTATTACTCATTAACTAAGAAATACTCAATGTAATTCATGAAAATAAATATTAACCCTTGTCTCGCTAATTAATATTTATGTTAACTTAGATTAATTTCACATTTTAATTTAATTAATCCTAATTTAAAAATCATAAAAAAATACGGGGTGTTACATACTTCATCCCTAATAATGGAACTATGTCCCCAAATTCGGAAAAAGAATTACCTGGTGTAAATAAATCCGGATTTTGTCACGTATCTCATCCTCAGTATCCTAAGTAGACTGCTTAACATTATGATGCACCTACTGAACAGGTACAATTGGAACAACCTTAGACCTAAGTCTCCTCTCACTATGGTCTAGAATCGTAAATGGGCTCTCTTCGTATGAATTATCGGGTTGTAAATCAATCTCCTCCATTGCAATGTGACTGCGAGCTAACCTATCCCGGAGATATCACCTCAGTGAAGAAATGTGGAATACATCGTGAATTTGATGCAAATGCTCTGGCAACGCGAGTCTATATGCAACTGGCCCAATCCGTTTGATGATAGCGAATGGCCCCACATACCTTGGTTCCAACTTCCCCTTCTTCCCAAACCTCATTATCCCCTTGATAGGAGATACATGTAGTAATACCTTGTCCACCACATCAAACTATAAGAAGGACCGCTTGTCATAGACAAAACTCTTTTGTTTATCCTTAGTTATCCATATATGACTCCGAATAAGCTCAATCTTGGCCGAAGTATCCAGAATCAACTCTGGTCCAAGAAGATTGTTGTCCCACACCTCTAACCAATAAGTGGGTGAACATTAAGATACATCGTACAATGCCTCAAATGGTTCCATGTCAATTTTAAATTGATAGGAGTTATTATACGCACCGCCAGCGAAAGATACTGCTCCCAACCTACCCAAATATTAATGATACAGATCCGTAGAGTATCTTCTAACATCTGATCCATCCTCTCTATTTGCCCATCCATCTGGGGGTGATAGGTCGTACTCAATCTCAACTCCATACCCATGGCCTCTTGAAAACTCTCCCAAAAATGAGACATGAAAATCTTGTCCCTGTCGAACACAATATTGAGTGGCCCCGATACCATCTCACCATCTCAGTGATGAAAATCTGGGCATTCTGTCTCGTATTATAATACATCCAAGCTGGTAGAAAATGGGCCACCATAGTCAACCGATCCACTATCACCCAAATGAAATTGTGAACCCTCAGAGATTTAGGTAACCCAGTGATAAAATCCATGGAAATGCTCTCCCATTTGCACATAGATATATCTAACGGCTGTAGAACCCCTATAGGTTTTGATGGTCCACCTTCACCAATTGATAAGTGGTACACTTTGAGATAAACTCTGCAATGTCTCTCTTCATCCTACTACATCAAGAATTCCATCTTATATCCTGATACATCTTACCCATCCAAGATGTACCGTAAATCATGACCCGCATGACTCTATCATCATCGCATGTCACATGTCCTCCCTATCTGGTATAATCAATCTCCTATTGAAGCGTAAGCCTCCCTCCGAACACACGAAGTAAGACTTTAATCCCCCAACTAAAAGATGTCAAATTCGGTCCTGACAAAATGAATCTACTGCCTAGGCATGTACAACCCTCATGGTAATCTGGGGTGTAATGGTCATAACTAACATAAATGACCTGGCAACTGAATCCTGGTGTAACAAGTCCTTCTATTTTTCCTTCCAAACTTATGCCACATCCCCCACTGGTCTACGGCTCAATGCTTCTGCAACCACATTAGCCTTCCCCATGTTGTATTGGATGCAAAACTAATAATATTTCACAAATTCTAGCCTCCTATGCTGGCGCATATTCATTTTCTCTCAAAGTGAATAAGTAGTCTAATGACTTATGATATGTGAATAGGCAAAACCTCTCCCCCAAAATGTAATGTCTCCAAATTCGAGGAGGAAACACGACTGCTACTAACTCCAAGTCGTGGGTGGGGTAATTCCTCTTGTTAGGCTTAATCTTACGAGAATCATAAGCTAAATCCTGGTCCTCCTACTATAACACACCTCCAAGTCCCTATAGGGACACATCAATAAAAACAAGATACTCCACTCCGGTCCTGGGCAGTGCGAGTATGAGTGCTGAAGTCAACTTATTCGCCAGATCAACGAATGCTAACTGATAAGTGTAATCCCAGATAAATAATACCCCTTTGCGAGTCAAACTTGTCAATAGACCCGCAATCTTCGAAACCCTCGAATAAATCATTTGTAGTACTGGCTAATCCTAATAAATTTTGCATCTCTATCGATGTCATGGACTGTCCCCACTCCCTCATCACTGACACCTTACTCGGACCCACTCATATACCCATGTTAGATACTATATGGCCCAAAATATGTACCTCATGTATCCAAAATCCACATTTCTCAAAATTAGTGTACAGTTGATGCTCATGCAATGTCTACAAAACCCGACAAAGATGCTCTGTGTGCTCCTTATCAGTCCATGAATAAATCATGATATCATCAATAAAGACAATGACAAACTGATTCAATAACTCTCTGAACACCATATTGATCAAGTCTATAAACATAGTTGGCGAGTTGGTTAGCCTAAATGCCATAAACCAAAAATCATAAAATCCATATCTTATCAGAAAGGTAGTCGTAGACACATCATTCTCCTGGATGCACAACTGGAGGTACCCTTATCTCAAGTCTATCTTAGAGAAGTAGGTAACTCCTCTCAATTGCTCTAATAAGTCATCGATTTGGGGAAACAAATATTTATTTCGTATCGTGACTTTATTAGACTCCCAGTAGTCAACACAAAGGTGTAGATACCCATCTCTCTTCTTCACAAAAAACACTGGAGCACCCCAAGGTGAATTACTCCTATGAATGAAACCTTACCCCGAAAGTTGCTCAATCTGATCCCGTATCTCCCTTATTTCCATAGGAGCAATACGATAAGGCACATGAGCTATCGGTCGAGTGCCCGGTGTTAAGTCAATAACAAACTCTATCTCTCTACTTGGAGGTAATACCAATATCTCCTGAAATACGTTGACGAACTCACACACAATTGGAATCGAATCTAGGGGAATCACCAGCCCCTTAGAGGTCTCATCCTCTATATAGTATCAGTGAGTGGACGATCCTCCCTTGGGATGGGGCATCGCAACCAAAAACATCTCCTAACCTAAAATCACAAATAAAATACCCCTACTGTAAAAATCAATCATGGACCTATACGCTGCTAGCCAATCCATGCCAATAATGGCGTCATATTCTCTCATATCTAATACAAGCATATCGAAGGGAATAATAAGTCTCCTAATGTTTGTACTCACACCTCAACAGATAAAGAAAATAAATGTCCCATTACCCAATTGCAAGTCTACAGTCCTGATTTTACTATCGGTCGTGTGTAACAACCCTACCGCTTGCACAAATCTAGTGACTATAAACGAGTAAGAATCCCCAGTGTCAAATAAAATGCACCTTAAAATCCTCTTGTATAAGAAACATACCCTCAAATATGGTTGGTGACTATGGAATTTTATCCTGATGGATGTTTTACACACACCAATACTATAATTGTCCCTGCTAAGGTGGGGATGCTGGGATGACTAGTATGATAGGCAATGCTGGCACTGGTGCTGGTGCTAGAAGGGAGACGGGAAAAATAGGCCTCTAGGGCTCCTGGTGAGCACCCTGCTGCTGTGGAACCTGATCTTTATCAGGCAATCCTGACGCATATGGTAATTCTTTCCACATATTAAACATCCACCAGTGAAATTTCCCCATCTCTGGCCTTGCTCACCTTGGCCCTGTTGTCGCTACCACCCCTCCCTTATCCCTGTTGCCCCTATTAAAAAGGTTTATGGCCCTGCTAACCCTGTTGGTCCTGATGGTCATTCCAGAATCCACCCTGCCCATGCGTGAAGTCTCCTCACATGAAATGATTAGCAGAATCCCCCTATTGGAAACCTTGCTCACACTGTCTCGCCCGAGTCTGAGTTACTTATGCCCCAATGCCACTACCATCCCCTGTCCTGCCCTAATGGATGGACTCTCTTATGTGTTTGTTTTGCTTCACATGGAAGCGATGATCCTAGAAATGAAGTAAAGTGGCATTAAAAACCTCTGTATATGTCTTTGGAGTGGGATTACCCAACAAATACTATTGGATTCTCTAAGTAAGATCGTCAACAACGAGATGTACCCTATTCTCTTATATGCTCACCTCCCCTGCTACAAATTTAGCCAACCGATTAAATTCTTTCACGTATTCAGAAATTATCCTCCCCTATTAGGATAGGTCTAAGAACTTCCGACTCATCTTTGTCTAAATAGAAAATGGAAAATACTTGCGATCAAACAGCTCCCAAAACTCATGAACGGGTATGTTATCCCTCTCCTGTGTAGTGGTAACAGACTTCCACCACTGCAGTGTAGCCCCAACTAGCTTAAAAGTAGCTACTATCTCACTCTGTGTATCCATGCACTCTTACATCCGTAAATGTCACTGGATGTCCTTCTTCCAATGGCAAACAACGACAACATCAGAACTCCAATGAAACTCAAGAGGGTGAGCCTTTTGGAAGGCATCTCTAACTCTCTCCTAGGCATAAGGAAATGTGTGTGTCTGGTGTGGTACCATAACCTTTGGATGAGGTGGAACTTGTGGCGTGATACGACGCAAATATTTCGTATTTCATCCCTCGAACCTATGCATTTTATCCCCCTTGGGTATCTTATTCCCTATATTTATCCTCGTTAACTAGACAACCTCATATTTCTATGTTAACATGTTTTGTAGGGGCTAATTGGGTTTTTATAGGTATTTAGGTACTAAGTATGAGGTTCGGACATATTCCACTCAAATTCCATACGCAATCGTAAGTTTAAGGGCATTTTATTCTTTTTACATCTTGGGAACCTGGCCCAATATCTTTACAGAAGTTATATCCCTCCTCGCAAGCTCCGTGTGGCCGTGAACGGTGCGCGATTCCGATCCAAAATGAAGAAGTTATGGCATTTCTAGCGGAAGGGAAAACCAAACACATCAAAGCAGGGGGAAGAGTTGCAGACCTATAGCCATCGGTCGATCGATTGATCCTTCAGTTTTTGCCAATCGTGGGAGACAGTGGGCTATGATTTTTACCATTGATCGATCGATCATTTTGATCAATCGATCAATCCCCTATTTTCAGCTGATATTTTGGCTTTTCTTTTCTTTTTCCTTTTCTTTTCTAATTTATTCCACTTACTATAAATACCAATTTTATTGTAAAAAAAGAGGGATAATAGATTTTAGGTTAGTTTAGCTTAGGGTTTGGGGGTTTGAGAGCTATTTCTTCTTCCTCACTTGGTTTGACACCCATTTGGATTTGTAATTGGTACTTTCATCTTCCCCCTCCATTAATATAGTTGTATTTTCTTTTTTCTTGCTTTGTAATTAGGTTTTCATGCTTTATTTACATGCTTTGATTTAGTTGCTTTCTAGTGTAGATTTATTGCGTTTATTTACCCAGTTTTTATCATGCTTTCTAGCTAAATTAGTCTAGGTTGTGTTTGAATTGAACTCACTCGGGTTGATGTGTTGCTTTGCTTTAGTGATGGAGTTTACGGGTCTATTTCGGGTGCGTTGTCCTAGTTATTGCACCTAGAGGATTTTACGGGGCATATCATGTATGTTCCGTGCTTACGACCTTCGTGCATAATATTTGGGTATTTGTTGACGCCAAAATCGTATTAGGCTTTTATGCGAGTTTAAGGGCGTGACAAC
The DNA here is from genome assembly GCA_949130495.1 of Sambucus nigra. Taxonomy (NCBI): domain Eukaryota; kingdom Viridiplantae; phylum Streptophyta; class Magnoliopsida; order Dipsacales; family Adoxaceae; genus Sambucus; species Sambucus nigra. The sequence goes on along the minus strand of OX422216.1, from coordinate 46,569,604 downwards.
CCTTGATTCAATTAACTGTCGAAACGAGACGCATTCGTATAACTCGTCGACCCATGTAACCATTTTATACCGATTAACTGGGGTGAGGGATATTCGATGTAACCTATAGTTTTTACTCGCTTTATTAGTCTAACTTTCTTTTCCCGTGCCTAGATTAATATTTCCCTTTTGTGCATCTTTTTCTTTTTAGTTTGTAATCACCTTTTTCCCTTTTATTGAAAAGTATTAAACCAGATAGTATTCAAGCAACTCGGCTCTGTGGATTTTTGATACCCGACTTACCGCTGTACTTGTATCGCAAGTGTAGTTGTAATTTAGGTTTGTTTGTATTATCACAGTGAAACAAAAACAGCGATTGTGTCCTTACATGAACACACCTTTCACCCGTTGATCAAAATGGAGTCGTTGTCGGGGACTTGTTTGTTTTAGAATTTATTTGATATAGTATTTCGTAGTATTTTCTTTGTATTTGTATTTTTTTGGCTAACATTTTTGCAGGACTTCTACATTTGAGCACTTAGAAATGCTGGAATTTTTCGCGTGTGCATCTACTTTGTTGAATTCGCCACTTCGAGCTATTTTTGGGGTCAAGCATGTCTTATTCCAATTCTTTTGGTAATCATTGTTATAATTCTCAAAATTCCCGTAATCCGTTGACTTTCAGTCAATACTTAGAGTCCCAAAAAATTACAAATTCTCATATGACTTTGGGCGAGTATGACGAAAGTCAAAACTTGAGTTATTTGAATTTTGATGATGCTAATAATTATTGTGGGCTTTTACCTCCTTGTAATAAGAATTTTGAAATGGAATGCAATAGTTTTCAAAATTCTTATAATAATGAGTTTAAGTTTAAGTCCGATGGTAATTTTCAAAGTTCCCATTTCTTGGTTTCTTTCACTATTTTGAGTTCTCTTTCACACTAACTTTCATGAAATACCTGTAAAACACATAAGAGATACATAAAACAAGAAATACTTTCCAAAAAGGGTTAGTAGCATAAAGATGAGATAAATCCAAGCTATTTACAATACACAGAATCATAAAAACACCAAATATAAGGGGATAAATGTAGAGAATTTATGCCTAATCAAACCCCCAACTTAGAACTTTGTGCATCCCGAGCAATGTAAAAGAATGAGAGTATGAGTTAAAGACTCTTCAAAAACTTTATTGGGATATAATACCTTTTTCACGGGCAAGCGATTGCATTTAGCGTATGCAACAAGCCGTTAAACCCCCAGGTTACCCTTGTAGGATGAGTGGTGTCTCGTGAGGATTTGCAGTGAATATACCCACAAAATTCGTTATTGACTCTAAAAAAAATCAAAATACATAAAAACTGTACAATTTAAACTCCCGAAAAATGGTCACCGCAAATTCATATTCAAGAGTCTCAAATCATAGTGTGTGTGTGTGTGTGTGTGTGTGTTCGAAGCCAAAAATCGAACCGCTAACTTCCACCGATTGATTACTACGTTACTTTTCGAAAATTTTCTTTGATTTCAAAATCTCACCGAATATACTCACAAACAAATCACTCGGATTGTGGATATTTTTCTCGGTATGCGTGATATAAAGAGTAAATATAATGGATGCAAAGTCACGCCAACAAATTTAAAGACAAAAATTTTTGGGTGAAAAGATCTCTTCATCGGAATACGGTCATAGGGAAATAGGAAACATCATCTCTAATGCACACATTGTAATCTCTTTTATTATCTTTTGTGCCTTAGATCTCCACGCGGTAGAAAATTTTACAAATTGAGCTCGGTTAGGACTTTATCGGGTTATAAGGTATAAGGGGTAAAAGGATATGGTGGGGACTTAGAAATAGGAGAATTCATTTATGATGTCCATTGGTGACTTTCCGGGCTTTTGCTCATTTTTTTTTTATTTTTTGATTTTTTTCAGGCTTTTCTTTTCTTGCTATTTTTGTTGCGCATTTCTATTCTTTTCCTGCCCCTTTTTATGCATTTTTCGGACTTAATTTCTGGGATTATCAACTTTCACAATTCCGAGCCAATTGGGGTTTTTCGAGATGTCAAACGAAAGGAAAAAAACTTATTTGGCTCAAATTGGGTTGCAGAAAGGGGTACTTTTTCACAAGTTTTTCTGGCCAACATTTTTGGGTGACAAACGAGGGCCTACTTCATTGTCCCGATTACTAATTGCGTTACCATATGTATTTCGATATTGTTTAAGTTTAGAGATATTTTAGTGTGCACTTCAAGGCAACATCTCACACATTTCTCATAACCTATCAAAACAAAGAAATAGAGACCTTCAACGACTTTTTTTAAAACTCTGAAATGAAGTTTAAGTTAATCATTAACTCGGTGTTGATACCAAATTTAATCTGCTGACATGGCCCAATTGAGTAAATACACGTGGCAATCTACATGGCAACAACAATCACTTCCGAGGAACTCACACGCTCCGAGGAACCATACTACTCTGAAGACCTTTCCGAGGAACTCATACGCTCCGAGGAACAAGACCTTTCCGAGGAACTCATACGCTCTGAGGAACAAGACCTCTCCGAGGAACTCTTGAGTACCGAGAAGCTTAGGTGGTCCAAGCAACTCAGGTGGTCCGAGCTGCATCTCGAACAAAGCATTAATAGCTGGATAACCAACAGTTTGACTGATTCATTAAATGCTTATCATTCAGACGCACACACTAAAGGGGCATTGAATGTATTACCCTTTCATATGTAGATCATTTAATGTATTACCCTTTCACATTACAGCCTCAGGGATATAAATACATTGTACAATCCTCATTGTAGGGGGACCGGAATTTCTTGATAGAACTTGTAATCGAGAATTCCTAAATACTCAGCAATAACAAAACAGTGGACGTAGGCCATTCTTATAAGGCTGAACCACTTTAAAATTCTTTGTCTCATTTATTTATCTGTGATTGAATAATTAGAGTAATCTAATTTTTTACATCAACACTCGGATTGATTTAAAATGCTCTCAAAAAAATATAGGCTCGAACTCTCACTGGGTTAATAATCTCTACACTTATTCGTTAAGTCGTCAATTTTCTCTCAATTTCCTTCTTTCGTCAATTTCGTCTTTGTGCATTATGAATTTTACAATTTGAGACTTCAAAAATGTGACATTTTTGAAGCTTTTAAACTCCATTTTTTATTTATTTTGAAGAAAAATATTTTTGCCTTTTTTCAAAAATTTTCAATTTTTTTTTTGAAATTTTCTAAAAAAAACACACTTGGAAAGAACATGTGATCAAATCAATGAATCTAAACAATAAACGGAACGAATATCCCATATACCCTAACTTAAATGTTGCACTGTCCTCAATGCGAATCAAGAACACAATATAAAGAGAGGAAAATAAAGATATTCCCCAAATGGAGCGATCCCCGATGAGTGCGAGTCCATTGAATCAACAAAACATGTTAGAACCAAGCATAACAAAAAAAAATCTTTAACTAATTACTCTAAACTATAAAAGAAATGAAAAAATAAAGCTAATTTTGGACAACCTACGATTTGAACTTCTAATAAGTTATACACTAGAAGTCGAAAAATTTGAGGGTCCTCCCAAAATACAATTTGACTCTGAGAGGTAATCGGTGTACCCTCATTAGGATGCATGCCTCCCAAAAAATAAGAATTTCGTTTGAACAACGAAAAGCATGTGTAAGGTGAAAAAAATGGACCATCGCCAATTAATTTTTTTAAAGGGATGATGGGTGAAAAATACAATTGGGATCCAAGAAAAATAGAATCCCCTCCCAAAAAAAAATTCAAGTAGTATGGGAAGAGGATCACACAAAAAGGAAGAATCTATCTTGGAAACCAATACAAACAAAGATTCCTCATCGGTAAAAGTTTTAGCTATTTCAAAAGTTGCAACCAACTCATGGGAATCAAAGTTCAATTCATCTCCCAAATGTTTTTCCATTGGAACGGGAGGTAGTTCACGTGTAAGTGAACAACCCATAAGATGAAGCATCTCAAACAAACATTCTCATTCAAGAATTGGGTCAACGTCCTCAGGACCTTCATCCAGTTCTTGAGATGGATTTAATGGTTTGATAATAGTGGGGACACAAGGAGACAGTTGATCTTCAACCTCAATACGTTTTGAAATATTTATAAGAGGTTGGGGTTCAAAAGTACTTAGATCACTCTCAATGATTTCGTTCTCAAAATTTGTGGGTGAAACGTAAGGCTCAACCTCTGGTAAGTTTTCAAAATAAGAATCAAACTCCTTGCTATATGGTTCCTTTTTTGAGTCATCACCAAGGATCTTTTTTACACCTTGCATGTACAGATTTAAGGTCTCTTCCAAAGTAGGCTTCCTATGATCTAGCATCTTGGATTCCTCACTTGTTCGAAAACTTACTTCAAAAGTAGCGGAAGAAAAATCATCATTGGGTTCAAATAATGCATCTAACACTTTCTCCCAAAAACGATTTTTTTCTCGATACTCTTTTTCACACCTTTCATCTTCAAGCAATTCATTTTGATAAATTTTCATGGCCATAGCATTGGACTTGTATTTACGAGACTTATCTTTAGTGATATTGATCCAATGTTCATAAGTCTTGAGCGGCTCCTCCTCACTATTATCATAACAATTAAAGCCACCAAAGTAGTTAAATGAGGCATTTCAAATTGGGCAATTCAAAAACGTGACACCAATATTTTTGGATTTTTTTAAGGTCAAATTCGGGATTAACAAACCTAACTTAAAGTCAGCCTAATTCCCTGGCAACGACTCTATTTTGATCGAGGTGGAAACCCGAGCGTCTGTGTAAATACGCTAATCGTTGCTATCGGCTTCTCACCACAATAAAAAAATACATAAACTTTAACTACACTCTTGCGGAGTATAGTGGCTAGTCTAGGTATCGAATCCTCAGGTAACTAGGACGAGTGAACGTCATGACAGAGGTAAGACTGTTAACCCTAACTTGACTCTAAAAAGAAACAAAAAGATGATTGAGATGGGAAATAACTAATTAACTAAATGCACAGTAAATTTAACTATGTGAGAAAAATTAACTAACTAAGAATGAATTAATAATAATGAAGGAAAAACAGGTTGGAAATACAATCCCTTAAACCCTAATGTGTTGCCCAGTACAAAACTAGTCGTAAATTAATTAATTGATCAAGTTTGGTCTTTAGTACTCCCAAGTATTACATATATGAGGGATCGTATCCCGCACAGTATGTAAGCAACAGACGAGTAAAGCGATGTCATATTAGCTACACGCGCGTTGCACTCTTAAGCATCCCGGTTACCTAGGGCAAATGAGAACATAAGTTTTACAACGGTTGTGATCACCATACAACACAATCTAATCAATTATTAAATTTAGAGAACTAATTTTATACCCATGCAAACCACATCGGGTTGGGTTCATGCATCCCAACCTTTAAAAACCTAGTCTAACATTGTGAAATTAGTGAAAACTACGTTATGTACATTGCATGAACTCATAGTTGCTTGGAAAGAGATATTAAACATGCGAAATAATAATAAAAGTGCTGGAAATAAAGTTACCAAGATTGAAGAACAAGAACATGCAAGAAGAAATCAAAGGTTGAAGAAAAACTAGAAAAGCTCTTGAATTGAAGGTGCAAAATATGTAAATTCTTCTCCTAGATGTTCCTCCTTGATTAGGAGCTTTTACATAATGAAATCTGAATAAGAAGAGTCCTAATGACTAAATATATAGGGTAAAGGTCGTTTAGAAGAGTCCCGAAAACATAAAACTCTTTTGGGTAAAAGATAAGGTCAAAATAAAAATCCCGTATCTGGAAATTTGTCACACTTAGAAAGCGTGACTAATATTGTGACGGATCTGGTGCGTGAAGCCTTGGATGCCTCTTTTTCATTTGGATTTTTGCATTTCTGTCTCAATCTTCAAATGGGCATAACTTCTTCATTGTAGCTCAGATTGGGGTACCGTTTTTTCCAGTACTCTTGTAATTGAAAGCTCTTCAAAATTCCAGTTGGCCCCACCTCTAGAATAAGGCTAAAAATTACAAAAATTCCCTTCAACTTATCATTTCCTAGTTTCTTTCACTATTTTGAGTTCTCTTTCACACTAACTTGCATGAAATACCCGTAAAACACATAAGAGATACACAAAACAAGAAATACTTGCCAAAAAGGGTTGGTAGCATAAATATCAGATAAATTCAAGCAATTTACGATACACAAAATCATAAAAATACCGAAATTAAAGGGATAAATGTGGAGAATTTATGCCTAATCATGGATCGTAGTGAGTGTAAACTGCGGTCTAAGGTGGTACACTTGGTTCGAATTCATTAAGTGCCCCGCAATGTTAACGAGTCGATGTGGGAGTGGGAGGATCACATGCGTGAGAAGTACCAAGAGTTATTCACTGCAGGTATGTCCTAATTTCGAGGGCAAAATTCATTTGTAAGGGGGAAGTATGTAATGCCACATATTTTTTAGTATTTAAAATTGAATTAATTGGGTAAATTTTAAATTACGCGTGTGACCTAATTTAATGGAATAAAATATTTTGTGTTGATTAAACTATTAAATGGAGAGAAAATTATTAATGATTATCATATAAAATTACCAAGTTAATAGTGATTTAGTATTTTTTATCACAGCGATTGATAATGATGTTACAGTGATACATCTCAACCAGGGGTCATGTGTAAACTACATGAGGTCGAGAGAAAAATATTTAGAGTGACTCGAATGATGATTTTTATATCACGGTTAATTCCGAAATGGTCAAAATTGTCAGAATAGTATACCTGGATGTATAGATTGGGTCACGGGGTGATTTTAGACCAAAACGGCACCACAAGAGGGCGTTTCAGTCATTTAGGAGTTTATGGTATAGAGAAATCAAAAAATTGATAGAGTATATCAGCTAGAGGGAGTGTAGGTCTAGGGTTATATGAATCTAGAGAGAAATAAGGCCACAAAGGAGGAAGAGAAGAGAGTTCATGAAGGTGCAACACTTCTTCTATCCAGCAAGTTGCTGAAAATTAAGATCAGAAGGAAAGGAAGGCATCCTCATTACACTCAACAAGGAATCGGATCTGCTAATGATAAGGTAAGTGTTTACCTTTCATATTTTAATGAGTTATAATACCCATGTAGTGTAGGGTTCTTTATTTAATGATAATTAATGATATTCTTGGGATGTGATTAACAAAACTCATGATTTGGGAGTAGGATTGCATGTAGAATGAATCCACATATGTAGAGGACATGAAATCAGTTTATATGTGAAAATAATTAAGGGATAAATTTGTGTAAATGGTTGATTTGGGATGAAGAATACATAAGCTAGGGTTTTGGTATAAATCTGGGTTTTAATCCTTTCTTGTGTAGGAATGTATGGATTTAATGTGTTCATTGCGTTAAAAAGTGACTGCATACTCTTATTTGATGTTAGGATAAATTGTATTGGAGTTTGGGTATGTTGCATGAAGACTTGTGGTGTAAAAATAGAGGAAAAACGTAACAGTTAAAGGAAGAACATGACCTGTGACATTTCAAATCAATTCGGTACTTGAATCGATTCGGCCTCTTCACCAAATCGATTCGGTTACCCAGAGTTGCCTAGTTTCTTTTATTTATACCCCGTATTTTGTGAATAATTAACCTAGAGGCATTTGGATTACTCTTATACCATAGTGATGGACAAAATAAATTTCAGTAGGCCTATGAGATAGTTTAGGCTTATCCAAAAAGAGAGAATTAAAGGCTAGAACCTATCGGGATAATGTGAAAATTTATAAATTCATAAGAACAAGACGGATCACGAATATATAAATGAACCTATAATTTAGACTAGTAGTGTATTAGTGGATCAGCTACTGATATTTATTAAGGGGAAACTAGAACCCTTAGCGTAGTGAGCGATACTCGAAAATATCAGAAGTGGTAATTGTAATTGTTTGTATGTTGAGTAGGCAAGAGATATATACGACGTATGGATTTATATGATGGGTTGTGTCTATACCTACTGAATAATATGAATATATAGTTTGTGTGAACACCTATGGTTGTGATTTGATCATATGTGTGAATATATCAACGCTACCAGATATCCAGTGAATTCGGCGCAGAGGGCGATCCTACCTTAATGATTCCAATGAGGTATGGATGAGTTCTCTAGAGCATGGAACTTGGGGCGACTCACTATGTGTCGTGTATTAGTGGGTCCAGCGTGTCAATTGGGTATGTTAGGTATGTGCGTATCCCAAAGGCTTAGGACCATGTTCGCCTCCATTGTGTGTTGATTGATTTTCAAGTTCGAGGAGACATGCTAAACCAAAAGTCCTTGATTTTGTACGAGAGGTACATGGACTTGATAGCAAAGTGTGCTATCATCATGAGGGTCCACTCTGGTGATGCCACATTTGTATATATTATATGTGTGATGAATATAAACAAGTGTAATATATCTACTTATGTGTGATAGTTGAATTAATGGATGGTGTATATCTAAAAGTATTTAAGTAGAGAAACATAATTAACTAATTCAATAATAATATTTAAGTAATATTAATTATTGAGGTTGGGGTAGCGTGTGGTACGTGCGATATGAGGGAGATAGACCCATTGATGTTGATAAGATGCGTTATCTAGTTGGGATGGGTAGCGTAGCTAGATAGGGTACATTAGGCGTGCACATTAGTTGAGAGGTGAGGATCTCAAGAGAGTATACATGGAACTAACACGTGTATCTAAAAATTGATTTAATTTATGATTTAAACACTTGCAAATTCTTTTCAAACTATTTTCTAGGGCTCTGACCAGTGTCAAAATATTTTCAAAACCTTTTAGGGGTCCATCCACAGGGACGTCAAGCTTGAGGATTTTATCCAGTGATGCGTAGCTGTAGCACATGTGGAGGCTTGCAGGAGTTTCTTTAGATGCTTCAACTTATGCATTTTAGATAGGATTTATTTCAGTATTTTATTTGGGCATGTTGCCCCTTAGACTATTTAGTTTTCCAGTTTATCAAATTGTATTCAGATTCAGTTTTATTTACTTCAGATTGTAGTTGGATTATTTTTTTTGGGAACTGATGTCTTATTCGGTCTTATTTTTTATATAGATGCCGTGTGATTGTTCAAATTATTATTGTGTGGATGGTTTGGCTAATTTACTGTATTTTTCACATGTTGTTATAATAATGAAAGATAAAATTTGGCACTAGATTGATTTAACATTGTTGGTTAGTAATTAAAAATTTTCTCGACTGTGATGCTAAGAATCAACCATATGATATTCCTATTTTAATAAAAGACCAATCACCCGTGATTAAAATAGACGGTGTGTAACAAAATGATATGAAATCATAGATGAATTATTCAATGAGAAACGAGGAGGATTTAATACCTAGAAGTAATCTTAAGTTCAAAGAAATTGATACAACTTCTCAAGTAAGTAAACCTTGTTATACAGCGACCTCAAATTTTAATGATGATAAAGATCAGCATTCCCCTGCTCAAACATATTTTGAAACAAGTTCAGTAAATTACCAATTATTAGCAATCAATAAAGATTATAAAATTCACATGATTAAATTAATAGAAGATTTTATGTTAAAAAAAACGTACCAAACAACGAGCTTATCGAGAAAAATACTCACCAAAAGTAAAAGATAGAATAATAAGAAAGTGGAAAACTTTAATGAAAGAGATAAGAACATACATAAAATTCTTTGACTATTTAGATAGCTAGTATAAAAAAAATAAGTGTCCTAACAAAAGTAAAGTGGACAAAATAAGACAAAACTACAATCTCGTCTAGTCACCCTCCACTAGAGTCCAATTTTAGATCTCACTTCTGAAACCACCCTCTCTCGATATCTCTATTACTCTCTCATGTTTTATATTTGTATCTATTATTAAACTTTATTCTTTCAATTTCATCAAGTTCAACCAATTGCATTAATCATTAATCATTGTAAATTTACTTTCAGTTATTGTAATTTTGGTCATCGGTTTATATATTAATTCCAGTTATTATTATTATTTGCATCGCTTCCCCTTTTGGATTATATTAGTCATTAATCTTTATAATTTTACTTTCAGTTATTGTAATTTTAGTCTTTAGTTTATATATTAATTTCAGTTTTTATTTGCTGCGTTGCTTCCCCATTTGGTATCAGAGCCAAGTTCCTAGTAGTTATGTTTGATCTATATTTCGAGTTCTTCTTTAGAGCCAAGTTAGTCCCAAGTCAATTCTTACACACGTGATGTTTTCACATCTCCGACTTCTGGTTTTGAAAGAAATTCAAATTTTACTTGTTGAATTTAAACTTGCAAAGTTATTCCATTATCACTTGTTGTGAATGGATATAGAAGGCAAAGAAAAAGGATTCCTAAGATTACCTTATCAGTCATATTTTTTATTAAAATAAAAGGAGTTTTGTAAGAAACATTATTTTGGCAAATATGTACTTTAGGTAATTTGTATTTGATTTGCACTTTACTTCCATTAGCTTAGTTTAATCTTTCAGATGTTTTATGATAATATCTGGTTGGAATTAATCCTCTTTATAGACAATTTAAATCTGCACTTGAATCAATTAATGCTATGACTTTTATCTCATTTTTTTTATTAATAATTAAAGGTACTTATGCGTGCCATTTTTGTAAATTAATTTGATTTATGATGTCAAATTGTTGATCAGTTTCTTCTATTTCTTATATTTCAGGATTACATGTATTAAGTTGTTCATGCTTAGCTTCGGATTCACTTTCTTCTAGGGAGATGACTTGTTGCTTTTGAAAAGTTTGGTCTACTTTTAAATTAGTGATATCTTATTTTAGTTCTTTACATTCTGTTTTGATATTTTTGACATCTTGTTTATCATATTGACCTCTCATTGAAGATCTTTCAATGTAATCTCTTTGTGAGTTTTAAATCTCTTTAAAGTATTTTCAAGACTTATTTTATTTTGTGAATTTATACTACTTTCTTCTTTAGATAATAATTATCTGAATTTTAAAAGGTATTATGATTTTAATGCTCGATTTTCTATTTTTGAAATTAAATAAATTAATAATTCTTCATGTTCTTCTTGTTTGGGGAGAAAATTAATTATTTTGCAACAATTGTCTTCGCATCTTAATTTTAAATCTGGAGAACTAGAGTTTGTACCTGATTGATAGCCACTTGATGACTCGTAATCAGTGTTTTGTTCCTTTTCACCAGACGAATTTCTTAGTTCAACCTTTTTTTTTATATTTCTTATGTTACTTCATATGAGAGTTGTAACTGGTTAATTTTGCCTTTTACTTTACACTTTAATTTATAATGACCAGTTTTTCCACATTTATAACATTTTATTTTATTTTTGCCAGTTTTCTTATATTGTGGATTTGTTTGTGGTTTTTTGAATTTTTTTGGAAAACTCATTATTTTCTTCATTATATAATTTGTTATTTTTAAAACAATTTCTTTTATGTCTTTTTTATTGTTTTGGGTAAGACTTATAATTTTTATTTTTTGATAGTGCAACAGGGTTCAAACCACATTATTCGTAGAAACTTCCCATCTTGTATTTAGCTTTTAATTTTTCTTTTCTATCTTGGTTACTTATTTTCATATAACAATCACTCTTTTTTGATTTTACTTATTATGTCTCCATAGGTAAGATTGTTATAATCAACGTGCCCATTTGTAATATTTAAAATTTCTCTTATTTTGTGAGCAAATAAATATGGTACATCATTAATGCATTTTTCTTCCCAGAATGGTTGGTTACTATCATCTCTAAGTATTACTCTTGATGTGAAAACATCTCTGTTCCATCTAAGGTCACTTAAAGTAGGGCATCTTAGGTTATTAGTTGATCATAAATTCTGGAGGTTATATTACTTGGTGTTCATAAAAAATATTTTATTATTGTGAAAAATAGAGTGTTTACTCGATCTGGCATACCTATTTTGATAATTTGATGAAACATTCGGAGGCCATTAACATCTTATTTGATAGCGGATTTAATTTATTCCTTTGATTCTTCGGTAAGATGTTCAACCCACTATGATTTAACGTTCCAGTGAATCCTATTGTTAAAATCTCAACTATTTCTGTTTTTGGAATGTTTTGATTGTTAAGGCAACCATAGATATGTGCTGCATTTTGTTAAAAAATTCTTTTTTATATAATCCATTTATATTTAATTCATAAAGTATGTCTGATGAAACAGATATTTGGCTATGTACATTCTTTCTTCGTATTACATATATAGGGGTGCTGATCTTATATACTAATTTTTTATTATGGTGGTTGGAATTATTGTGGAGTTTTTTATTCTATTTAATTCAACATTAATAAATTAATTTTTAATAGTGTGGATATCTTCATCTATAGTAGATTCTTGGGATGAGTGTGTTTGGTAAATATAGGTATTATTTCTTCTGATAGTTGGAATAGTCTTTGATGACTCTATTTTGATCTCTTTGAGCATTTTTTCTATTTTATCTAAAGTTTTCTCAGACTTTATTTGCAAATTTATTCCTTTGTGGACCTCTGGAAGTTTAATTAAAGGTATTTATCTTTTATGTAATAGGTTTGGTTTGTGTAACAACCCGCCTAATGGGATACCGGGCGATCACTCCTATATCAAATTAAAAGAGGAGTCACATATGGATCATTCTTAGCATCACTGTCGAAAATCCTTTTAATTACTAATATCCTATTAGGCGAGCGTTAAAATTTTTACTTAACTACTCTTTTTAAACGATTGTAAACGAAACATCCACACAGTTTATGCAGAAATAAAACTGAAATGAAATAAAATAACCGAACACTTGGTCAAAATATACAACCATATAGAATGTTGTTCTAAAAGAATAAATAAATGCAATTGGACCATTGGCCCGAATGTGTATACAGTACCTCCTATCTTGAGTACAAGAATGAAAACGTCTATCGAGAACCTGCACGCATCCACAGCTGCTACAGCTGACGTCTGACTCGAAAGAAGTGCCATCCAGGGGTCCCTGTGTCTGGACACCTATATATATATATATATATATATATGTAGAAAGAGAGGAAAAGTAGATAAATGGGCCAGAGCCCGAGTTTGAAAATATTTTGCAAGTGCATAAATGCTTTATTTTTAGAAAAATAGATTTTATCTCATATTTAAATTGGGATCGCACTCCCATGAGATACCCCTCACCTCTCTTCTAATAGTGCACACCTAGCGCATCTATCTAGAACATTCTAGTTAAGCTAACTCGCCTAACTAAACTAAATCACCCATCTACTAAACCTCTACCACCTGAGCACTAAGGGCTAAACTTCCGTCCATTCTCAACGCTGCGCTAAGTTCGTGCGTGGGGTGTCTCGCAAAGCGAAATCCAAACAAGGAACCCCCCCAATACACTACTACTTGGCAGGGTTAATGGTAGAGATCCATTAGGCCCGTAGCACTAACTAATATATAAATACATACTTGTATATTTATATACATATCACATTCATTTATGTAGTTCTTACAATATACATCCGAATAATATCTCCCGGACTGAGATTTGCCAATTCAATTTCATCTTTATAATACACATCCGGATCTACCTCCCGGACTGAGGTGAATTCTATACTCATATCAAAACTTTACATTTCCCTTCTCATATCTAGGAAATGTATTTAAAAGTCAACTCATTATCATGAATTCCTTTAAAATATCATATACTTTTAAAAAGCCAGTTTTATTGACATAAAAATGCTTTTTCGTTTTAAAACAACCCATTTCCCTTCTTATATCCAGGAAATGTATTTAAAAGCCATTTTTATTATCATAAAAATGCTTTTACCATATGATATGCTTCCACTTCCCTTCTTCCATCCGGGAAGTGTTTCCGTAGCCAAACCTTTTGAGAGGAGTGTACGCGTGCGCTCAAATGAGCAAATTATATTTTAAATTCAGTTTAACCCAAACAAACCCTAAACATGCAACAATATGTGATTGAATAAGATAATGAACTAAGCAAGAACATTCAAACACATGCTTGTGAGGAAAAATCCCCCAAAGGGGCAAAACCATTTATTTTCATTATAATATTGTAACTGTACAATTTCGGATTACAATGAAAATACGAGTGACTAATAATTACCCTCAGGTGTCGGATTCGGTAGTCGGCGGCTGGAAATATCTCTTTCCAGGAGGGCTGCAATGAAGAAGAAGAAGAACGGTCTTCTCCACAAGGGTTGAACAGCAACGGTGCGTTCCTGGGTTGCAAAGTGATTCACAAGTGTTTGGAAATTTGTGTGAATCAAAAACCTAGAGTCTTGGTACTCAATAGGTGAAGACTTAAAGTTTTTTATACTCTGAAAATCGTGTATGGAAGTCTTAGAAAACCACTTCCTGTAGTGGGTTTATAAAGGAAACGTTTAGCCTAGAAAATCTTACCACGATCTGCTGAAGATTATCCCAGGCGTACCGATCCGGGTCTGAGGCGGATCGGTCCGAGGGGGCGAATCGATTCATTTTTTATTTGGCATTTTCGGTTCCCTATGGATCCGGGGTATACTGGATTTCATCAAGCGGACCGGTCCGGGTCTGAGGCGGACCGGTTCGCAGGAAGATCGATTCTTTTTCCAGGGCGGACCAGTCCAGGTTTGTCAGACTCTGATTCCTCTTCTTCTTTTGATATTCGGATCCGTTGTTGACTGTATGATTCTTGAATTTCTTTAACCGTGTAACGGCATATGACATATCCACTAAATGATGGACAAATTGTCCTTACAAATCTCCCCCTATGTCTATGCCGGTACAAACATAAAAACATCTGAATTATCAAGTAAAAAAAATTGCCTATACAAATCTACCCTTCCATGAACCCAAAACTGAAAAGGTACAATTGAATAAGACTTCATCGTCTGTTCTTCAACTCTTCAGGAATCTTCAACGCTTTTCTCATCAGGGTGTGTATTTCACTGATCATCAATGTAGTACCTACACACATGAGACAAAGCAAATATCACGTGACATATCGAGTTTGAAATGAGATAAACATAGATACCAATTTATGATAAAAGCATAAGCTAAATCTCAAAAACTCCAAAATTCAAACTCTCCCCCATAGTATGATAATTCTTTCTCCCCCTTTTTATGATGTCCCCAAATAGACAGATGAGAAGAATGAATCAAATAAGCACAATCGGGGTGTCACAAGGAAAGACACAACTATCTTTTTGAATATTTCAAAAAAAATTTAAACAAAATCACACCATGAATGAACACAGGACAACCAAGTTGATGATGACGAAAATGAATGGGTGTGATAAAATTCGATAGGAAAATCAATGCATACAAACATGACATATTTGCATGATGAATATCGGATACTCCTAATGAATGAACTCAAAGTCTTCCTTTGGTGTATAAAAAATGGAAATATAAGACATTGACTGAATCAAATTAACAAATCAAAGCTAAAAATGATTTCTACACCAATAACGTCCAAAACTTTTTATGCTTTTTCAGGACTTTCAAGGAAGTGCAAACCCGTTTAAATATCCTCCAACCAAACTCCTTCAGATATATATTTTGAATATAGGTATTCTAAATTCTCAAACTTTAGAGAATTGATGGTGAAACCTAATGGTCCATATTTGGCATGAATTGCTTTTTATTGCCTTTAAATTTTTTTGGGCTCTTTTAACCTCTTTGGACCCCGGATAATAAAATTCCTCCATTTTTTGGGTCCTTTTGAATGGTGGCTTTTGCCCAAAGAAGAGATAATTACCTTTCGTAGCCCCTCCCCATTCTTAAATAAACACTCAGTCTCACCAAAACGGTTTTTACATGCATTCCAATCTTGTCAAGTTTTATCGCATATTGTAAGTTGTATAGACAGAATTGAGATGGAAACACTCAAGCCAACATGTGATAGGCAAGTGCAATAATCAAATATAGCCGTGCATGTGTGCAATAAAGGAGATAGGAGTCAAACATGTAGGAAAATATCACTAATTACATCTCAAGGACTCCAATCAATGCAAAGCACATGGATGAAATGATGTAGCTTCTCAAATCTCTATCAAACAGTCACATGGATAAATGGAGTGAATGTGTGACTTGTCTATCTTAAATGCTCATCCATAAAAGGAGAAAAAAAAGAAATCTTTTTGGATTTTTCATAAATTTTATCAAAATAAAATCTTTTTGTGCTTTTCTTATAATATTAATATACAAAAAAAAACTAAAGGTACATGCTAGCAATAGGAAAAAGAAACAACATGAAAATCAACATATGCTAGCAACCAAGACAAGATCTCAACCGGGAGTATTGGTGGAGTTTTTCAAAGATGGTGACATCTTTTGAACAAACTCCACTAAATCAAGTGTTGTCTTGATAAAAAAACTTCACTTGCTCGCGAATGTGTGCAAACTCTCTATGATAATTTGCAGGCAAAGTGTCATGAGTGGGTGTATGTGCATGAATGTGTGAAGTGGCATGATATGGTACAAAACCCAACTTGGAACAAAACTCCCTAAGATGACCTCGCTTCTTGCAGTGGGAGCAAACATAAACCGGTCTAGAAAGTAATTTGTCAATAATTTTGGGATGAACATTCCTAGACGGGCTCCCATGGGACTCACTCACCAAGGTGGATATAGGGTCGAGTGCATTAAAAATAGTGAATGTATCGTCATTACCTTTTCCAACATCATTCAAAACGGGATAGAGAACCATCTTATCAACCTTCTCATATGCATTCTCTAATGAGACTTGGAACTCTCGTGCTTATTTGAGATCATCCTCGAAATGTGATACATGTGTCGTCAGACTAGACACCGTGTTGGTCAAGTAACCTTTTTCCATTTTTAGATCAGCATTCTCTTCCTTTAACTCACAAATCCGAAGACCTAGAATTCTTTTAGACCTTTTTGTTTCCATGGTCTCGATAAATAACTTTCGAAAAGCTTTTTGGATCACACTTTCATCACCATCCTCATCCTCACTATCACTTAGAGAGGTGGGCATTGCATCTTTCTTACGCTCTCTCCTAAGTTTAGTGGGACACTCAAATTTCTTGTGCCCTGTCCCATCGCACTCAAAACATCTAATCTTCTCGAGATCTTTCTTTCTTTCTTTTCCAGTCTCACCACAACTTTCTCTTTCTCCAAACATTCTTAAATCTTTATCTAAAGAGGTGATCCTTAGAACTAACGCTTTATAACGCTTCTTGGTTTCAAAAGACTCAGAATATAACTTGGCGTAAGCGCGTGGGAGATCACACTCACTCTCACTTGCCTCATCCTCCCCCTCACTCTCATCGCTCTCATTGTCGAGGTGTCCTTGTGACGTAGCATCCTCATCGTAGTGAGAAGCATTGGAGGTACTCACATGACTTTCCATGAGTGCGGTGATGTCATGCTCATGCGGTGACCCATCTCCACAGTCCACCGACTCAACTTCACTGTCGTCACTAAGGGTAACATTTAGGACAGCTTTCCCTTTCTCTCCGTTCAGACGTGTGGCACACTCAAAAGCTCTATGACCCTTAACGTCGCATTCAAAGCATCTCTCACTGTTTGTCTTAGGAGAATCTTTAAAATCTTTTTCATTATTTTTCTCAAAATTCCTTTTATCATTGAAATTTCCACTTTTCTTGAATTTGACAATTCTTTTGAAATGTTTTGCAAATAGGGCCAAGTCATCTAAGTCCAAATCACACTCAGAATCGGACTCAAATTTTTTTATTTCTTTTTCTTAAAATAAGTCTTTAAAGCAATGCCATTATCCTTAGCCTTAATGGTTTTGGGAAACATGTCAATCTCATAGGTCTGAAGATCCCCTACAAGTTCTTCCAACTTAAGTGATTTCAAATTTCCCAAAGAGTTCAAACCAGTGACTTTAGGAATAAATCATTTTAGGAGAGATATCAAAACCTTTTTAACGACACGCATGTTATCAATCACTTCACCCAAATTAAAACTTGTGTTAACGATGTCTGACAAACGAGCATAAAAATTATCAAAGCATTCAGACTCAGACATGGTAATAGTCTCAAATTGGGTGGCCAAATTTTGTAATTTTGATTCTTTAACCGCGTTCGTACCCTCGTGTGTCAATTTCAAAACATCCCAAGACTCTTTAGACGTGGTGCACGTCATAATTCGGTGAAACTCATCAGGAGTTATGGATCCAGAAATAGCACTCAAACCTTTAGAGTTAAAAGAAGACCATCTAAATTCATCTCCAGTCCAAGAGGTGACAGGTTTTAAATTAGTCACATTTTCCACAGTGACGAAGGGCGGTGTCCATCCTCTTTCAACTAAAATCCAAACCCTTTCATCTATGACTTTTAAAGCCGACCTCATTCGGGCTTTCCAATATGCATAATTTGTCCCGTCAGAAACAGGTAATTTATTATATGATTTCTCCATTTGAATAGGCACTTTTTCAAAAAATAAATTTTTCAAAAAAATTGATATCTTAGAGAAATTTTGCGGAAAAATTAGGAATACGCGATAGATTAGCGTAACCTGCGTTGATACCAATTTGAGAGCAGTGTACGCGTGCGCTCAAATGAGCAAATTATATTTTAAATTCAGTTTAACCCAAACAAACCCTAAACATGGGTTGAACAGCAAGAACATTCAAACACATGCTTGTGAGGAAAAATCCCCCAAAGGGACAAAACCATTTATTTTCATTAAAATATTGTAACTGTACAATTTGGGATTACAATGAAAATACGAGTGACTAAGAATTACCTTCAGTTGTCGGATTCTGTAGTCGGTGACTGGAAATATCCCTTCTCCAGGAGGGCTGCAATGAAGAAGAAGAACGGTCTTCTCCACATGGGTTGAACAGCAACGGTGCGTTCCTGGGTTGCAAAGTGATTCACAAGTGTTTGGAAATTTGTGTGAATCAAAAACCTAGAGTCTTGGTACTCAATAGGTGAAGACTTAGAGTTTTTTGTACTCTGAAAATCATGTATGGAAGTCTTAAAAAACCACTTCCCGTAGTGGGTTTATAAAGGAAACGTTTAGCCTAGAAAATCTGACCATGATCTCCTGAAGATTATCCCAGGCGGACCATGATCTCCTGAAGATTATCCCAGGCGGACCATGATCTCCCGTAGTGGGTTCATTTTTTATTTGGCATTTTCGATTCTCTATCGATCCGAGGTATACTGGCTTTCACCAAGCGGACCGGTCCGGGTCTGAGGAGGACCGGTTCGCAGGCGGATCGGTTCTTTTTCAGGGCGGACCGGTCGAGATTTGTCAGACTCTGAATGATGGACAAATTGTCCTTACACCTTTTATCCAATTTCCCTTCTTCCATCCAGGAAATGTAATTAAAGCCAATTTATTATCATAAATTGCTTTAACGAATCTAAGACCTCCCCTCCGGGTTTCCCCACTGGACGCGCCCCTAAATGGCTATCATCTTCCAAGGCCTATCAAACAAGAAAACCTGGGAACCTACCAACGTCGGGAAGCAGCCATATCCCTGCGGGATAGTCAAGACCACACCCAGAATCTCCTAACCAGCGCAGTAAAATATAATCGCTCATATGGCCTAGGACTATATCCACCGTGCATTCATTAGCCAGGAGGCATCACCATACGCACGCAACTTCCCTTATGATAGCGATTTAGGGAGGTGTGTAACCATAATTTATTAATTATAAAAAATCATTTCTTTTCCATCTTGAAAATATTCAATTTCTACATTTTCAAAATCATTTACATCATTCCATACATATATACTTTAATCACATAGTATATACATATACCATATATTCCTCCTCGAATATATATACATGGCCCTAATTGCCAATCTCATCTAACGATGACCAATAATCCCAAAGATTCTTCTCAAAGAATCATAATCATGCATCCATATAAGAATGATACTAAACCCAAAGTATTTTCTTACTTTAATTAACAATACACACCTTAATCCCATCTAAGGATTTATTTACCATCAAAACCCTCATTTAGGAACTCCCATATCATAACTAGGGTCCCCCAAATAAGTCCACAAATTTAATTTAACTCACCATACTCTTAAGGGGAGAAAACTAGCAGTTCTGACCAAAGCGAATCGATTCCCCCCATTGGTGAATCGATTCGGGTGGGCGAATTGATTCGGTCCCCAATCCGAATTGATTCGGAAAATATTCTGCAAACATATCTCTAAATGGAGAATCGATTCGGTCTAAACCCGAATCGATTTGGTCCACTACAGAAACGCAAATTCCCTTAGGCGAATCGATTCGGCCTGGACTCGAATCGATTCGGCCTGTTCGAGGGTCACAGTTTGGGCAAGTTTTCAAACTCCAAAATACCCAAACTCAATCCATTCCATTTAAATCATAACTTGGATTTATTCCTACAAACCCAAAGTTTTCCTATCTCCTCAAGTTCTTTAGGGGTCCTAACACTCCATTTGAGAACCCCTAATTTTTTTTATCTCCAATAAGTTCTATCCTTAATTTCTAACTAACGATTTCGATCTCGGATATCTTTCCATAGAAAAATTACTATAAATCCAAAAAAAAAAATCATAAAAATACGCGGTCGGCTCCCACGCGACCGCATCCAAAATATCTACATTTTTCATTTTTTGACCATGAGCCGAATCGATTCGCCTCTAGGCCGAATCGATTCGGCAAGCACGCTATCTTACTATTCATCATCTTCTCCAAAATTCCAAACTCCATTTTTCTCCATATTTGTTGTTTCTAACCTCATCCAACAACTCAATAAACATCTAATCTATGCTTTACAACTAACACATCAATTATTTTTGGGTATTAACCTATTTTTATTAGATTTGAACCCTAAAACAATAAAACCTAGATTTGGGCATTTCTCCCATTTCAATTCAATTTTATACTCCATTAGCATGGTTTTGATACTAGAAATCATTAAGATTTTACATTACATCAATATGTAAACTCATATCCAATTTTTACCCAGTTTATTTTAAGGGTTCTAACTCAAAATCATGTTTATACCAACCATGATATGAGATAATTGCACAAAATGAAATAAAGTAAGTAAACACTTGCCTGGAGGATGAAATCCGACGACCTCGAGTCGAATCCGGCGGAGTTTGGCCCGAATATTCCTTTTCTCCTCTTTATCTCCCTCTCTCTCTTAACTTATAAGTGAGAAAAGTAAGGGTTTAACCCTTTAAACCCCCAAAACGGCTCGTTTACTCAATTACGAGCCCGTTTAACTCTAAAATTTCCCAAAACTCCATTTCGACAATCGGACACTCTTTTTCGACTATCTCGGACATTCCAAGACTCACGGCGCAGTCGAAATTCCCATCTAACGTACTTGACCGCAAATCACTATTCTAACCCGTAAAACTTAATGCGGGTTTTCTAATCAAAATCTCACCTCTTTTGTCGCTATACTCCACGACGACATATAATTAAAATACTTCGACCTATATAGTCCCAAAAGTATTTACAAGATTCATCAAAAATCATCAAATCCTTGAAAATCCCAAAAATCACTATTTCGATAAATTCTCCAAATCGCCAATTTATATCCAATTATGGAATTTAATTGTCTCCAAGAAGGACGGGTTGTTACAATTTGTCTAACTTATTTTCAATGGAATCTAATTGTTTTCCTAAAGTACTCAGGATATGGTTAGTGTAATTATTTCGTTCAATAACTTTTTTGATTTCACCATTAATAAAAATAACTTTACTCGGTGTAGGAACTATATATATATATATATATATATATATATATATATTAGTTATGACCCTAAACTATACTAACTTCACATCGTTGGCCCTTCGATAGACTTTTTAGTTGAGTCCAACATTTTTTTTTTGCGTCACTTGTAAATAAGGGAAAAAAATGGCTTTTATCATACCATTTCTAAGCCCCAAACGTAAAACAACTTAAACTTCAAAAAACTAATTATTTTGAAAGTAATAACATATTTTATCTAAGTTGTTTTGTCCCGAAAATGGGTTTGGTATGGTCTAGAGTTATTTTGGGTATGGCATTTCACTATGGAAGTAATAAGTGATATATTCCCCTTGATTTATAAGTCCAGCAAAAATAGTCCCCAAAAAAGTTAACGGAAGGCTAATGGTGGGAGATTAACAAAGTTTAGTGTCTTAATTGTAAGTAAAAAGATTAAGGGTATAAATGTTATAATGGGTAATGTTTATTGGATACATATGTAAGGCACTATAATATAGATAATAATTTTTTTGTTTCCTTAGTTTCTAGATTAACAATAAACACAACTTCGATAATGAAAAAAATGTTTCTTTAACTATCGAAGTCATACAACAAAAGTAGATTTAAAAAATTGTAATGGAAATTAATGAGTCATAAATAAAACGCCAAAAATAACTTATACTTCCATATCAATATTCAATCAGGTTACTTGTAATAGATGGGATCATTAGGTTTACATCAAAGTTATGAGGTCATGGAGTTTAAAGGCAAACTAGCTTCTGTAAATATTAAACTTACTAATTTTCTACCAATTTTTTAGAGTATTAAAGTTTCTCATATATTGGGTTTATCTTTTAACTTCAAAAAACATCAAGGACATCTTACTCATTTAAAAAATAAATAATTTAGCTCTATGTGTTTTTCTTTTTTACTATTCGAATAAAACAACACTATGCCAAATAACAGAAATTGTCATGGTCCTAGACTGTGACCAACGACTTGAGTCATGGTTCTGTACCGTGCCAATTTTAAGGGTGACCATTTAAGGGGTCACCCTCCAAAATTATGAATAAAGAATATGGCCAAGGTCTCCTTCATAACCCTAATATTTGGGGTATGGTCACGGTTATGGACCTTGACCACTGGTCACAATCATGAAATGTGGCCCAATCCTTGACTAATTTCCCTACTCACGATCACAAACCGTAACCATTTGCCCTGGCAACCTGTCGTGAGCTTTAATTGGTCAATTCCATTTCCTCGTTTGCCATTTTGTCTCTACCGATCAATATTTTCCATCACATTATGTTCCTATTGACAATAAAGATGAACTTTTTAGTACAATATGAATGAAATTAAATGGCTTAATATATCCTAAAGTATTTTTTTTAACAGTCTACATACAAAAATCATCGAGTGTAACAATCACTCATATGATAATCATTTTATGTCATTGACATTCTCAATTCAACATATGTTACAGTGTATTTAATATTCAAGTTAACCTACTAGCTAATAGAATCATAATCCAGACTTGTTAATATAACATTCGCCACAACCCAGTTAGGGATTCTATTGATCAGTAAAAAAAATTCAATGATCAAATAGCCATATCTAAGAGGACATATTCGTATATATATTACTATCTTAACAACAACAATTCAACAGCGATTAAACATAACCAATTTTTCAATATACACACTATGCAATAATATTTTATTTATCACCCATATGAAATAAAATTACTCACTTTAGGACCCAATAAAAATAAAAATATTGAGTTCAATTAACATTGGCGTATAGTAGTTATTTTAATAGTTAAAACCGAGGTTATTAAATTTCGCATTCAACAATCTTCGTAATATTCTCAAATAATAAAGTAAACCACTATACAAATAATAGTGAACAATCATAACCACTATTTTTTTCCATATCATGTTACTATAAAGAATAATGTGTGACATTAATGTATTTAGTAGTGACTTTTAGTAATAGTGTACATGTATATTTTTGTCAAAGTTACATATAATGATTTACCAATTGAAGTCGTAACTCAAAAATAGGGACATCTTGGCCTCTGTTGTTCAACTCTCCAAGAATCCATCTTGTAAAAGATGGATATTCTTCACTGATAACACCCATGTTTTAGATTGTGTGTTAGAAACACAAAAATAATTGAATTACATTAGTTAGTTAAATATAAGTAAAAATATTAACACATATTTAGCTTACAGGTAGTAGGAGAAAACAATCAATCACTTTGATTAGAATTGCATAGTTGGACTTGATAGACTTCATTAGGAATGCTTTGACCACTTTCCCCAAGTTATAACTCAAAATCTTTTCTAACTTTTCAATGTAAGTAACAAAAGGCCAATATAATTTGGATCCTTTGTTTAGAAATAGTAGTGCAACATAGATGAATACAAACAATCCCCACAAAATATTTTTGATCTCTTGACGATTTCCCTTTTACAACTTTCTTAATTTCCTTCGCTAATAAAACGCTTGTTAATTTCTTGCTTTTCCCAAAATTTCTTTCGTTGAAAGTAGTGTATTGTTTTTTTTTTCTTTTGTGACATGCTAAATATCTTTCCACCCAGTGGAAGTTCAAAAAGAGTTTGAATTGGTTCTTTATTTATTTTAATCAACTGATTCCCAACTTTGAATTTCTTTGTCACTTCATTATATGTTAATATGATGGAGCATTAATATGTGTGGAATTTCCAAAAGTTTTCAATTGCAAGAACATCTTCAAAGTTATTTTAAGGAATTTTTCAAAAAGGTTTCTTCTTCATTGAGGTGAGTTTATAAAGCATAATGTCTCTCTTGATGCTTTCCAGTACCTCGTTAAAAGCTAAGAAGTTTGACCTAATTTTATCATGTTGTCTTATTTCTTGCCCTTATTCCTTTTCATTAATTTCTTTCACATATTAATTTTCTAAATCATCTTCACTACTCGAGCTTGCATGCGGCAGGGTAGACGGTGATGATCTTTTTATTGACATTCAACCTTTAATTTAAAAGGTAAATTTTATAAATTATTAGAATTTTAATGAAAATTAATGAATTAGTACTTATTAGTGACCTTTACAATTACTATATCCAAAAAAGTTACTATAATAGTTACTAATATAATAATTAGTTTACGTAATTGATATTACTGACATCGGGAATCCATATTAGTTACTACTAGACACTATGCCCCAAATTAGTGAGTTTATTGACCCTTAATCAAATTGTATTGATAAAATAGGCATATATATAAAAACAAAACATGGGCATAAAGCAGGCTACTATGTTAATAACATACATAATATTGACATTATAAGAAAAAAACAAAAGAGATTATCATTTTAATCACACACAACATATCATATTGGTTACTTTATGAATAAAAATAAATAATTTAAACTACTTATTGTAATTACAAACAAAAATGAATTTCAAGATGATCAAAAAATTTATTTATGGAAAATATTGAGTTTAATTAAAAACAGTGGATAAGAGTAATGACTTTAAAAGTCAATGATGTTCAAAGTAATATGAAACAAACCATAAAATATTTATTCATGCAATGCATAAACAATTAGTTACTTTAATACCAAAGTTAGATTACAAATAAAATTACACACAACATACCTCATTATTGTATATCACACAAAACACATAGTAATAGTTATTTTCAGGTAATTATCGTAGTGATTATTCAATTAATACACATAAAGATAAATATGAATGAAAATGAAAAGTAATTTATGTAAATTTATTTGTTTATAGTTCAAGTTATATTATTAATAATATAATGGATCTAATCTATATGTAATAAAAAAGGTCAACAAACAAAACACGCGTGAGTTCAGTGTTAAAATCACTAACAACTACTCAAATATGAGTAAACCTAATTAATTATCTCATTGATTTACAAAGTTTGGTATTATTTTCATATGATCCAAATGTATATGGAACCAATTACATGCAAATCACAAAATAGGTTTTGAAAATGGAAGTTTTAGATGTAATGTAGAAATTTCCTTATTATTGACATCAATAAGTATATATTTGAATAAATTTTAAGAGAATATGATTGAAAATATGAAATGTATTGATGTTTCAAAGTTAGGATTTCAAACTAGAAAATATTCAATAATGTGATTTTATTGTATTTAAATCAAATAATGAATTCAAAAAATACTTGATTGATATGTGCTAGGCTCACTCGAACACGGAAAGAGAACTTTTAGGCTTCAATATCCATTTTCTTTTCTTTTGTTTGATGTTTCAGGTAGTGATTTGATCGTTTGTTTTTTGTTTGAACCAAAATAAGAACCAACGAGAAAATTGGGTAGTACAAACACATGTAATTTTTCTTTTAGGGGTAAAGTTGTATTTAGACAAAATAAAAATGACATGGAAGAACGAAACATGTGTTGTGTGAAAGTGGTGAACTAATCGTATATTAATATTTGTTTAAGGAACTAAATGGACTAAAGCCCTTATTTTTTACTGCCAAATATGGTTCGTCGCATCACATGAACTCTCACTCTCTCTCTCTCTCTTTCTCTCTATCTCTCTCTCTCTCTATCTATCTCTCTCTCTCTCTCTCTCTCTCTCTCTCTCTCATCCTATAATATAATGTTATCTACTAAACTTAATTTTTATAAATTTTTCCTTAGAAATTCCTTCCATGATAATTTAGCTTCATATATTTTGTTTTTATATCAATTTTAATTAGTATTTTTTTTATTAGATCCTCTAATGGTCTATAAAGTATACACTCATACCACTTAGGTGATGCAAACAATGAGAGATTTGTATTCAACATTTAATATTGAGCAAATTTAAGTTATTATTAATGTTGAAGCCACACATCAAATGTGGTAGTTCAAAGTACCCAGGCAATAGTTTCCACTAGGTGAGTAATGTGCGCTATATTCATTTGTCCAAAATTAATAAGCGTAACTTGAATTAGAAATTGTTAGCTATGATTGAAGAAACACGTTTATCCTACCATTATGCCAGAAACCAGATTTGGTCACGATAGAGTGGTCACGGTTCAAATCCATGACCATGACCTCCAAATCGTGACCCTCACTGTGACCCCACCTAGGGGTCTAAATCCGTGACCCTCATGGTCACAGTACAAAATCATGACCATAATGACAAGGAGATTAGCACTAATATTGTCATGTAGTAAGTCATGACTGGGAACCGTGACTAATATATCAAAAACACAATGAGTTTGGCATGAAATGTGGTCACAATTGGCAATTGTGACCCAATACCATGAAATCATTTAATTTCAAAATGACCACGAAAAGCGGGTCATGGTTTTGGACCGTGACCATACTTGGGTGATTTCCTGGAGTCACTATTTGGATCTGTGACCAGAATGAAAAAACTTTGACCATCTAAATTAAATCAAACTCGTTATGGAGCGGGTCATGTTCTAAAATTGTGACCCATTTTCGAGTATAAATTGAACTCGATTGGGTTTTATTTTCATTTCAATCAAAATTACTTTCTTTCTCTATCTCTCTCCCTCTATTCATGCGAACCCTCTCCCCTTCTCCAAAAACTGACCCACCCTCTCCCTCACACTCTCGACAACCCCAAAACCACTACACTCTCTAAGTTATACAAACACACATACACACATAGTGTGTGTGTGTGTGTGTATGTATTTGTGCATGTATATGCATATGTATGTGTTAGGGAAAATGTTTTGTATGGCTCAATTGGTTTAAATTTGTAATGTAATTAGGGTTCTAATTTTACGTAAATTGTCATTCTTACTTGGTTTTGTATTTTTGGGTTTCCGGACTGATTTTGTATTGCGGTAATTTTGGGTTTAAGAGTGATATTTAGAGACACTTCTTAGAATAGAAGTAGAATTATTTACATTATCATTCTTATTAAGAATGACAATGTCAATCTAGATGAAAATTATCATTCGTATTTTTGTTTTATCATCCCCATGTAAAAGATATTTTAATTATTTTTCACTACCCCAATGTCTAAATCATGTGTAAAACTATTTTTTATATCATCTAAACTTTTTATGAAATAGATAAAACTTAGGGATGATAACTAATTGGATTTACATAAACATTGATATTCGCATTAAGAATGACAACTTCTCAACTTCTAATATAAACAATTTCTCATTATAACCAGTAATATAAATCAAAATGGGAATTAAATTTATTCTAAATAAAGAAATTTTCAAAGAGAATGACAACCTACATTGGTTCTTGATTATATATGTTTTTAGTAATGTAAATCGAACCCTACTTAGGCCTAATAGTATTTAGATAATATTACTTATATTAACATATTAGATTGAATAATATGTTAACATGTTTTTTCTCATTCCAAGTGTGCATGCAATCGGAGAACAGTTAATGGAACTCAGCTAATTCTAGATGCTTTATCTATGCAAGTAATTTTACTTGATTGATCGTTGTGGCCGTGTTCACCCTTTTCTAAAGTAGTTAATGTTTTTGTGAACACAAATTGGTGGAAGGACTTGCGCATTAGTTTAAATATAGTAATTTTACGATTAATTTAATTAAAACAAACAAAAATTGAACTTGTTGTGTATCATTGATTAGTTGGAAAATATTAATTAGTTGATGTCGATATCGTTCAGATGAATATTAGTGTATATATCTTTTTGGTTAACTCTTGTGGTTGTGTTCTCCTCTTTCTTAACTGGTTGTTGTTTAGGTCAACACAAATTGGTGGGAGGACTCGCACATTGGTGGACACATAGTAATTTTCGGATCAATTTAATTAAAATGAACTAAAATTTGACCTTTTGTAATGATTGGTTAATTGAATAATATTAATTAATTGATTTTGATATTGTACGGGTAAATATTAGTTCATATATCTTTTTGGTTAAATGTTGTGATCGTGTTCATCCTTGAGTGGTTGTTGCTTGGGCGAACAAAAATTGGTATAAGGGATTTACGGATAAGGTCAAATCATACTTACTCAATTAATCATGAACTAACCTAAAGGGGCAGGGTGAATCTTTAAAACTTGATTATGACAAAACCTCATCCAATTGTATTAAAAAAAAATTGAATTTAAGTGAATCTAGTAATGAAAACCTAAATCTACAACACTTAATCAATTTGTAAGAAAATCACAAGATCAACACAAGTCTATCTGAGGAGTATGAAAATACTTATGTATGGAGTAGTACAAATTAGCATGAAAAAGATTTCTGAGGAAAAAAACAACCACCAAGGGGTGAAAAACTCTATACACACACAATTTTAATTTCTACTTAAAAAGTATTTTTACGAAAGGCAATAAGGTACCTCTCACACAAACATTGTTGTATAGTCACATATGAACCTTAAAACTCTCCCCCATAGTTAATGAAAATCCATCCCAACCTCCAAGAGATGAATGAAGAACTGGGATCTTCCTTATAGTCGCATCACCGCTCAACCTCCCTAATAAAATGATATGCCTCCAATTTTAAGCTGTGTAGTGATAAATCATAACAATTTACCATGTATAGTTTAAATTGACCAAGATAGTGTAGGATCTGAACCAAATCACTCTCAATTCTCTCTCAAAAAACATTAAATCAAGTATGGATTTAAGTTTTAGCAAATTTAGAGGTAACAAGTGAATTTGGAAAGAGAATCAAAGATAATGCTCTCAACCTTGAAAATGGTCTTAGCGCTACATTTTAAATATGAGGTTTTCTGATCTCTAAAAATGATGTAGAAATTATCCTATTTGTAAGAAAATTACAAAAATCTGGGTCAGGTGTGCGCACAGTTAGACCTGCTCATGCGCAAGATTACAGGGAGTGTGGAATAATGACCTGGGCCATGTGTATGGGCTATTTTTGTAGCCGTGCGCACGGGCTCAATTTAGAGTTGTGCGAATGATTAAAAGCAATGAACATTTTCACAAGGTTATAATAATTGAAAATGGCTTCACCAATTCCCAAAACAGCTCTAAAAGAGTTTAAAAATTGTTGATATTATTTTTCAAATCACTTGTTTGAGTTTTATAAAATCCTCGCATATTTTTAAAATAAAAATGCAACTTTTAAAAAAGCATGCACATGTGTGTTTAGAATTGTACAAATCACAACTACATAAAAGGATACGTCTTAATTTCAACTCTGAATGTGATGCTTTGCAATTATTCAATAAGCGGCGTTGCATGATTTTCAATCTACAAAGCTCATCTAACCTAAAATAGATCATGCATCACTCGTAACGCATCAAGTTTATTGGACTTGATTGACTCAATGACTCAAATGTTTTGTCACATGAATCTAGACAATTTTAATATATTACATAATTTACATTTTGAATCACCTCCTTTGGTTATTTACTGGCACAGGTTTTCAAAAAACAAATTATCTTATTACTCCTATAAGACATATGCTCCATTAGACATATAGCGAATGTAGTAGGATGTAATGAAAAATATCCATAAGACCAAATGACAATGAAAAAGTCATATCTGAAAATGGGATAGAGTCGAAATCTTCCATGCTAAGCATGAATCAACATGAAAGAATAAACATCACACAGACAATAGCATGCACAATGAGACATTCCCCCTACTTGGGAATCCTCCAATAAGTATCAAGTGATAGAGATGAGATAAAGACATGTGATAAATCATGTGTGCATGTGAAATAGAAACATGTGAACACCATTTAATATAAAGATACCAAACAATATCAACAAAATGACAATACAAGAGAGTAACACAATGTAATAACAAATTCTCTCAATATATAACAAATCCCAAGTATCATAGATATTTCTCCCCATTTTAAAACCAAATCAGAAAAAACTTTCTCCTTATTAATAAGTGAATGGAAAATTATCCCCCTTAATAATTTAAAGGAAAATTCAGTCCCCTTTAATAATTTTTCTCCCCCTTAATCTCAAGGATTAAAATTTTCTCCCCCTTTTGACATGGAAAAGTCGGAGAGAAGAAATAGCATAAATAACAAGTATAGCCAAGCAACAAACAAATCCACATAATCAAGAGAAACTACTTAAGAAAAAGCTAGTAAAGAATATGAACGACCAAGCTATAATATGGGAATCAACAAATGAGCATACAGACATATAAGTCAATCAGTACAAAGGCAAAATATGAGATAATCTTAACATCAACCTCGTAAAAATGTGGTCACATACCAAACATGGATAGACCAATATCAAGACGAAAATATCAATACGAGCGTAAAAACATGGATACCAACTCAGAATAAACAAGGATATACCAACTAAAGAATTTACCATCAATTAACAATGGATCAATAGAGAATTGAAAGGATCCATACAATCATATAAAGTACCAAGTACTATGATAAACCAATGGCAGATAAAGAGTAAAGGTACATCATACATCCTTACAAATAACCTAACTTCCAAGGAATATGTTACATTCATTAAGTAAGTACCAAACGAAAATGTACAACAAAGTCTCAATAAGGGAAAATCAATAAATATAGAGATGCAGAGAAAATATCTAATCCTCATTAAACGAATATGAAAAATGATATCCGAGATAAACTCACACAAGAACAACATACTAACAACAAGAAATATTTAATCTGAAAATCAACAAGTATATGATGGTCGAAAACATACACAAGACAATCACATCTCAACAAACTAGGTATAAGCATGAAAAACATCTCTCTCCTCAAAAGCAAATGATACTCATATCTCTCCTCAAAAGAAAATGATACTCCCCCTAAAGATACGCATGAAATAAACTAATCATGAAGAACATGACAAAGCAAGGCATATGTATCATTTAAAACGTGATAGGAGTAGGAGTATAAGTGTTACAATAGGATATCAATATATTATATGAGAACATGTGACCATGTGAATATGGATATAGAACATGAATTATATATATATATAAAATAAAGTAGGAAACTTATGTATGTCATAAGCTTAGTTGATGATCTCACATGTATTTTTTTTTGCAATACCCATTTTACCGTTGAAAATTTTGATTTCCCCCTCTTTTGACACACTCTAATTTATTTCCCCCTTTTTTCAAAATTCAAAAAGGAGGGTAAAATTGTATTTAAACCATTTTGATGTCTCTCTCATAAGGAGTAAGTGTGTATCCCTTTTCATAAATGGACATCCATTCCAGACCCACCTCTCAGTCATCTTCCCTTGATCTCCATCCCCTCTCACTTTAACAACATCTCAACATCGTTGTCGCGCACTACCTCTGCCACACATTGACCAGGTAGTATCTGTTCAATGAGATTGGGGTTTTTAAAACCCTAAAGTATGTTCTAACAAATATTTATTTTATACTGCAGCTCTTTAACATTTGGTTGCCAATCGACGGATCAAAGACCTAAAGACATTCTGAGCTTTCTAAAGATCTCTCATATTTAAGGTAACATTAATATATTAAGATATGTAATGCTCTGTATTATTTTGTGCATGTTCCGACGCAGTCGAACCAAATCGCCACACCACCTAGAGAGAAAATGCCATTACCGGAACAGCCCAACGACCAGTAGACAAGGACTAAAATGGTCACTAGAAATCCAATGACACTAAGCATAAAAATGGGCACCAGCAATGACTGATATGACAAGGACCAAAATGGTCACAATCAATCTAAATCCCAACCACACTCACACTCCATTCCAAGTCACCAAACATTTTCATACCTTTTCTTCATATGCCGGAAACCGGCCCCGGTGATGAGCAACACACAGTTCAGCCATGCCCCAAAATGGTGGTCCCGAGTCGAACACCACATGGTCAAAGATGAAGGGTGTTGAAGGTGTGGGGAGACCATCTCCATTCAAAACCACGAGGGTTTGGTAATCAACCCCGCTCTCACCGGCCCAAAGCTCTCACCAGGGGTCAGTATAGAAAAGTGATGGCGATGGGGAAGAGGAAAATCCAACAGTGAGAGGGGTTATGTCCTCGGACGGTTCTACTTTAGGGAGCAATGGAGGAAGGCCCAAAACTATTATGCTTCTTTACTAGCCCAGCCACAGAGCGTGTGTATTGTCGGTGACGCACAGTTATTTTAGCAGTAAATGGTCCATCATATCAGTCATTGCTGCTTTTGTTCTTTTTGCCCTCAAGATGATCCAAACTATAGAAGATATATTTAAAAAAATAGAGAATTAAGGTAAAGGTCACGTTCCTTCCTAGATTTGGATTTTTAGAACAATGGTTTTCAAGTTTATAAATCTAGTCCCTGTGGTACAATAGCATTTATAAATCTAGTCCCTGTGGTACAATACCTTTATTTTTTTGGTCCGCACCAGCCACACTATTTTTCATGGTAATTTTAGTACAGGGACTAACTTTATAAAATTATATGGAGTGTCCTATTTTTATACACTTTGAACACTATGAGGATCTTTTCCCAAAACTCCCTTTAAAAAAATGACAACTGTTTGTGTATATGTTTTGAGCATTTTTTTTATAAGCATTACTCTTATTTAAATAAAATATTAGCATTGGAATTATAATAAATTTGAAATTAATTGATTGATTAAATATTGTAACAACCCTCGATTTTGGGAGGCTCATTTTTTATTAATTTTACCACATAAGGTAATTATTTAAAATGTGGGGATTGGAGTAAATATTAATTGAATGAACTAGAAGTAAATATTTACTGGGATGTTGTATATTTACCATATATGTAGGTAAACATCCTCATGTTGTATATTTTATAGTGTCATGTATATTAAATGACATTATAGTTTAAATATTATTGGGACTCTAAATAAATTATAAAATTTCTGGACGCCAGTTTAGAGGGTGTAGTTAGTCTCGGATGGTGCGAGACACTCAAAATAAGTGCCATATTGTATTTTTGGGTTCTGGGCACTTTTGACTGGTTTTAACTTAAATGCGTATTTGGGAGTCATTTTAATGTGGTATTAACCATTTAAGTTGTGAGTTTTAACCTAAGCCACGATTCTATTCTTCTAAAATCCCTTATTTTTCCCCATTTTATGTCTTGAACATAGAGAGAAAAAGAGAGAAAGAAAGAGGAAGAGAAAAGTGGAGAAAGAAGAGAGAAAATGAAGATTGAAGATGGGAGATTTCTTCTACCACCAAGAAATCTGAATTTGCAACCCTAAGGCAAGTTTTCTACTTGCTAATATGTGATCTAAGTTGAATAATTTGTATGATAGTTGTGTATTTGCATTTATGGATCAAAAATGAATTTATGGGATTTAAACCCTAATCTTAGTTTTGATGATAAAATTGTGGGTTTTAATAGTTATAAATCATGTAGGATAATCTTTGGGAAGATAAAATTTGTTGGTTGTGTTCAAATGAAAGAGATTTGAGATTTGGGTTTAGTTTTTTTTTTAAGAAGATGAGCCCTAGGTCTGCTATGACCGGTCGACCGGGCCTTCGAAGGCAGGCTTACTGCTTTCCCACAAAGGCATAAAATTCTTGTGCGGTCGACCGCGGTCCCCTGACCGGTTGACCGGCCATTCCATTTTGAGCTTTCTGCTTTTCTCCGTAGGCAAAACCTTGAGACGCGGTCGACCGCGGTTTTGGGACCGCGTCCTAAAATCTTACTTTGTTTCTTAGATTTATTTTCTTCAATAGGGACTAGGAACCTTCTTGAATGAAGTAAATTTAGAGTTTTAGAGTCCTAGAGGAATTAGTTATCCACCCTACATTAGAAATAGGATAGGTGGGAACTTTTTCGGGGATTATGCCAATTGAAGTTAGGGCATTCTTTCTTCTAGTTGATTTCTATTAAACTAGGGGATGCATTATTATGTTTGGGAGACCTTAGAAGCTCATTGGAGCTATGTTATTCTTGATGGATTATTATATCTATCAACGAATCTTGGGAAAATAATTGCAAGTCTATTTATTCTTCGAGGTCAAAATGGCAATGTAAATACTTATGGCTTCGAATTTAAAAGGGAAAAATATTTACAAAATGTAAATGAATATGGTTTCGGATAAATGGGATATACATTTACAAAAATGTAATTGGATATGGAAATGATGGTAAATGATAATTTACTTAATCATTAACATGATAAATGGTAATTTGGTTAAACACACCTCTCTAAATGACATCATAAGGGAAGTTCGCGCGCTTGGTGATGCCCCCTGGCTAATGAATGCAGGGTGGATATAGTCCTAGGCCATATGTGCGATTATGTTATGTTTTCTGCGCTGGTGAGGGGATTCCGGGTGTGGTCCTGACTCTCCCGCAGGCATATGGCCGCTTCCCGACGTTTGCGTTATGAACCCAGGTTGTCTTGTATTGATAGGCCCTGAAAGATGATAGTTATTTAGCGGCGCGCCCAGTGGTGAAACTCGGAGGGGCGATCTTAGAATCATTGTATGCATAAGAATATAACCATTCTAAATCAAGTGGGACTTGATGTATGATAAATGCCATAAAGAGCATTTAATGTTGATTATATTCCTGCTAAGGAATGGTAATGCCAGGATGGGCATGTAATTAAAATAAAAGCCATAAAGAGCTTAAAATTGAGATAAAAGCCATAAAGAGCTTATAGTTATAGATTTATTTTCCTGTTGAGGAGTAAACTATGACACGAATCGGGGTATATGATAGAAGTTTTAATTATGTTAATCTTTCTTTTCTCCTTCTTAGTTAAATTCATTTCATGCTCTTCTTCATTTCGTTAGCTTATGCTGTAGTACTATGTAAATAGATTTGTTTTCTTCTGTCTTTTCTAGCATGATGATATTCATAACTGTCATACTCTTTATTCATCTGGTAATCATATAGAACCGGGCCCTGACCCGTTTACATTTCTTGTTGCATATGCACCTTGTCTTCGCTCAGGTACTCCGCCGCAAGGATGCCTGATTTGAATTCCTATCCCGATGTCCTCGGCAGCCATGATGCATTGCGGGTATTACGGGATACATTGGTATAGACGTTTCATTTTTGCATTCTAGTTATGATCGGGTCTTTTTATTCTGGCGAAAGGCCCACGCTTTTGTAATTGTTTAATGTAATGTATTATATAAATTTATCGAAATTGTTCAACAATGTTCTATGTATCAGCGGACCGATAACACATTTGGTCCTCTTATTTGTCACTTGCTATTATAGTAATATATATACATCCCTGAGGTTTCCCCTATCTTTTCAGGTTTTGGGTTTTTTGTTTTCATTTATTTACTTTCAAAACAAAATTTTTTGCAACCCGTTTTCTGAAATTTTGGGTGGTTATCCTGGATACTCTATATTTTGTTGTGATGTTGAGAATGATTCCATCTATGATTCCGTTATATTAGAGTATTGGGATGGTCACCCCTTATTTTGGTGAGCGGGTTGTCACAAATATAAGCTACATGTTTACATATTTTTATTTAAATAATCTATTACGGTTTAATTACAAATCGTGAAAGTATGAAGATTAAAATCTTATTTTTGAAAACAAATTACATATTTAGCTATTCAATAATACTAGAGAAACTATTTTTTTAAAAGGACTTTGTAAATTTAGGGTCTATTGTAGTATTTATTCTGAAAATAGGAAAAAATCATTTCATTTATAATTTTAGTCCTTATTTTTTAATAAAGCCACCGACGCGGATCCACATCCATAAAATGTCACCCAATCTCATTAGTTTCTTTTTTAACAAGTCCATATGTTTGTATTTTAATTAGTGTTTTCATTTTTGAATTATATATATATATATATATATATATATATATATATATATATATATATATATATATATATATATATATATATTTAATGACTGTTTTTGGGTGTGTTGGCCTACACCTTATTATTCAAAATCTACTCTCGCATTTAGTTAATACTAAATTAAAAGTAGATAAATATATGTCAAGTTATGTGGTTAATACTTAAACACTAGAATGCATTAATAATTTGATAAATTAAAACTTAAACACTATCGAAGTCAGAGTCATATTGGTCCATATAATCACGTCTTGAGATTTGTATCGTAGTCGTGACATTATCAAATGCTATTTCAATTGACTAACTAATTTTTTTTTATCAGGCCGCATTTTGAAAACTACGGACAATCATTAGAATGGAACACATGGGACAACCTCAATTGATATATATGTGATTTTTTAAAGAATTTTGTTTCGTTGAAGTATTTGTTTGATAAATTTGGACTTTTTGAATGTTGTATGATTAGTTGTTACTTCTAAAGAAGGGTGGATAATCCAATAAACAAATGAGACTACGTCCGTTGTTTTTTTATTCATAATGTGAATTCATTTGATGAATATTATATATTTCATGTTATATGTTAGTTTATTTGATGAATTTAGACTTTTTGAATGTTGTTGGACTATTTGTTAAGCAGGTGAATAACCCTATAAACAAATGATATAATGACCACTTTTTTTAAAATTCCATTTTGTTTTGTTGGGCAGGTGATGAAATTTATTTTTACAAAATAAACCATTTTTTTATGAATCTTTTATCTTCTAAGTAGCACGATCACCACCCAAATAAAACGCAACGTTTCATGTAGTCGTATTTTTTTTCATACCGTTGGGGCGGACCACTATTTACTATTTAAAAAATAATCTTTTTACAAAAATGTTATCAATTGCTTAAAAAAAATGTTACCTATTTTTTTTATTGAAAAACCATTTAAAAAATAATATTATTGTTATATTAAGATTAAACTTATTAATATTTAGAAAAATAATAGTAATCTTATTACTATTTAGGAAAAAAAATATTAATTTTATTAGTATTTAGAAAAATAACAGTAATCTTATTACCATTTTAAAAAATAGTAATCTTATTTTTACTTGAAAAAATAAGAGTAATATTATTACAACGCTATTTTTAAAAAATAAACCATTTGAAAAAATAGTCGTGTTTTCATCACAAAAAACATTTTATCTGTTTCGATTAAAAAAACATTTCAACTGTTTTTTCTTTTAAAAACATTTAATAAGTGTTGTTATAAACAAAATTCAACTATTTTTTCTTTTAAAAACATTTCAACTGTTTTGTTAAAAGAACATTTCACCCCTATACATATTTCAACCCCCTATACATACGCTTACCCGTGCATCGTTATTAAATAAGATGAAATTGAATTAGTATTTTTAGGTATTTCTTAAAGTGTAAAATACCATACATAGGAGTGTGAGTGTTCTATAATCCCAAATATTCGGGAGAAAATGTATAACCATGCCATCGACACGGTTATAACTGTGCTATAGCCATAAATATTCGGGAACAAATTTGTCACCATTCCATCGGCACGGGCACACCTTTAAGGATTAAAGTCATTTTTTTTTAAAATTACATTTTGTTTTGTGGGGGAATGAAATATTTGCCTTTTTGTAATTACGTATTTTGAACATTTTGCGATTATCAGCGTGCCTTCAGGCACGGGCATACCCAATTATATATATATATATATATAAAGACGTGTGAGAACGAACATGTGAACAAATATGTGAAATAATGACAACAATCAAACATGGCCATAAACAACAATAAGTAGCATGTGATATCACAAATAGATAAATTAAATAAGCTCGTGAGAGATAATCAACAAGATATAGGACCAAATACTAGTCAATAAAAACATACCACAAAGTCACGAAAGACGAGAATAGATATAAGGAACAAGGTGGATCGAAGATATAATTAACAAGATACTAATGTGAAAGAACAAACAAAGCTCACAAATGCAATCAAATATCTTATAGACCAAATATAATCAATAATCAAGGTCTCATCACTCACTCGAACTACCTAGGGCAATAAAGCTCAAAAACTGGTAGCCAACAAGAATCCTAGAGAATATGCAAAGCTTTAAGAACAAACAAATACCAACTATATGGTCCAATAGGCTCTAAGAAGAGGCTAAAGAAAATCTACAACATCCATAGCATAATATACAACATAATATGGAAATATACGGAGGAATAAGTGTACTAATATAGCAGGAACTTGCATGAAAACAACGTAAAGTACTAAGAACATAAAAGAATACGCACAAATGCATTTATAGTCGTGTGTACGACATAGTGTGAATAACAACCTTTTGAAGAAATGCACATAAAAAAGAGGATAATCTTAATAAATCCCAAAACTCCATAATTTCTCAACAAATCCTCCTGAATCCCAACAACCATAATACAGAAAACATTAATGAATGCAAAATCATGAAAAATCATTCCATTTCACTTTAATAGCACCAATTTGGGATAAAAAATGCAAAAGTTGCAAAAATGAACAACTTGCGCATGTATATATACAAATACAGACACTAAACATGCAAAGTGTGAACGTAATTAGGCGATTCATGATTCAATGATTTGACATAAATATTTAATTTAAATCTTGATTAAAAATATGGATTAAACACACATTTAACTTATATTCAATCAATTCCACATTAAAGGCATAAAATTCTTATTAAATTAATCTATCCAAATTTTTTAATATTAATTAAGGTACAATTCATGTGAAAAATAAGAATACAAAACAAAAATTAATACACATAATCAAATCATGCAAACATTACAAATGATGCTTAAAAATAATCACTAATCAATATCCTTTTGAACTCAAAATGATAGTTTGAAACCATTAACGCCCTCAAGCATGTTGATTAAAATAGAAAATTTGATTTTTTAAATGCTAAGCCCTAACTTGATTTTTCATGGAAATTTAAGCTCTTGGCTTA
Source organism: Sambucus nigra (assembly GCA_949130495.1). NCBI lineage: Eukaryota > Viridiplantae > Streptophyta > Magnoliopsida > Dipsacales > Adoxaceae > Sambucus > Sambucus nigra. Next base: position 46,530,187 of record OX422216.1, on the reverse strand, counting down.
TGGATTATTTTCTACATATTTTTGTCTTTTCCATTGATTGGATTTTCACACTCCTAGGTGTCACCTACCCAAAAATATTTGAATTTCCAAAATGGTGATAAGTACTCTAGATGTATCCCTTTTCGATGCTTTAAAATCGGTTATTTTTAACTTTGACTCCTACTAAGTCAACTTTGACCCTAGGTGCATTCCTAGTCAATTCATTACCAACTTTTGGAATCCATCTCTCATTCCTCCTAGGATTCTTGCCTAGTCATTGGAATTTGAGCATTTGTTATAGGTCAAAGAAACTCTTTTTTAGCCCCACCTCTCTCATGTACTAGGAAATCCATTAACCTACAAATTTGTCACAAATTTCACTAAAATGATCCCTATAAAAACTGGGCTCCTATTTCTCATAAACCTTTGTTTCTCTTTCTCAAGAACCTACAATCATGATTTTTGTGGCCTTGTACCTTAAAAAAATTTTAAAAATGTATATTTATTCCCATAAAATTCTTCTTTCAAACCTTTGCTCATTTTTCTCAAGTCTTTATTCTCAAATTTTTCCTTTTAATAAATTCTTTCAAGTCTATTTTGAGGAAATAATGTTCAACATGGTTTGACTTGCTAAAAAATGTAAAACCAAAAGCTTTTTAGCAATTTTGGATTTAAGTTCAACCTCCTTCTTTTAAAGCATAAGAGTTTGTAACTTATCCCCATTTTTAGCCATTGAAATTTCAACATTCAAATTTTTTTCAATATTTTTCTCAACCTTTGGATCATCAAAGTCAATCCCATAATTATTGGATTTCAACTGAGCATTACTTAATAATATGCTATTAAGAACATTTGTTATATCATATACATTAATTTTCAAATTCTTAACGTGCTCAGGTTCCAGTTTCAATAAAGTTAACTTTTAAAATTGAATTTTCAAGATCAAGTTCTTCATTTCCTTTCAAAGTGATTGCATTTTCTTATTTCAAAGAATCTGTTTGCTTTGACAAAACCTCAATAGTATTTTCATGAGCAAAACACTTTGATTGAAAATTTCAAAATTTTCATCTTTCTCATCAAGTTCACTTTGTAAAACATTCATTTTTTTCGAAAATTCAATGTTTAATTTTTTAAGACCTCAAGATTCTTGAGATAGATCATCAAAATCTTTTTGAATATCTTCCACATCATCATCACTATCATCTTCTGATCTAGGGATATAAGTGTGTGAATCCTCATTATTACGGGAAAAAGAGTCACTAAGTGTACTATTCGTAGTATCCTTCATCATATTCTTCTTCACCATGCTCTTATCTTTCTTCACCATGAAGGCAAACTTTCTTCCAATTTCCTTCAAAAGTTAGAAGTCGGTTTTCCCTTGAATCATATAATGACCATTCACTCAATGAGTGAATTTGAAAATAAGATGACTTTTTTTTCAAACTTTTGAATTAGTCAAATTCATTTGCAAAGACTTAAATCTCTTCTCAAGTTCACTTTTAGAGCTTTCACAAATAAGAAGACTTTCATTAACTTTCTCAAGTTCAAGAGTAAGATCATTTTCCATTTGTTCCAAAACTTTGATTTTCTTAAAATAAATATTTTTTGAACTTGTCAATATTCTTAAATCAGAATTTTTGTTCTCTCATAGCTTGGTTATCTTCGTTCAAATCACAAGTCAATTCAATCAACTCACCCTTCTCTTTTTCAATCAATGTCAACTTTTCACTTGTAAGTTGACTAGTCATCTCAATCTCTTTAAAAGATTATTTTCTTCTTCATAAATTTTAACTTAATTATCCAATTTAACATCATCATTTTCATTTTCAGATGTTAAGCATTTAACAAATCAACATTTTGACTCAACGTTCCCCATTTCTAATTTCATCACATTCAATAAAATTAACCTCGATAGATTTCAATTTTGTCGAAGAATGAGAAGATTTACTTTTTTTTCTTTTCCATTTTGGATACTAAATATTCTATCCTTTTTTTTATTACTCAAAATAATGGGATAATACACACTCAAACTTATACTAGTAGGAAGATTAAAATTTAGTATCATGTCATCCAAAGTCACATAAGCAAAACAAACAACAACTACTTACTTCAAGCAAAACACAAGCACAAACAAACTAGGCCAATGAGCAAAGCCACCATAATCACACAAGAAGAGAATTATAAACTCAAGCACGTTAATTCTACTCAAATGAGCACTTGTCTCTTATTACAATTGAGGAAAATATTATTTTCTACTTATTCAATTAATCATGAACTAAGCTTGATGGGGTAAATAGGTGAGAATGCATCCTTAGTCCATTTTTACAATATAACAATATTGTTCCCAATTTTAAATCCTTAACACTTTATTATGATAAAACCTTCTCAAATTTATTTAACACACACAAGTTTAATTTAAGTGAATCTAGTAATGACAACCTAAATCCACAACAATCAATCAATTTACAAGAAAAACACAAGTTCGTGTGAGGTGTGTGAATTCAGTTGTGTATAAACAAACACAAATTAGTATTAGACAACGTTTGTGAGGACCTCCCTCCCACTCCCACCCCACCCCACCCCATCCCACCGACCCACACACACATCGAAAAAGGTGTAAAAAATCTCGACACACTCACAATTCTTATTTCTGCTTGAAAATTAATTTTACAAAAGGCAAGAAGGTACCCCTCACGTAAACACTTTTGTGTAGTCACCTATGAATCGTAAACTCTCCCCCGAAGCTAATGAAAATTCATCCTAAGCTCCATGATATGAATGAAGAACTCTGGTCTCCCTTATAGACACGCCACACTTCAATCTCCCCACTAGAATGGGATGATTCTAATTTCAGATCGTGGAGTGATATATCATAGAAATTTACCAAGTATAGTTTAAATTGACAAAAGTAGTGTAGGATCTAAACCAAATAACTCTCGATTCTTCTCAAAGACATTAGATCAAGTATAGACCTAAGTTTTAGCAAATTTAGAGGGAATGAGTGAATTCGAAAAGAGAAGCAAGGATAAAATACTCTCAATCTCAAAAATTCTCTAAGAGTTGTATTTTAATTTCAAGGTTTTCAGATCTCTCAAAATGAGAGGAAAATTGGCCTATTTATAAGAAAATTTCAAAATCTAGGTCAGCCCTGTGCACGATTAGATCTGGTCATGTGCATGATTGTTGGGAGTGTGTAACTATGGCCTTGTTTGCGATCATGGGATCCTATTGCAGTCATGCTAATGGGTGGTGTGCATGGGCTTAAATCACAGTCGTGTGAACATTTAAAAACAACAAAATTTTTTGAAACTTTTTAACAATTTAAAATGGCTTGCCCAATTCCAACAATAGTTTTGAAATAATTTAAAAATAACTAAGACTATTTTTCAAATCACTTCTTAAATTTATTAAAATTCTCACACATTTATAATCAAAGTGTGACTTTTAGAAAAATGTGCACATGTGTGTTTAGCCATGTAAAAATCATAACTACATAAAAGGTGAGAAAGCGGGGTCATATGGATAGTCTGTATATTAGGTTACACATATAAAAATTCAAAATTTACACAAATTTTATCTTGGTTAACAATTTGGTGTTCATGAAATAAAGTGTCCAAATTAATTTTTTTTTAATCACACAAGCAAACTTAACACGCGAAGAAGTTAAGAAAAAATTCCTTTCGGACAAAACCTAGTATTCAGGACTATAAAAAGTTTGACAGGCTCTAATCGAATTATAAACTACTTAGATCCACTAAGTATAACGCACAGTTATTCAAATCTGTTAGAGAATGTGATAAAGTCCAGTTCCACCCATAGGAAGCGGTCTTCCCTCAGTATCTACCGATCAATATCAGAGTGCAAGATCCTACCTTCTTCATCCATAGAGCCTAGGAACCATAAATCACTAGTAGAGTATAACTCTACAATGGTTTGATGCAAATATATGATAACTTGGGTTTAAACAAACTCAACAAATCATATATGGGATGAATGATTTGTAAAAGAAAAGTTTTTTCTTAAACATAAAGATGAGAAGTTTTGATTCCGTTAATGGGAATTATTTTTGCCAAAAGTCTTGATAAAGTCTTAACAAAACATGTTTTTATAGAAAGAATACGAATTTTAGGGAAGCGAACTCGTTCAAACAAAAATGGCATCTCGTTCGAACAAAAACACTAGTTTCATTCGAATGATATCAAGTCTCGTTTGAATGACAACCCATTCTTGCTCGATCAACCTTTTAATGACCTTGAAATAAAAATGTTCTTGGTAAACAGAGGACTATCATTTTATGGCCGTTCAAACAAAAAAGGACTTTCATTCTAGAGATCATAATCTCGTTCGAATGAGATTAAAAATAAAAAAAATTATTTTCAAAATTCGTTCAATCAAAATTCCTCGATTAAAAAATAAACATCCCAGAATGTATCCTACTGTCCTCCCAAACCTAAAAATGGAACGATATTTAAAACTTTGTCTCCAGCCGAATTTGTTTTCCCCTTGGCCCACTTTGTCTCCAGCTGAATTTGTTTTCCCCTTAGCCAACTTTGTCTTCATCTTGTGTAGTCCGTGAAACATCACCAAGCGGAAGAGATCTACATATATAAGATAAGAGAAATAGCGTGATGTGTACGAGTGTTAAAGAAAAATAGAACTCAACCTGAATTTGTTCTCCCCTTTTTTTGTCCATAACAAAAAAAGGGGTTAGGATCTAAACATGAATAATAAGCATCACATGAAAAGAAAAGATATCAAGACAAAGATAATCGACAAAGCACATGCAATGATCATCCAAAGGAGCATTGTGTTCTCGTCCCATCAAATAACTATATTTGAAGTTTGTTTAAATTGTTTTAGGTATAACTAGTATACGTGTATAAAGATACATATAGGTAAAAACACACATAGCACCACAGAATAACACTAAAATACCCGAATCACGAAAGGGGAATGTAATTGTATGGTCATTTTCCATTGGAAAATCAACACAAACATTCATAACATAGGTGCGCGAAGTCATGAGATACTTCTAAAGAAAGAAATCAATTTCAACCTTAGGTGTAAAAATGTTTAATTTAACTAAAATTGACTAGACTCATTCAATATGCCACGATACGTGATTCTAAAATAAATAATGTCAAACTATTTAATGCTTTTCAAGAGAGTCCGTTCTGCAAACCCATTGATCTTCTACTTTATAAAACCCTCAAAATCTCACATATATATGAATTCACTCTCAAATATTTTGAAGATATCATAATGCTCATATGTAGCAAAGCACCAATGAATAGAAAATATATGGCCACGACACTTCTATTTGTGTGTGTTATTAATCTTTTAGGTTCTTTTTAAAATGGTGGATTTTAACGTAAAAAGAATTTTGCTCTTTCGTATCCATTTTCCATTGCTTAATATTTATCAATATTTTTTGGGAAATCTAAATTATGGTTCTTACAAGCACAATTTATCTCTTTTTACATTTGGTAAATTATTAAGCAGGATTGAGATGAGACCACCGTATTTGACAAATGACAAGCAAGTATGGTGTTCAAAACATCTATGCACGTGTGTAATAAAGGTGACAAAGAGTCTAGCATGAAGAAAGTAATGATCAATGAACAACTTAATGTTATCCTCACATTATTAATCACACTAAAAAGAGAAAGCCATGTCTCAAAACACTATGAAAAATTCACATGAATGGATGGAATGTAGGGTTGATCCGAATATTTTAAATGTATAAAATATAAATAAATAAATATATATATATATATATATATATATATATATATATATATATATATATATATATATATATATATATATATATGTGTGTGTGTGTGTGTGTGTGTGTGTGTGTGTGGTGAAAAACGAAAATATAAAAATCTTTTTGTCATTTCCAAAAAGTTTATCAAAAATAAAATATCTTTCAATTTTTCAAACTTTTTCTTAAAAATCGAAAATCTTTTTGGACTTTTTTTCAATTATACCAAAAATAAAAATATATGAATACAATAGAAATACAATCTAGAAATAGGGATATAAGATATGAATATGATAAACACCCTATACTTGATAAAGTACCTGAACACAATCAACGGAGAAAATACCCAAGTACTTCCTAAGATTCTTGAATATAAGTGCATCTAAAGGTTTCATGAAAATATCGGTTAATTGATGTTCGGTGCTCATAAATCTCAATGACATGATCTTCTCCTTAACGAGATTACGCATTAAATTACATATATCCTAATGTGCTTTATACGAGAATGTTGGACTAGAATCTGGGATATGTGAATCACACTCGTATTATCACACGAAATAGTCATTATTCCTTGGGAAATCTCATAATCTTTCAACATTTTCTTTATCCGTAAGAGTTGCGTGCAACAACTCCTGACGGCTATATACTCAGCCTCCATCATGGAGAAAGATATGGAATTTTGCTTCTTACTCAACCAAGCTATAGGAGCACTTCTAAAATAAAAACACCCACTCGAGGTGCTATAATCAGCAACATCCCTAGCCCAATCATCATCAGAATAGTTAGACAAATAGTCATCGGTATCAAAGGAATACCAAATACCGTTGGAAAGAGTGACACTCAAGTATTTGGTGATATGTTTAAGTGCGAGCAAGTGAACTCTTTCGGGGACCCTTGGTGTCGCGCACAAACTCAAATGCTAAAGGAAATGTTGGAACAAGTATCATTTAAGTAGTGAAGACTACCTTTAATGCTATAAAAGGTTTTATATACGTCCTTGCCTAAAGAATATTTTATAAGCATAGTTGATGTACTCATAGGGGTGAGTGAGTGCTTAGTGAAGTCTAAACTAAACTTCTTCACTAGGTCCCTAAATATTTGGATTGATATATGAATATCCAGTCATCTAATTGATGCACCTAAAGACCTAAGAAGAACTTAAGGTCACCAACCATGCTCATCTCAAACTCGCTTTTCATCTCCTCCTCAAAAGTATCAGGAAGTCGTAAGCACGTGGATCCAAATACTATGTGTGACAACCCGCTCAACAAAACAAGGGGTGGCCAGCCCGATACTTCAATAATAATGGGAATCATAGATGAATCATTCTCAGCATCACAATAATACAATAAGTATACGGGATAACCACCCTATATTTAAGAAAAACGGGTTGCCAAAAATTTTATTTTATAAGTTAAGGAAAGAATTTAAACAACCCAATTTGAAAAGAAACTGGAAACCCAAAAGAACTTACATTACAACCACATCAAATATACAATAAGGGGACCGAATATGCTGTCGGTCAACAGTCACGTGCAACAATATTCATCAAGTTTAGATACGTTACATAATACATTGCAATAAGCAAATACAAGAGCTTGGGTCACACGCCCGAGTAAATGACCCGATCATAACTAGAGTACAAAAATGAATGCGTCTACAACAAAATATCCCGTAATATCCGCAAAGTATCATGGCTCCCCAAAAATACTGGAATAGGAAAGTCAATAATGGCATCCTTGCGGCGGAGCACATGAGATAATATAGGATTCATGCATAACAAGAAATATGAACGGTTCAGGGCCCGGTTTTATATGATTACCAGATGAATAAAGAGTATGACAGTTATGAACAGTTAATCATAATTGATAAAGATGAGAATCTTCCTACACAATCTCAAAGCATAAACTAAGTCAATTTAGATGATCATAAGTTTAATTTAGTTATACAAAAGGATATGAATAAACATCATTAATCAAAAGCCTCCATCATTTTACACTGTTTCATTTCATCGTTCCATTCCTTATCAGGAATATAATCACTGTTATATGCTCTTTGTGGCATTTATCATACATCAAGTCGCACTTGATTAAAAATAGTTATATTCATATACATATAACGATTCTAAGACCGCCCGTCCGGGTTTCCCCACTGTGCGCGCCCCTAAATGACCATCATCTTCATGGGCCTATCAACCAAGACAACCTGGGCACCTACAATGCAAGAGGTCGGGAAGTGGCCATATGCCTGTGGGAGAGTCATAACCACACACAGAATTACCTCTCCATCACAGAAAAACATACAATAAGCGCTCATATGGCCTAGGACTATATCCATCCTACATTCATTAGCCAGGGGGCTTCACCTCATGCGCGCAACTTCCCTTATGATGGAATTTAGAGAGGTGTGTTTAAGTAAATCATCATTTACCATATTCATGATTAAGTAAATTATCATTTACCATATTCATTTTCATTTCCATTTCCATTTTAAATAAATACATCACATTTTATCCGGAGCCATACGTAATTCGTATCATCATTATAACCTCAATGAATGAATAAACTCTCAATTTATTCTCCAAACATTCTTTTAGGGTGTGATTGTAAACCTTCAAGACTAACATAACTCAATTGAGCTTCTAAAGTATCCCAATATGACCTTACAACTCCTAGTCTCATAATAGTTAACTAAAGCAAAAGGATGCCCTAACATCAATTTTTATACACCCGGAATAACCCCCATATAAACCATTTCTAATGTAGGGTAATAAACTAACTCATCTAGGACTCTAATTTTACTTCATACAAGAAGGTTCCTAAGTCCTAAGCCCAAAGAAAAAGGGTAAAAATTAAGTTAGAAAAACAACTCAAAATAGCCTGACTTCAAATCGATTTGCCCAAGGGCCAAATCAATTCGCCCCAAGCAGCGAATCGATTCGCCTAAAAGCGAATCAATTCGGATGACAAATCCAACTTTCTGCTTCAGTCGAATCGATTCAGGCTTAACCCGAATGGATTCGGGTTTGCAGACCTGTAGGATGACCCCTTAGCGAATTAATTCGCCCTAGGGCCGAATCGATTCGCTCCCGCGATTTTGCCCAGAAGGGGGCTACGGGTTATAAACCCTAGTTTTTCCCCAAAACCAATTTCTTCTCCATTTTTACACACATCCATCAACATTAATCTACCCAAAATCATTCTACATGATTATCAATTACCCTAATCTACAAAATCGTCAACATAAACCATGATTAGGGCTCAATCACCATAAAATCAATATTTGTTCCATTAATTCTAATACACAACTATCACACAAATTTACTCATCTTAAACCATATATTAGCAAGTAGAAAACTTGCCTTGAGGTTAGAATTTCAAATTCTTGGAAGATGAATGCAAGATCAAATCTCCAATCTTCAATTTCTTCCTTTCTCCTCTTTTCTCCACAAATTCTCTCTCTCTTTCTTTCTCTAGGTTAGAAAATACACTTAAGAGAAATAAATGAGGTGAAAGACTAAATCGTGGCTTTAGTCTAAATTCCCCACTTAAATGGTTAATACCACATTAAAATGATTCACAACTACACATTTATGTTATAACCAGTCAAAAGTGCCCGAAACACAGAAATACAATATGGCACTTATTTTGACTATCTCGCACATTTCGGGACTAACTACGCCCTCTAAATTAGCATCCGAAAATTTAATAAATCATTTCAAGTTTCAATTCCATTTAAATGATAAATGTCATTTAAAGCATATGAAACTATAAAATGTAGCATTATGATATTTACATACACATACAGTAAATTTGCAGCAATCTAGTAAATATTAACTTTCAACTCATACAATTAATATTTACTCCATTTCTCAACATTTTATATAATTACTTCACACAGTAATTAATATAAAATAAGTTCTCAAACGCGAGGGTTGTTACATACTCCCCCCCATATGTGGGAATTTTTCCCTCAAAATTTAGGCGTACCTTGTATAAAGAGATGCGGATATTTTTCCACATATCGTCCTCACGTTCCCATGTCGATTCCTTGGTGTCGTGATGACCCCATTGAACTCGCACCAAGGGCACCACTCGCGATCTCAATTTACGCTCTCCATGCTCTAAGATTGCAATGGGTTGTTCTTCGTACGAAATATCGGGTTGCAAATCAATATCTTCCAAAGGAATATGCCAAAGGGCTCCTTCACACCTCTTATACTTCTTCAAAGAGGAAACATGGAACACATCATGGAGCTGTTGTAAGTGTTTCGGTAAGGCAAGTTGATATGCCACTGGACCTATCTTGGTAATAACGGGAAAAGGTCCTATATAGCGCGGTACAAGCTTCCCTTTATTCCCAAAACGCTTTATACCTTTCATTGGTGATACTCGCACCAACACTTGATCTCCAACATCCAACTATATATGCCTTCTATTCGCATCGATGTAACTCTTTTGGCGATCTTGATCAATTCGAAGGCGATTCCGGATGAGTTCAATCTGGTACGAAGTATCCTGGATCATTTCAGGTCCAAGAAACTTATTATCCCCCACCTCCAACCAATAAGTGGGAGATCTACAAGGTCTGCCATAAAGTGATTCATAGGGTGCCATCCTAATAGTAAATTGGTACGAATTATTATAAGCAAATTCGATCAAAGGGATATGTTGTTCCCAACCACCTTTTAAATCAAGCACACACATTCGGAGCATATCCTCCAACATTTGGTTGACTCTTTCTGTCTGCCCATCTATTTGAGGGTGATAAGAAGTACTCAATTTCGGTTCGGTTCCTATGGCTCCTTGGAAACTTTGCCAAAAATGGGAAACAAATATCTTATCTCTGTCGGAGACTATATTTATTGGCACCCCGTGGAGTCTAACAACCTCCGTAATAAATAGATGGGCATAACGAGCAGTATTAAAATTTGTGCATACGGGTAGGAAATGTGTCGATTTAGTTAGACGATCAAAAATAACCCAAATAGAATCGTGACCATTTTGAGACATTGTCAAGCCCGTGATGAAATGCATCGATATACTTTCCCATTTTCATACCAGTATCTCCAATGGTTGTAACAAACCCGAGGTCTTTGATGATCTACTTTCACCAATTGACAAGTACTGCATTGGGCCCACCATTACTAACGGCGCATGTCTTGGTACATCTTGTCCCCACCAGGATGCACTGTAAATTTAGACCCATGAGATTCTACCATCACGGCCCGTCTTAAATCCCATTCGTCCGGGACAATGAGTCTCCCGTGGAAATGTAATCCACCCTCCAAACTTATAAAGTAGGATTCTGCTCCCTCGGTCAACAATTGGAGTATATGGTCCTGACAACCTTTGTCCCGTCCTTGAGCTTCTACAACTCTTGCCACAATAGTAGGTGTAACGGTCAACACCGACATAAACGCCCTAACAACCGCGTCCTCCTGACAAAGATCCTTCCATTTGGCCTTCCATACCTCCGCTAACTCCCCCTCGGGTCTTCTACTCAAAGCATCCGCCACCACATTCACCTTGCTCAGGTGATACTGGATGTCAAATTGATAGTCTTTCACAAACTCCAACCACCGGCGTTGACGCATATTTAAATCTCTTTGTGAAAATAAATATTGCAATGATTTGTGGTCCGTGAAAAGACTAAATTTCTCCCCTAGGAGATAATGCCTCCAAATTTTCAAGGCAAAAAAAACTGCGGCAAGTTCCAAATCATGCACCGAATAATTCTGTTCATGAGGCTTTAGCTTGCGAGAAGCATAAGCAATAGCCCATCGCTCTTTTTGGAGTAAACCCCCCAATCCTTGTAGACATGCGTCGGTAAAGACTAAATATTCCAATCTTGGCCTTGGTAATGCAAGGACTGGAGCAGAAGTCAACCTATCCTTGAGCTCGTCAAAAGCTGACTGATAAGAATCATCACAAACAAACCTCACCCCTTTTCGGGTTAAATTTATCAAAGGCCTAGAAATTTTGGAAAAAACCTTGATAAACCGGCAGTAATAACTCGCCAAACCCAGAAAACTATGAATTTCGGTAGGTGTCGTGGGCTGACCCCACTCCCTCACCGCAATCACTTTACTTGGGTCCACCGAAATACCCTGGGCTATCACAATATGACCCAGAAACTGTACTTCCTGTAACCAAAAACCGTACTTCTCGAACTTGGCATACAATTGGTGATCCCTCAATCTTTGCAGGACCAACCAAAAATGAGTAGCGTGATTGGATTCTGTTTGAGAATACACTAGAATGTCATCAATGAACACGATAACAAACTGGTCCAGGAAGTCCCGAAACACCCTATTCATGAGGTCCATAAACACGGCAAGAGCATTGGTTAGTCCGAAAGGCATAACCAAAAATTCATAGGACCCATATCTCGTTAGGAAAGCGGTTTTAAACACATCTTGCTCCCGTATCCACAACGGGTGATACCCCATCCTCAAATTTATCTTAGAGAAGTACGATGCTCCCCTAAGCTGATCAAACAAATCATCAATCCGAGGCAATGGGTATTTATACCGGATGGTGACTTTATTCAATTCTCGGTAGTCAACACACAACCGGAGAGAACCGTCCCTTTTCTTCACAAACAACATCGGAGCGCCCCACGGTGACGTGCTTCGCCTAATAATCCCTTGCTCTAGGAAGTCCTTAATCTGATCCCTTAACTCCCTCATCTCAACAAGAGCCATATGATATGGAGCTCTCACAATCGGTCGAGTTCCCGGCTCTAAGTCAATTATAAACTCAATCTCCTTACTAGAAGGAAAACCTGGTATTTCTCGAAAAACATCTTGGAAATATCTAACAACCGGAATAGAATCTAAGGAAATAACTACATCCCGAGAAGTCTCCTCCGCAATACAATACAAGTAAGTGATAGTACCTCCTTCTAAACGAGGCATAACCACTATAAACATTTCTTGCCCTGGAATGGAAAAAACTATACTTTTCCCATAGCAATTAACTATCGCACGATACTTCATTATCCAATCCATACCTAGGATTACATCATACTCGACCATATTAAGGACGAGCAAATCGGCCTCAAAACACAAGTTACCAAGATTTATCCCTATTTGTTTACAAACAAATAAAATGAGTGAATCATCACCCATAGAATATTCAACACTAGTGAAGGTACTCTCTATAGATTTAATCAACTCTATAGACTGAGCAAAACTTCTAGAAATGAACGAGTGTGTCGCACCCGTATCAAATAATACACGACTCATATGCCCCTGAATAAGAAACTTACCCTCAATGGCTAGCGAGGCCAGAGGAATCATAACATCTTGAATGTGGTAAACACGACCATACTGTAGATGTCCCTGTGGTGGAGGGACAACCGGATTAGGTACTTATGGCGGTAACTGAGCCTGTGGCTGCTGTGGAATCCTAGGAAGCTATCCCCCAAGCAAGTGAGGACACGACCTCTTGAAATGGCCCAACTCTCCACATTGAAAGCATCGATTCATCACATTATCCTGATTTCGGCCCTGGTTATTTCTAAAATGCCCGACTCCTTGTCCTGGATGGACTCTACCCACATTACCTCCCCGACCTGCTTGTTGTTATTGCGGGGCATCTTGACTGTGACTATTGTTCTTTCCACCCACATTAAGCCCAGCAAAATGTTGTCGTTTAGACAATTCCCCTTTCTGGGGGTCTCTTTCTTTTTGTTTATTTCCCGAAGATTGGGAAGAGGGAAATGCTCCTCCTCCAATCCCATTACCTTCGGGTTTCCCAGCTTGCCCCAAAACTGAAGCCTTCTTACTACCTTGAACATACAACCGATATTCCTGACAATGGAGTAACGCCGCATTCATCACATCTCCAAAAGTCTGCAAGGCTGGATTGCCAAGGAAATGTTGCCGTATCCTCCAGTGCAAACCTCCAATAAATTTGGATATTTTGCTCTCCTCCGGAGTCACCTCATCAGGTACAAAACTATCTAACCAATTGAACTCCTCTTCATACTCCGCAACTGATCTCTCACCTTTTACCACATCCTGAAGTTTTTTTCTCATCTCCCTTTGAACTGCTGGAGGAAAATACTTCCGATCAAATAAAACCCAGAAATCATTGATGGTCATAACGTCTCTCTGCTCTGGCGTAGTCATCGACTCCAACCAATGTAATGCAGCTCCAACTAATTTAACGGTAGCAAGGATTTGTTTCCTCTCCTCACTACACTCCACCATGCGTAGATGGTGTTGCTTATCCTTCTTCCACTAATTAGCTACTATGACGTCCGAACCTCCTTAAAATTCTAGGGGATGACCCTTTAAAAAGGATTCCCTAACTCTCTCCCACGGAGAAGGTCCCGCAGGATCTTGTACAACCTGAGCTCGTTGCGGTTGAGCTTGTTGTAATTGCTGAACCACGGCGGTCATAGCAGCATTGACCACTTGGGCCATAATATTTGCTACCTCAGCAGCATTTATAGTCTCTTGCTGCGGCGGTGGAGGACCTACCTCCTCTTCTACAACTCTATTCCTTCTAGCGGGGTGACCTCTCTTAGGTGACATCTGAGATGAAGAAACAATAAAATTAGAATACCATACAAAATAATCTAATTTGCAGAAGATCACAAACATTGGCAACAAAACAATCCTAACATTAAGCTCTATATCAAAGAACGTTACGGTATAACGTGGCAAGTCCGCATAGATCCTAAAGACTCTAGAACCAGATGCTCTGATACCATCTGTGACAACCCGCTCACCAAAATAAGGGGTGGCTAGCCCGATACTTCAATTATAATGGGAATCATAGATGGATCATTCTCAGCATCATAATAATACAATAAGTATACGAGATAAACACCCTATATTTTAGAAAAATGGGTTGCTAAAAATTTTATTTTATAAGTCAAGGAAAGAATTTAAATAACCCAATTTGAAAAGAAAGTGGAAACCCAAAAGAACTTACATTACAACCGCATCAAATATACAATAAGGGGACCGAATATGCTGTCAGTCAACAGTCACGTGCAACAATATTCAACAAGTTTAGATACGTTACATAATACATTACAATAATCAAATACAAGATCTTGGGCCACACGCCCGAGTAAATGACCCGATCATAATTAGAGTACAAAAATGAAGGCGTCTATAATAAAATATCCCGTAATATTTTCATAGTATCACGGCTCCCCAAAACTACCAGAATAGGAAAGTCCATACTGGCGTCCTTACGGTAGAGCACCTGAGCGAATATAAGATTCATGCACAATAAGAAATATGAATGGGTCAGGGCCCGATTTTATATGATTACCAGATGAATAAAGAATATGACAGTTATGAACAGTTAATCATAATCGATAAAGATGAGAATCTTCCTACACAATCTCAAAGCATAAACTAAGGCAATTTAAATGATCTTAAGTTTAATTTAGTTATGCAAAAGGATATGAATGAACATCATTAATTAAAAGCCTCCATCATTTTACAATGTTTCATTTCATCGTTCCATTCCTTATCAAGAATATAATCACTGTTATATGCTCTTTGTGGCCTTTATCATACATCAAGTCCCACTTGATTAAGAATAGTTATATTCATATACATATAACGATTATAAAACCTCCCGTCCGGGTTTCTCCACTGTGCGCGCCCCTAAATGACCATCATCTTCATGGGCCTATCAACCAAGACAACCTGGGCACCTATAATGCAAGATGTCGGGAAGCGGCCATATGCCTGCGGGAGAGTCATAACCACACACAGAATTACCTCTCCATCACAGAAAAACATACAATAAGCGCTCATATGGCCTAGGACTATATCCACCCTACATTCATTAGCCAGGGGGCTCCACCTCACGCGCGCAACTTCCCTTATGATGGAATCTAGAAAGGTGTGTTTAAGTAAATTATCATTTACCATATTCATGATTAAGTAAATTATCATTCACCATATTCATTTTCATTTCCATTTCCATTTTAAATAGATACATCACATTTTATCCGGAGCCATACGTAATTCGTATCATCATTATAACCTCAATAAATGAATAAACTCTCAATTTATTCTCCAAACATTCTTTTGGGGTGTTATTGAAACCATCAAGACTAACATAACTCAATTGAGCTTCTAGAGTCTCCCAATACGACCTTACAGACTCATAATAGTTAACTAAAGGAAAAGGATGCCCTAACATCAATTTGTATACCCCCAGAATAACCCCCATATAAGCCATTTCTAATGTAGGGTAATAAACTAACTCATCTAGGACTCTAGGACTCTAAGTTTACTTCATACAAGAAGATTCCTAAGTCCTAAGCCTAAAGAAAAAGGGTAAAAATTGAGTTAGAAAAACAACTCAAAACAGCCTGGCTTCGAATCGACTCGTCCCAAGCAGCGAATCGATTCACCCAAAAGCGAATCAATTCGGATGACAAATCCAACTTTTTGCTTCAGACGAATTGATTCGTCCTTAAACCGAATCGATTTCAGGTTTACAGACCCCTTAGCGAATCGATTCTCCCTAGGGCCAAATCGATTCGCCCCTGCGATTTTGCCAAGAAAGGGGCTATGGGTTATGAACCCTAGTTTTTCCCCAAAACCAATTTCTTCTCCATTTTTACACACATCCATCAACATTAATCTACCCAAAATTATTCTACATGATTATCAACTACCCTAATCTACAATATCATCAACATAAACCATGATTAGGGCTCAAACACCATAAAATCCATATTTGTTCCATTAATTCTAATACACAATTATCACAAAAATTTACTCATCTTAAACCATATATTAGCAAGTAGAAAACTTGCCTTGAGGTTGGAATTTTAGATTCTTGGAAGATGAATGCAAGATCAAATCTCCAATATTCAATTTCTTCCTTTCTCCTCTTTGCTCCACAAATTCTCTTTCTCTCTTTCTTTCTCTAGGTTAGAAAATATACTGAAGAGAAATAAATGAGGTGCAAGACTAAATCGTGGATTTAGTCTAAATTCCCAACTTAAATGGTTAGTACCATATTAAAATGATTCACAACTACACATTTATGTTATAACCAGTCAAAAGTGCCCGAAACACAAAAATACAATATGGCACTTATTTTGACTATCTCGCACATTTCGGGACTAACTACGCCCTCTAAATTGGCATCTGGCAATTTTATAAATCATTTCAATTTCGGTTCCATTTAAGCCATAAATGTAATTTAAAGCATATGACACTATAAAATGTAGCATGATGATATTTATATACACATACAGTAAATATGCAACAATCTAGTATATATTAACTTTCAACTCATACAATTAATATTTACTCCATTCCAATATAAAATAAGTTCTCAAAAGCTAGGGTTTTTACAGTATGTTATCCATATAGAGTCGTGTAACCCATATAGAACCACTCTCTCCCCTCACAAACAACGTCTTATCCACTCCCCCACTCTTAAACCTACGAGCTAAGAGATCAGAATTGTGCCTTTCGTAACAAGAACGGGGTATTTCTTCCAAACCATATAACTGCTTTTTACGATAATAGTCGTGTTCCCGGTGCTTTGGGTTTTCGAACCCCTTTGGTTGTTCCACGTACACTTTCTCTAGTATAATTCTTTTAAGTAAGGCACTCTTAACATCCATTTGATACAACATGAAGTGTAAATGATATGCTATGGTGAGTTGTAAGAGGACAGACTCTGGCTTAGCAACAAGAGTGAAGGTCTCATCATAGTTTACACCCTTAATATTTATGTGGCCTTAAGAGACCAACCTAGCCTTATTGCAAACTATGGTACCATTCTCATCCATCCTATTCTTGTAAATCCACTTCGTATCTATCACATTAGTCTCTCTAGGTCCGGGTACTAAATCCAAGACACTATTCTTACGAAACGAAAGCAACTCATCTTAAATAATAAATATCCACTGCTCGTCCTTTTGTGTTTTTTTCACCTTCTTGGTCTTGACTAAGGAGGTGTAAGAAAGGTAGATGTAACACCCCGCCCGCCCGGGGAGAGCGAAAGAAGCGCCACTTCGATAAAATAACTAAATCCACAAGTAACAAGGTATAGGGCATCTAAATCCCATAATAGAAAAGAAACCACTAATCTCAATTCTTGAAATTAATACAACAAAATTCTCTCGAATAAATATAACTAAGGTAAATCTCCAATGCACTTTACATAAAAATAAATAAATACAAGTCTTCTCATCCTGTATATAAAATTCTTTCCAAATAATCCATGCTAAAAATCATCCCAATTGGTCCATAGCACTCAAATCCATGCTAACCTGCCAACTAAAAGAAAATATGGGGAAGTACACAATACGACATGAAAGATGCTCAACAAATATATTAGCAATAAGGCGTAACAACACGCATACGAATATTCAAATCAAATGCAAATCTCAAAGAATTTATCAATATAATTTTTCAACGACACATCAATGGGTGACCATGCCTCACCCCATTCACATATGCTTTATCAAGACATAGCCGGGAATAGGTATTTTGGCGGGTACTCAACATCCGTGCCATATTAAAATCTCATGACAACGGGCTCAACAACAATATAGTGATACCATATGAATCAAAATAATTTCAACAATTATTTTCCAGATTTCAATGAATTTAACAATTCAAATATGAGTTCAATTAACAAGAATTCAAAGAGAATGACACTCGCGAGATTTAAGGAGCATATTGTGTAAAACCCCATACCTCAAACCATGATGAGAAACCAATGATCACATCCTCAAGATCAACACAAAATATCTACAAAAGCTCCTCCAAGAACCTCCAACAAAATAGCCCCAATAAAACCTCTAATCTAAGGTTGGAACTCACAAATCTCAACAACCAATGTGTATATAAATAGAAGAGAAATATAAAATATATTTGCTGCCAAAATTTGTGCCAAAAGTAGGTTAAAAGGGTTGCCCACGACTTCCTTTTATAATGCAAAGAAATGAAGAGTCGGAAGCCAAAATACTCCTTTAAATAAGGCAAAGAAATGAAGAGTTGGAAGCCAAAACAACTCTTGAAAATTACTTGTTGTTCATGAAATTTGGGGAGGTCGATCGATCGACTCCCAGGATCGATCCTTCAGGAATTTTGACAGTTCGCCGACTAAGAATTCCAAGAGTTAAAAACATTTTAAAATAATTTTAAAATCTGTTTTAACTCCGATTTCAAAACCGTTTGAAATTATCGGCTTTAAAAATAATAACCAACATATTTGAGCAATAAAAATAATTTTATCAAAAACTTTATTTTTCTCCATTTTCTAGAAATTAATTAAAATAGCCCAAAATTACGCGGGTTGTTACACTTCCCCACTAACAATGGAATTTCGCCCTCGAAATTCGCCGAATGCCTAACTCTCAAAAATCAGGCAACAATCTCCAAAAATAATTTCGTCTCCAAAAATAATTTCCTCACATCTAATCTAGATGCCTAACACGAATATCACCTAAAATTTTATATCTGCAAAAAAATTGCTAACCACGCAATGAACCTAAAACTCAAGCCCCAAGGGTTGCCGTATACCTAAGCTCTGATTCCATTTGTAACACCCCGCCCGCCCGGGGAGAGCGAACAGAGCGCCACTTCGATAAAATAACTAAATCCACAAGTAACAAGGTATAGAGCATCTAAATCCCATAATAGAAAAGAAAACACTAATATCAATTCTTGAAATTAATACAACAAAATTCTCTCGAATAAATATAACAAAAGTAAATCTCCAATGCTCTTTACATAAAAATAAATAAATACAAGTCTTCTCATCTTGTATATAAAATTCTTTCCAAATAATCCATGCTAAAAATCATCCCAATTGGTCCATAGCGCTCAAATCCATGCTAACATGCCAACTAAAAGAAAATATGGGGAAGTACATAATACGACAGGAAAGATGCTCAACAAATATATTAGCAATAAGGTGTAACAACACGAGTACGAATATTCAAATCAAATGCAAATCTCAAAGAATTTATCAATATAATTTTTCAACGACACATCAATGGGTAACCATGCCTCACCCCATTCGCATATGCTTTATCAAGCCATAGCCGGTAATAGGTATTTTGGTGGGTACTCAACATCCGTGCCATATTAAAATCTCATGACAACGTGCTCAACAACAATATAGTAATACCATATGAATGAAAATAATTTGAACAATTATTTCCAGATTTCAATGAATTTAACAATTCAAATATGAGTTCAATTAACAATAATTCAAGGAGAATGACACTCGCAAGATTTAAGGAAAATATTGTGTAAAACCAAATACCTCAAACCATGATGATAAACCAATGATCACATTCTCAATATCAACACAAAAGATCTACAAAAGGTCCTTCAAGAACCTCCAACAAAATAGACCCAAGAACACGTTAAATCTAAGGTTGGAACTCACAAATCTCAAGGGCCAATGTGTATATAAAAAGAAGAGAAATATAAAATATATTTGCTGCCAAAATTTTTGTCAAAATTAGGTTAAAAGGGTTGCCCACGACTTCCTTTTATAATGCAAAGAAATGAAGATTCGGAAGCCAAAAGACTCATTTAAATAAGGCAAAGAAATGAAGAGTTGGAAGCCAAAGGCTCCTTTAAATAAGGCAAAGAAATGAAGTGTTGGAATCCAAAAAAACTCTTGAAAATTACTTGTTGTTCATGAAATCTGGGGAGGTCGATCGATCGACTCCTAGGATCGATCCTTCAGGAATTTTGACCGGTCGCCGACTAAGAATTCCAAGAGTTAAAAACATTTAAAATAATTTTAAAATCCGTTTTAACTCCGATTTTGAAACCGTTTGAAATTCTCGCCTTTAAAAATAATAACCAACATATTTGAGGAATAAAAATAATTTTATCAAAAACTTTATTTTCCTCTATTTTCTAGAAATTAATTAAAATAGCCCAAAATTACGCGGGTTGTTACAGTAGAGAACCACATTCTCATGTTGAGCACAAGTCTTGACACCTAGTGTGCGATCATCAAGTATTTTAGAAGGGTAATGATTCTTTCGAATCAATGAGGGTGGATCCTCTAAATCATGAGTGGGGTCCATCGGGGTAGTGCGAGGAGCGATAGGATCATCATTATGGGGTGCATCGTCCTCACACTTGAGGTTAGGGTCAGCAGACGTCGGTGGCTCATTGTCTCTAATTGTGACATTTATTAACTCCATAACCTTAGCATTGCAAGTTTAAACACCTTATAATCCCTATTTAATGATGAATAATCTAAAAATATCCTCATGTTGCTCTCTATATTTTAAGATGTAGCAAGTACCCCCGAAGACACAGAAATATAATAGGTTGGGTTTCTTCCCTGTCCACAAATCATAAGGTTTGTGTAACGTATGTAGACGAGGATATACCCTATTCGCTGTATGGCATGTCATACTCATTGCCTCTACCTAAAAATGTCTAAGAATTTTTCTCCTAAGAATCATGGATCTAGCCATCTCTTGAATCGTCTAGTTCTTCCTCTAAATAATCCTATTTTGTTAAGGAGTACGAATGGCCAAAAACTCGTGTTTGATGTCCACTCCTTCACAATAGCTATCCATTTAGGCCTTTTTAAATTAAGTGTTACTATGCATTCAATCAATAGTGAGACCATGTTAGTTTTGTAGGACATAGCACTTGGTTGGTAAGAACTTAACCGTATCAGACTTTTCTCTAAAAAACCCCGTAATAGAGTATCTTGAAAATTCATCGACCATTACGATAATACATCTCTTACCACGTAATCTCTCCACATGTTCAGGAACCATAGCATCCATATGTATCAATTCCAACACACGAGAAGTGGTAATGGTATTTAAATTCCGATGGGGACTTCGAATTTGTTTTCCTTGTTGGCAAGGATTAGAAACTGAGGAAGCTGGTTTTATTCACAATGGTAAACCATGTACTAGGTCTTTCTTCACTAACCTCTCGATGTATCTAAAGTTTACATGACCTACTTGGTGATGCCAAAGGTCCATAGAGGAGTACATGGCATTATTGCACATAAATGAGGATTTTGGAATATTCCCATAGCAATTATCGTCGATCCTAACTCCTTGAAGTAATAGTTCATCGAATTGATCATATACGTTACAATCGGACCGATCAGACTTAACCTCAAAGTTTGTGTCATAAAGTTGTTTTATTCTATTCAAGTTCACTTTAAACCGTTTGACGTACAACATATTGTCTAGTTTAGGAAATTTGGGTATTTCAACACAACCATGTCCTAAAATACTAGACTTACTCTCATCTCCAAAGGTGACTTTGCCTTCCTTACAATCCACAAGGTTTGAAAAATACGACTTATCACCAGTCATGTGCCTAGAGCACCCACTTTCACAATACCATTGGGAAGTATTTGAACCTTGAGAGAAATATGAACAAGAGGGGCTTTATCGTCTTGCTTAGGTACCAAAATGGAGGTACCCTATTATTTTCCATTATCGCCGTTGGCTCTAGTAATGGAGTTAGAAGTGTTCTCAATTGGCATAGACATACGTTGAAATTCTTTCATTAATATTTGTGAAGTCACGACTAGGAACTCAACTTGCTCTCTAAAACTAGCAAAGTTGTTACATCTGTGCGCGGGAGGATGTATACGTTTAGGTCTACCTAACTTGTTGTAAAATTCCCTAAAATGACCTCTCATTTTGAAATAGATGAAAACATATACTTGTTTGGGTCTACCTTGGTTCATTTATTTACGTTGAACTCTCTTTGGTGGGTTAGACCGAGGCCTATATGGATCCACTACAAAATTAGGAATCGGTTTTGGTGCCGCATGGAAATGAATGCACCATCATAACATATTCCTTACCTTTTCCTAAAACCTAAAGTGGGACTGAGAAATATCTTTCCCACCTTCTTTTATGTATCTTCTATGATAACCTTAACCTCCCGAGACCATTCGAGACCTTTACAAGTTTTGATATAAGGGCTTCAAGTTTCTCACGAGGCTCCACAGATGCTTGACGATCTCTAGTAAGACTGGACACTTTGTTGGTCAAGTCACTATTTCCCTTATTTATTATAATGACTCTCTCTACCAAAGAAACTCTCACCGAGGACTTTCTCTTTCGACTCTCAGAAGTCCTTCTCTAAAGATAAGTTTTAAGCGCGAAACCTTTGTTTTTCTTTTTCATTTTAAGGAATCAGCGTAAAACTCGGCGTAAGCATGTTGAAGATCACTCTTTCCCTCACTCAAAATATCTTCTCCCTCACTCTCTCCTGTAATGACTAGACTCACTATTGAGGTTATCATGTTTAGAAACTTCCTCATACACATGAGGTATACAAGATGTACTAATACGACTTGTTATAAACATGGTGAAGTTATGTCCATACAATGATTGGTCCCCAAAATCCACCATCTCATCATCAAAAGCTTTATTTTCGTTGGAAGTATTTTCATTTACAAGTTTGAGAAGAATTTTTAACTTTTTTCAAAAAGGGCAAGATTATAGAGATTAAAATCATACTAAGAGTCAGAAGAAACATCCTCTCTCTTTTTACATTGAACTTTTAAAGCAATTCCATTTTCCTTAGGTTTAACAGTTTTGGGAAATATGTTGATCTCATAAGTTTAAAAGTCTCCTATGAGTTCTTTAAACCAATGCATATCTAAAATTCCCAACAAATTAAGGAGAATAACCTTACAAATAAATCGAGATGGAAAGGATCTCAAAATCTTTTTCAGTACGCACGTCTCAAGAATTTTCTCACCCAAATTAAAACTAAAGTTAACGATATCTTACAATCATGCATAAAATCCATCACAAGACTCAGACTCTAGTATGGTAATAATCTCAAACTATGTGGTGAGGTTTTGAAGCCTGAAAGCTTTCACATTATTAGTACCCTTGTGAGTGAGCTAGAGGGTATATTATGCTTCCTTATATGTGGTGCCTGTCATGATGCGGTGGAACTCATCAGTGCTGATGGCTCTAGAAATGGCACATAAATCACGTCAATGAAATAGACTTCATTTTAGTGTTTCCTCCATCCAAGGAGTGACAGGTTTAGGAACTATGACATCACCATGGGTCAAAGTCGGTGGTGTCCACCCTCTTTCACACACAATCCAAATAAACTCGTCGATCGCTTTCAAAGTCGATCTCATTCGAGCTTTACAATACGCAAAATTACACCCATCGAAAACAGTAGCCTATTATACCAATAATCAATCAAATAAAATCTTTTTAAGGATCACACAAAAACTTAGTCTAATCAGCTCTGATACCAGTTTGAGAAAATGGGGTTGTATGGATAACCCTTATGCTAGGTTACACACACAAAAATTCAAATTTTACCCAAATTTTATCTTAGCTAGAAATTAGGTGTGCATGCAATAAAGTGTCAAAATTGAATTCTCCAATCACACAAGAAAACCAAACATTCGAAGATAAGGAAAAATCCCTTTCAGATAAAACCTATTATTCAGTACTACAAGAGTTTGACAAACTTTAATCGAATTACAGACTAATTATCTCCACCAAGTATAACACGCGAGGTCTTTAATTCTTCTACAAAATATGATGTAGTCCGAAACAACCCACGGGAAGAGATCTTCCCTTAGTATCCATTGATCAGCCTCAGGATGCAAGATCCTACCTTCTTCAGCCGTAGAACCTAGGCTCCACAAATTAGCAGAGAGTAAATCTCTATAAGAATTTGATACAAGTGTATGACAACTTGGGTTTAAACAAACAAAACAAAACATATATGGGATGAATGATTTGGAAAAGAAAAGAATTTTCCTTAAACATAGAAATGAGAAATTTTGGTTCCGATATTGGGAATTGGTTTTTGCCAAAAGTCTTGAGAAAATCTAAATAAAATAGGTTTTTATAGCAATATACAAATTTCGAGGAAGCGAACAAAAATGGGATCTCATTCGAAATAAATACTAGTTTCTTTCTAATGATATCAAGTCTCATTCGAATGACAACCCATTATCGCTCAATCAACCTTCTAACAACCTTCCAACGAAAATGTTCCTGGTTACTAGAGGACTATCATTTGATGGTCGTTCGAAGATCGTTCCAACGAAAAAGGAATTTCATTCTAACGAGATTATAATCTTATTCGAACGAGATTAAAAATAAAAAATATATTTTCAAAATCATTTTATTAAAATGCCTCGATTTAAAAAGTAAACATTATAGAATATAATTTGTATGAGAAATCAAAACCACAAGTCGTATACCTCCATAGAGTTTCTGTGAAAAATCCAACAGCTTGAAACTCGAAAATGATGCTCAGTCACGAACATATTTTGAAATGATCATGGAGGCAATGCGTATGTAGTGTTCCATTTTAAACTCCAGTTGTAACGGGATACGCTAAATACCAAAATTCCTAAGCTACGAGCAATTATAAAATCTTAATATTATAAAAGGACAAATCTTCACTTCAAATGTGAATGTATAGCTTCAGAATTCTTCAATGAAAAGCAATGCATGATCTTCAATCTTCAAGTTTCATTTAACCTAAACTAAACCGTGCCTCACTCATAACAAATTAAATCTATTTGACTTGATGGACTCAACGACTCAAACATTTTTCACGATTGAAATTCCCAAATACCACTCTCATTTCATGCAAGTTTTTCTCAACATATATAAATCACAAAAAACTTATTATCATTTGACTTAATCTAATTTTAATGCATGAGAAAATTAAAGATCAATTAAATATGATTTATTTCGATGTTAAATTAACAGCTTTGATTATTATATACATTTATATCATAATTAGCTCAATATACAATATGATTCATTATTCATAATTAAGTAAATGAGTTATATAATAAGACTAATCACACATAGAAGGAGTAGATAAAATGAAGATTAACATGCATGATTTTTATGTGGTAAAACTCTAGCGTACCAGAAAAACCTCCATGCCCCCTCTACGGGACAAATAAAAAAATTCAACTAAGAAATAAGAATAAATATACAAATTACAAACCCTTAAATAAATCACAGGCTGATTACGTACATCAAAAATTCAAATCCCATGGAAAGTAGAACTATCAGACTTATTTTATGCAAGAAACGCTTATGATTCTTCCACAACACAACTTATTATACTCCAGCATAACTCCATAGAATATGAAATATACCATTGGTCTTAGTGATGTACAAACTAATGCAAACGTACGAATATAGTTTTTCTGAAAAACTAGTCAAATAAAATTTTCAAATTTTGAATCACTTTTTCATAATAGCGATTTACATAGATTTTAAGATATAATCATTAAGTACATATCTGGAAAAAAAGGATTCGTCATTTTAATATTAGAAAATTTTCTTTCCAAGTAAATGTAGAACACTCATCATGGAGACACGCAAAAATATTTACTCACTCTTAAAAATTTACATTGAATTTTATGAGAGAAGTATTATATACAAGTCCAAAATATCCATTTTATAATGTCATAAAAATTAACCAAAAAACAAATATCCAGATTAAGTAGCAGAGTATGTTAATTTTTAAAGGTTGAGATTAAACACGGATTTAAGAGAAAACAGATCTACAAAACATATAAAAATATCATTTTAGATCCAGAAAAAATTTTGATTTTACACAATATATACAATTTTAAGAATAAAATCAGAATTTTTAGATCTTGAAAAATATTCAATTAAAAAAGATCTAACACTAAGGGAGTTTAGTTTTGATAAAAATAGATTTGAACATGCAAGCGACCAAACTCTCTACAATGACACTATATATTAATTTCCACTTTTTAGATGATGTGTTTAAGATCGTTGATAGTTTCTAACCGAAAACTAAATATCAAGAGTAATAATGAAATCAAACCAAATATTTGAATATGGAAAATATCTCCCTCTCTCTCTCTCTCTCTCTCTCAAACACACACACACACACACACACACACACAATTTTTCTATCTCTACACTATCTGAGAATATGTAATGACCCTTTTTGCTTGTTACTCTAAAACTATGGCTTACCAACCCTAAACTAATGTATAAAGAGGTTTATATACTAAGGGATGGAAGAATCTATAATCCCTAAGGGAAAAAAGGGATAAGATGCATTTTACCGGAACTAAAAGATCCAAGGGTTGAGGTTTATACATAAAAACTAATCTAATAGGTAAAATAGTTATGAGGACTTAAACAATACTAGGTCAATTGATTTATATGATAATTGAGTTTCAATAAAAAAAAATGATTATGTTGGATCTATAGAGGATATTCAAGATCTCATACCTTTACATTTCCTTCTGGATTGAACTGTAGGGATTTGAACTCTTTTGTGTTACACTGATCCCTTTCGTAAATCTAATGGTGTGGTAGCCACAAAAGTGAAAAGATTTTTTTCAAATCTTAACAAGATCAAAATAAAAAAAAATTATATATTTTATATCTTTTGACCTCTGGAACCTGCAGAAATTGTTTTAGACCCATTGATAAATAATTCCCAAGTTATGGCTCCGATAAGAAGACATCGTGACATGTCGTGAATTTGTTTGGACAAATGAAATCGTATGTTCTTGAATTGATTTCATCCGCAGAACTTCATATTCTTGAATCCAAAAGTATTATATAAAGGTTTATGTGTATTTTAATACTTTCTTGAATATTTAATTAATCTTTTCGATTCATTCTTGATTCGATTTCTAATTTAATCTTTACTGTCACATCTGCTTTGTGATTCACTTTTTTGTAAATATGCATGAAGCATCCAAATGTAATGATCTATGAATGACTAGACATTTTTTCGGACTCTTCCTCTATGTATCAAGAACTCGTGGTTTCAATTTCTTAATTTTTGGACTCTCCAATTAATGGGAATCGATTTTAAAAGATGAGATCTTTTAAATAGACCACGAGATCTTCATGTTATTCCTTTAAGATAATGCATGCCATTGGTGTGTGAGCACCAAGGAGCATGACCCTTACACTCCTTTTTTAGGTTTTTTCTGAACTATAATGATCTCAAACTTATTAGGAGTCAAGGGGTTTCTTATATAGGCTAGCACGGGACCCCCAGGAGAAATAGGAGACTAGCTTCCTACAAAATTAGGAACTCAAATTAAACTCTATAATTAATTTCAGAATTATATAAATTATTATTCATTCCACTAAAGATTAATAATTTCACTCTAGCTTACTATCTCAAAATTATAATTTCGTACTCCTCATTATTAAGTACTTGATAATATTCCCACATTAAGATTATGAATACCCGTCGATTAATTTAAATTACTCATAATTATATTTAATCGACATTTTTTTAAATTTCTTGAGACCGTTCACTTATCTTATTTGACATGTCGGATAATGAAATCCACCAACCGGGTTTAAAACGATCGAAACTTATAAGCTACATTCATAGAGTATCATTAATATCTATACGGAGAAATTAATTCCATTCATAATTAATATTCCCCATACATTAAGCACCATTACCTAATCTACAAAGCTTATTGATCAATTAATGAATCTTGCCCGATAGTTCAAAGCAAAGAACAACCAATGCACGTGTATATCACCTATGTTTGGATTAAGATCTTACTCACTCATAATAACCATGATATGTGAATGATATTATATAATCATTATAAATACACTTATCTCAAATTGGCCACATTCAATATACACAAAGTGTACTAGCACAATAATTCAAAACTACACTGTTTCTTGTAATCAGGATACATATACTAAAATATTGTTCTACGATCCTACTGATGTTGTGTCCATATTAATCCAAGATCGTTAACCAGACTTATATTCTATAAGAACCGATGATCTGATCTTCCGTGCGTAAGCCGAACTTTACGCACTAAATCATCAACAATATAGAACAAAAGACCCATATGTATTAATATATAAATAATATAATACAAACATTACTTTTGAATATTCTCATTAGATAGGCATGCCAAAATTCAGTAGTGAACTATGACTTTTATTATAAAACCCCAATAATCTCTCACTTATACTCAAAGGTATAGAATCGAGCATCTTGAAGTCATACATCACACCTAAAGTAAGAGTCTTATCGGTTGTCAACTAGTGCAATCACAACCACTAGAAATACCTCTCTATATAAATATCTATACAAAACGTTCTATACACTTTCTATAATCCTAAATATGACTCAATATATGAGTCAGTAACCTACAAATTACTTACCTCTTTATTTAGGAACCAAATATATATTCATTAATCCTTTTAACATACTTGAATATATATTACTCCAAAACCAATGTTTTATTTTAGAGTTATACAAATTCCAAATCAGAAAGAGTGAAAGTATTTCTCGAAATATTGCATCACAAATTCTCGAAAGAAAAATATCAATATGATAACTTAGATAAGCCACAGTAGATTCTTTCTAGTGATTAAATGAAAATTTTATCCCAAAAATGTAATATAATTCTGTAATGTTTTCATATTAAAATGCTTGGACTGCTACACTCTTAGTGTATGACATATCCCTACATTGCGTGTGCTGATAAAAATATCCTTACATCTAGTATCTAGAAAGACAACCATGTTTCTATTACTCTTTTTTTACCCACTTGACACATCCAACCATTTATCATAATCATGGATTTGATCACCTCTCATAAAATATTCACTTGCAACTGATGGGTTTGACCCCATCTGGCTCAATCTATATTGTACCAGATATCATAACGTTTTTAAGAATGTGTTGCATCCTTATGAATGAGTACCTTGTTATAGTTATATGGTTAAATATCTTCCTCTCCATGGGTCACGATATGTGAAAATCCTAAGAATAAGAAACTATCCCACTATGATAAAGTTCCACCTTTATGGATGCACAAATCGTAATGCGTTCATATGGTTTTCACCATTATGAGAATTGACAATCCTCTTACTACGATCATACTCATTTATTTGTATTTTTTTCACCTATATAGTGGTATGGAAGAAGTTCACATAAGCCTATTAGACCTTCATTTATTTTGAACAATGATTTGGGTAATGTGGTCTGGATTATAGATTTAAATATTTGTACATGTTCCAACTTTCTGATTTTTCTCCCAATACAAGTGTTGAACTACCCATTATAGAAAGTACCAAAATTAATCTCTAAAGTAATCCAATATCTTTAATAGGAGTAAAGAAACTAACATGGAAAATAATATTAACATATGTTGTGAGAACCCAAATATAATTATGATAAATTATGTTTAAATCATGACTAGCTTATGTGATATGGATAATATGTTATTAGTATATATAATGTTAAGTCATAATGTTTAGTCTAATCCTACCTTCATAAAGCATGAAATATTCAATTAGTTACAAATATCAAATTTTGAAGTTTTCGGTAGTAATGTTCATGTTTAAGACTAGTTTTGAACTTTATACAATATCAATTGACTTGAGGTGAAAACTAGATAATTGTAGACATGTGAGTTAGAGTTGTAACCCAACAAACAGTGTGTGAAACGGAGGTCCGAGTAAGAAGTTATACCAAAATTACTAACCAAGGGAAAATTTGTCCATCCGTTTAACTAGTAATTTGTCCTTTATACCCAACAAGTGTCTTGAAGTGATTGGTTGGAGGTGTAGGCTTGTTTGGCCAACCTTATAACTTTGAAATAACCTTATTCTTAATCCAAAAGCAACCATGAAAGAGAATTAGGGAGTTTAGGAAGAAAAAGTTAGGAGAAAAGTGTAGAAAAATCTGTACAAATTATGCAAAAGTCCCGAAGGTAATCCTAATTACAAATCTTGTTATTTTTCTTATATTACTGATTTATATGATATAAATAATCATTTTATTACTAAAATTTCATCCCTTTATATATATGTATGGTTAGATGCAAGTATAAGTTAAGTTGAATGTACAAACCCTTAAAATTGCTTTGTATTGAAACCCCTTGCATTCAAACTTGCATATATTTTTGTGTGCTTACTGTAATTGCCAAATTACAATTTGATATGAAACTAGACTCATATATTCATAATATATCCAAAAATAGAATTTATCTCCTTGTGGTTAGGTCTTAATGATGATTTCAAGTTGGTACATAGTTGTTGTTTGTATATTTTATTTCAGTATGCCCTAAGTTTGGTAAAGCTTTTGACATAGAAAATGAAGTCAAAAAATTATGAAACTTTAATTTTGTACTATTAGGTATATGTATTGAAAAGAGGTTGAAAATAATGGAAAGTTATGTTGGAGAAAAATAATGAAAATTCTTGGAAGATGAAGGAACAATAAATGTCTTTTAAAGAAATGCTCATAACTTGCTCTAGGAAGCTTGAAAAATTACACCGTCACTTGTAATGGAAATTATATTTATATTATAATACCCCGTATTTTTATGGCTTTTAACATTAGGGGATGTATTAAAAATAAATTGAGATATTAATTTAATATTAATCCGGAAATTTATTTTTATATTGACTAACGTGATGTGAGTTAGTAATTATTGAAAACTTGTTGAATATTAATAATGGGAAAAGTAATATGTAACATTGGTTCTATTAAATATCACGAGTGAATAAAATGACAATTTTGGAAATTTAAGTCGGGATGCGCCCGTGTCGTGTCGGGACTAAATTTTGATTAATAAAAGTTAATAAATTATAAGTCACCCATATGGTCATTTCGAGTGCGCCATAGTGTCCGAAAGGGTCGAGATAGTCAAAATAATGTACCCGGGGGTTTAGTTTGGGTCTCGGGCCATTTTTAGGCTTAATTAACACCCCGAGAGGGCGTTTTAGGCATTTTGTATTTTTGGGCTTGGAAACCCACGAATTTTCTAGGCTATATCAGATTCTTAGGGTTGTCTACTAGGGTTAACACAACCAAAAACAAAATACGACCATTGGAGAAGGAAAGGAAGAGCTTACCAAGGAGTTCTACGCTAAGAACTCCTCCATTTTTGCACCGCCGTCACCGCCAAAAGTTAGATCACGCTACGAGGATCACCACCACACTGATTTCATCCACAAATCAGAAACAAAAAATTCCCAGGCAAGTATTTATCTTGATCTATTTCAGTTAATGCTCCAATCATATTAGCCTAGGATTGATTTGGACTAGTTTATGTGAAAGAAGAACCCATTTTGGAGAATTAAATCCGCATGTTGTATGAGTATTAGATGTATTCTGGAAACTCAATTCATATGTAGAGATTGAACCACGAAATTTCAGTAAATAAAGAGTATGAAATCTGGTAAAAGAATGGGAAAGAACTAGACAAAATAAATATTAGGGTTCTTGACATTCTTATGGATTATATCCCTTTTAATTCGTTTTT
Organism: Sambucus nigra; assembly: GCA_949130495.1. NCBI lineage: Eukaryota > Viridiplantae > Streptophyta > Magnoliopsida > Dipsacales > Adoxaceae > Sambucus > Sambucus nigra. The sequence goes on along the minus strand of OX422216.1, from coordinate 46,498,147 downwards.
CATGATGAAAATCCGCATGCTTGACGTAGAAAATCATTTATTTGAGGTTATAATACTTGTAGTATAAACTATTTGGAGTTTGGTAATCAAAGATATCATTTTTGAGGATTTTGAAATATCAAACCCATAATCTGCAAAATCTGCAAGTCTATCATACCTGCTTGATCGATCAATCGACCCTAGAGCATCGATCGATCGATGCTTCGATCGATCGACCCCTCCTGCATAACTCATATTCCCCTTTTATAGGTTGTTCCAACTTAAATGATTAGACATTCTTGGATATTAATGTTAGAGCATTTTGGGATATAAAGAAGACCAATAGGACTTATTACAAATATGGAACCTTTAACGTAAGGCAAGATTAATCTTTCACGTGGATGTTTTACACATAAGGGACAATGGGAATATGTGCTAAAGGGTGAGACTCGTAAGGAAGTTACTTTGTAAAATAAATGAGTACCTACTGAAATTACACTTAGGAGGATAGGAATCCGCGAGTGTCACTTAATAAGTTGGAATAATCCCACAAATTTGAATAAGAGACAAACCGTTATACGTGATAACTAATTAACGAGTAATAAGGACAAATATCATAATTATGGGTCGTGAGAGTGTACCTAAATTTGATATGGTAATAGTAGTAGTAGTATATATATATATATATATATATATATATATATATATATATATATATATATATATGACTGTGTTTTTTCATATACTATATACGTGTAAAAATCATGCCCACGCTACTTGCTATCCCTGAGGTTACCGTGCTGGGACAGTCTTATCTCGATGGGACCTTTATAGGGGCTATTGACTCGTACCCTAGAAGATAGAAATCCTTGGTACAGGCTATCGGATCGATAGTCAGATGGTCCTAAGAAACATGAGGGTATGTGTTATCCTCTTAGTGACTTGGAACTATGATTCGCCTCATTTTGTAAGTGTTTTGTGTTAATACAGTTCGAGAGTGATTCCGAACTAGTATTTCCCTTAGTAAGAGTGATACGGGGACTGGATAGCAGAGTATGACCGTACCATAGATTTTATGTTGGGTGCTGTTAGAATATATATATATATATATATATATATATATATATTATGAGTATTTAATTTAATATATATATATATATATATATATATATATTTATATATATATATATATATATATATATATATATATATATTTAAATCTGTAAATTGGAAACTACCTGTTGTGATTATGATATGTAAGAAATGAATAATTAATTTAACTTGGGTATAACTGTTTGAAAAGCATGATATATTGCTGAGAAACTTTATTATTAAATAAGGTTTAATTGATAACTTTGCTTTTAAAATAAACTTAACCTCTTAAATATTTGAATTTGTCGGTTTGAAACCTCACGAGAAACTTAAGATAAGATAAGTTAAACTGTGGGGAAGAATTAGTGTGATAGGTGTGCACATTAGAAGAGAGGTGAGAATTTCTCAAGGGAGTGTCGCACTAATATGTTGGTTGCATTAGCCGGTAGCATTTTAAATACTTGCTAAACTAATTTTAAACTATTTTTACAATCAGGCTCTGACCCGTTTCCTATTTTCTCTTCTCCCTTGTATATATATGTATATATTGCAGGTGCCCAGCCACAAGGGCATCTTGCATAGGATCCTCCGTAGGGAACGCGCTGCAGCTTAGGTGGGAGTTGCAGGCCTCTTGCTTAGACGACCTCATAGTTGATTCCACTTCTAGTTCTACTTTATCTAGTTGGGCATGTGTCGCCCTTTTCATTATTCAGTAGTTTTACTTTGGGATTTATTTCTGTCATAATGTTTTACTTTGGTGGTTTGAAGTTGGGATTTACTATTGATAGATAAATTCTTGAATGATCATTTATATCCTTGTTATTATTGTGTGACTCTTAAACTATTAATTATCAAAAGTTTTAAATATTGGTTTTAAATTAAATTGGAAAATTGAAGTCTAAAAATGGTTTTGTCACTTAGCTTAATTAATTAGAGTGTTTAATTGGAAAAGTTATTTTTGCGACAGTGATGCTGAGAATGAACCAACCGTTCACCTTGGTTATAATTTAATAAAGGTCTGATCACCCGGTATTTAATTAGGCGGGGTGTCACGGGTGGTATCAGAGCATCAGGTTCTAGTGTACTTTAGGATCTGTGCGGCTTATTATGCTTCCAGCGCTACTTTCTTTGATATAGAGCCCTATGTTTAGGATTGTTGCTTCCTATGGTGAGATTTCATTCTCTTGCTATAACGTATGTGCCTTAGTGAATCTTAATTGCGTTTGGGCGTGTTCGAATAATGAAATACGACAGGTAAGGTACGTTGGGCAGACCACAGGGGGCAAGGCTTAGTTGAGATCGTAAAGTATATTCGAGGGTGGTGATCATAGTCGAGGTCACCCTTATTATGGCACGAGAAGCCAGGAGTGTAAAGACAGATAGGGCGCAACCTATGATTGCCAAGTGCTGATATAGTCAAAAGAGGTGCAAGAGTACACTTATCCAATATGGCACGACGGGAAAGAGTCAGACGAGGCATTGTAGAGAACTGTGAGTGGAAATTCAAGATATGCGAATATTGTGTGTGTTATCCCAAGGAGGTAAAGTATCCAAAGGCTTGGACATAGGACGGAGTGCTGCTAACTGGAAGTGAAAATTTGAAAATAAATTTTCTTAACATGTCGGAACAAAGTTATCATGGTGGGAGACAGCCACTACTTTTAGAAATGGAATGCTATGCCTATAAAAGAACCTTAGGTACAGTGTTGACCGTATGTTACTTCACCAGATGTTCAGATTTAGAGGTGAACGTTGTCCTGAACTCATCAAGGGGGATGTGATAGGGCTCCATTTGTGAATATGAATCTTAACCGTTGGCGAAATTTGTATCGGAAGATGTAGATACAAATGGAGAAAACGACTCCAAGTGGGAGATCAACTCATAATAATAGTTGATAACACTCAAAGAGGAAATTCTGATGGACGACCGATTTAGAGGTTGATAATGTCGTATTTTGTCAATAAACGATGATAATGCTCCTTTGTGTGGGAAGCTAAAAGAATAGAAGAATTTAGTCGAGAATAAGACTGAATACAACGGTGGTGGTGTAGCACCACAAAAGGGGTGTGGATACACATCCGGGGACCCATTTAAATGATTCGGATAGTTGAATTCTTACCAAGTGATGGTAAATTCAGTAAGGACTACTATAAACAGTGACATGTTCTTTAGGGCCTAAAAGGCTAAGGGAATAACCGGGGTAGCCAACAGGAATCGAGTCTACTAAAGTCCGAGAGAAGGACAATCCTAACATGGTTAGTAAGACAGGTGATAAGTGGATTATATGTTGAGGTATTTTGTGGGGAGTGAAATCGCACGCGATAATATTTCCCGAAGTAAGTAAAGGGACAAGAATATGGTGCGTAGTAAAAGACAATGATTAAAGTAGTTTTGTTTTGGTTTGGGCAGACGTGTTACATCCAGAGACCATTTGTACAGTCGAGACGATTGGCAAGGTGGAAGTATAAGTTGTATCCCCAGAGGATGAGGCGTGTTTATGCGACACGAGCGAGTCATTATATTTTGTTCATTCCTAGATTAGCATGTGAGACGAGTTTAATGAGTATAATTATAAACGTTATTATTATGTGAATCTTTATCCCTAGTGTAGCGGGATTTTTATTTAGTGCTATCCGCGGAGGATGAATGAGTATATTAACAGTGTTATATACTTTATTGAGGTTACCCGTTGTAGTGATGCGATATGCCAGTATGATATTATATTTGTTACAACATTATAGAAATGGTTAGTACGATAGTGGGCAATTATTGCAAGGCTATCAGAGTGGTTGCATTATTGCAACATGAATTTGTTCTGGCGAGGCTTCACCTGCAAGAGGGTCAGACTCGCACTTATATTATCTATCCTAGAGACTTTGGAGAGGATAATGGGCTCGAGATATTCGATACCGATGTATGTATGGACTTTGTCATTATGATTCAGTATGTATCGGGTTTACTATTGAGCGAAAAGATTTAACTCGGTATTATGTTTATACTCGGGACTTGGTAAAAGGAAGAGTGTATTGTTATATTTATCCTCTAGAGATGTGGGAGTTAAGAGTTATACCCCTATAATTAGGGAAAAGGGATTTCGAGAATCTCAATTGTATGTATTCGAGGTTTATGGAATGAAATTACGACCAACCAATACTGAGCAATAGTGCAATTGGTGAATTGTTCTTTGTTAAGTGTAATTACGGGAGGCAGTGTAACTTTTCTGTCAAGAGACGGAATAAAGGGGTACATGCTATGGACGGAGGGCCTAACGGATTTCGATAATTGACAATGCTAGGTAGTAGTTTATTGGGGGGTTCCTTGTTTGGATTTCTCTTTGCGAGACATCCCACGCATGAAACTTAGCGTAAGGTTAGGAATAGGGATATGTATGGTCATTAGTCCATAAGTTCAGTACATCGGTCGTAATAGGAGAAGATAATTATATCTCTAAGTTGGTAGTTGAATTATGATTTAAGGCCAGTGGAGCTGCTTGCGTGGTAAGAAAGCATTGAAAGTTTTGTTTTACCCCAACGAGTTGAGGGGTGGAACGATGATAAGGTGGACTTAGAATTTCGATTTCTAGGGTGATTGAGAGTACCCAAGTGTTGTAACCGCGTTCAGAACATAAGGTAAATAAAGAGTTGGGATGAATTTTAGCGTGGATTATCTGGAAAGAATTTTTATTGTACAAAAGAGATGACTTGTATTTACTTTGATGAATAGAGCATTAGTGATTTAGTTTGGTTGTTGTATCTATTCGGGAAAAAATGTTGTACTTATCTGAAGAAGTTTGAGATTGTTGTTCCTCTTTTGTTTTCATGGAATTTGAATGCCCTATTCCTTATATTTTGTTGGATTTAGTTAGTTCTACAGATGAGTAATGCGTCGTTCGCTCGCCCATGGTGGTCGGGGTGTTACAAAATGTGGGCATCTTGGTTAGCTGATGTTAAAATCGTTCGAGTTGAAGGGACGTGGTAATAGACGTGTGAAATATATGTTTGTGGGACTAGCATAACGAGGTGGAAGTGATAGATTGGATTAAGCATCACATGAGGGGCGATAATCCATACATAAGTGTGCAATTAGAATAACACACCCTAATTTAATTAGAAAGCGGTGGGAAGCGATTTAAAAAGGGGTATTCCTTGAAAAGAGTGGAATTTAATTATTATGAAGAACACTCAGAGAGGAGTTGTATTTTGTCAAATGTGGAAGAGACTTGCGCATATAAAGAGTGATGATGTTAGTATGCTCAAAAAGGTCCAGAAGTGCATTTCGTGGAGAAAAGTGCACGGGTCAGAACTTTTGGTACACGCCAAGGAAAGAAGGGAGTATTAAGTGTCACCTAATGTGAGACATTTCTAGGAAAACACGTTGTTTAACAGGACATAGTGAGTAGTCTCTACATGCACCACTCATAGATAGAGATCAGTTGAAGTAAGAAGAGAAACCGTAGAATTGTGTGGCTATCGACAATTCCAAATGGGAGAGGCCGGTAGAGTCCGTAAAATTTATAGGATGAGTTATCATCTTCAAGACAAGATAAAAGGTTCATCCGAACGTGTGGAACAAATCACCCAGGAAGGAAGTGATTGACATTCCTATGGGGTGATTTACACTATTAACTAATGTGCCCCAGTCTTCCCTTGAAAGGAAGGAGATCGCGCCGGTACGTGGTCCTACACGGTATTATTTTCTGAATCGGGATGAGATTCCTGAATCCCACCTTTAATATAGGATTTCAGGAAAACAACAGAGATAATGTTTCGTTATGAGTGAGAGGTATCACCCTAGCCAAGGAACAGGCGCACGGTGATTAAACGATTGGTGGGGACCGCGTGAAGGTAATTTTGGAATCTTGGTGATCATTTCATTTCTACAATGGATATAACTAGCACGTAAAGTATAGTATGGTCAAGCTCCGCCAAAGAACTCGTACCTGTTTGTCGTGAAAGAGATGCTTATTGAAGTTTGGGTGTGGAAAAACCTTAACTATTCTGCCTCTGCCTATGTTTAGAGGTGAGCGGATAATCAGAATTTTGGATCGGTCGAGAATAAACCGATGACTACGGTGGAATTCCACTATTGTTTTAGGCGAACAAGAGTGGTCAGATGTTCGTATGGTTTCTCCCAGAATGGGAGTTTTGTGTTTAGATAAATCCAAGGAGTTGTCATGTGGTGAGGTGCGACCTCCCAATGATATCAAAATAATGGGAATTAATAGTGTATATGCGTGTGTTATGCGAATGTTGTCAGTTTGGAGCACAATGTGAAGTATCTTTAATGAAGAGTGTTAAACCAGCTTGCTATGAGGCAAGGGCTATAGTGATTGAGCACCTTACTATGTGGATAGGTTGTGTACTATTAAGGTATCCAAAATGTGTTTTACTAGGTAGGCCTTATTTTTGGAATTTCGGGACGAAATTCCGTTATTCGGGGGGAAGTATGTAATAGCCCATATTTTTATGGCGTTTAAAATTGGGGGATTTATTAAAAATAAATTGAGATATTAATTTAATATTAATCCGAAAATTTATTTTTATATTGACTAACGTGATGTGAGTTAGTAATTATTGGAAACTTGTTGAATATTACTAATGAACAAAGTAATATGTAAAATTGGTTGTGTTAAATGTCACGAGTGAATAAAATAACAATTTAGGAAATTTAAGTCGGGAAGCGCCCGTGTCGTGTCGGGACTAAATTTTGATTAATAAAAGTGAATAAATTAAAAGTCATCCGTATAGTCATTTCGAGTGCGCCATAGTGTCCAGAAGGGTCGAGATAGTCAAAATAATGTACCCGGGGGTTTAGTTTGGGTCTCGGGGTGTTTTTAGGCTTAATTAACACCCCGGGAGGGAATTTTAGGCATTTTTTATTTTTGGGCTTGGAAACCCACGAATTTTCTAGGTTATATCAGAAGCTTAGGGTTGTCTTCTAGGGTTAACACAACCAAAAACAAAATACAGCCATTATAGAAGGAAAGGAAGAGCTTACCAAGGAGTTCTAGGCCAAGAAATCCTCCGTTTGCACCGCCGTCACCGCCAAAAGTTAGATCGCGCAACGAGGATCACCACCACACAGATTTCATCCACAAATTAGAAACAAAAATTCCCAGGCAAGTATTTATCTTGCTCTATTTCAGTTAATGCTCCAATCATATTAGCCTAGGAATGATTTGGACTAGTTTATGTGAAAAAAGAACCCATTTTGGAGAATTAAATTCGCATGTTGCATGAGTATTAGATGTATTCTGGAAACTCAATTCATATGTAGAGATTGAACCACGAAATTTCAGTAAATAAAGAGTATGAAATCTGGTAAAATAATGGGAAAGAACTAGATAAAAGAAATATTAGGGTTCTTGACATTCTTATGGATTATATCCCTTTTAATTCGTTTTTCATGATGAAAATCCGCATGCTTGGCGTAAAAAATCATTTATTTGAGGTTATAATACTTGTAGTATAAACTATTTGGAGTGTGGTAATCAAAGATATCATTTTGGAGGATTTTGGAATAGGAAACCCGTAATCAATAAAATCTACAGGTCTGCCTACCTGCTTAATCGATCGATCAACCCTAGAGAATCGATCGATCGAACACCTGCCATAGATCGATCGACCCCTCCTGCATAACTCATATTCCCCTTTTTATAGGTTATTCCAACTTAAATGATTAGACATTCTTGGATATTAATGTTTGAGCATTTTGGGATATAAAGAAGACAAATAGGACTTATTAAAAATATGGAAACTTTAACGCAAGGCAAGATTAATCTTTCACGGGGATGTTTTACACATAAGGGACAATGGGAATATGTGTTAAAGGGTGAGACTCGTAAGGAAGTTACGTTGTAAAATAAATGAGTACCTACTAAAATTACACTTAGGAGGATAGGAATCCGCGAGTGTCACTTAATAAGTTGGAATAATCCCACAAATTTGAATAAGAGACAAATCGTTATACGTGATAACTAATTAATGAGAAATAAGGATAAATATCATAATTATTGGTCGTGAGAGTGTACCTAAATTTGATAAGGTAATAGTATATATATATATATATATATATATATATGACTGTGTTTATGCATATACTATATACGTGTAAAAATCATGCCCACGCTACTTGCTATCCCTGAGGTTACCGCGCTGGGACAATCTTATCTCGATGGGACCTTTATGGGGGCTATTGACTCGTACCCTAGAAGATAGAAATCCTTGGTACAGGCTATCGGATCGATAGTCAGACGGTCCTAAGAGACATGAGGGTATGTGCTATCCTCTTAGTGACTTGGAACTATGCTTCTCCTCATTTTGTATGTGTTTTTTGTTAATACAGTTCGAGAGTAATTCCGAACTAGTATTTCCCTTAGTACGAGTGATACGGGGACTGGATAGCAGAGTATGCCCGCACCATAGATTTTATGTTGGGTGCTGTTAGAATATATATATATATATATATATATATATTTAAATCTGGAAATTGGAAACTACCTACTGTGATTATGGTATGTAAGAAATGAACAATTAATTTAACTTGGGTATAAGTGTTTGAAAAGCATGATATATTACTGAGAAACTTTATTATTAAATAAGGTTTAATTGAGAACTTTGCTTTTAAAATAAACTTAACCTCTTAAATATTTGAATTTGTCGGTTTGAAACCTCACGAGCAACTTAAGATAAGATAAGTTAAACTGTTGGGAAGAATTACTGTGATAGGTGTGCACATTAGAAGAGAGGTGAGATATTCTCAAGGGAGTGTCGCACTAATATATTGGTTGCATTATCCGGTAGCATTTTAAATACTTGCTAAACTAATTTTAAACTGTTTTTACAATCGGGCTTTCACCCGTTTCCTATTTTCTCTTCTCTCTTGCATATATATGTATATATTACACATGCCCAACCATAGGGGCGTCTTGCATAGGATCCTCCGTAGGGAACACGCTGCAGCTTAGGTGGGAGTTGCAGGCCTCTTGTTTAGACGACCTCATTGTTGATTCCACTTCTAGTTCTACTTTATCTAGTTTGGCATGTGTCGCCCTTTTCATTATTCAGTTGGTTTTTGTGATGGATTGTAATTCATTTACTTTCAGTAGTTTTACTTTGGGATTTATTACTATCAGAATGTTTTTCTTTGGTGGTTTGAAGTTGGGATTTACTATTGATAGATAAATTCTTGAATGATCATTTATATCCTTATTATTATTGTGTGACTCTTAAACTGTTAATTATCAAAAGTTTTAAATTTTGGTTTTAAATTGAATTGGAAAATTGAAGTCTAAAAATGGTTTTGTCACTTAGCTTAATTAATTAGGGTGTTTAATTGGAAAAGTTATTTTTGCGACAGTGATGCTGAGAATGAACCAATCGTTCACCTTGGTTATAATTTAATAAAGGACTGATCACCCGGTATTTAATTAGGCGGGGTGTCACATATATATATTTTCATATTGATAAGTTGGACACCTGTATTTATACAATTTAGGAATATAGGATGGTTGAGTATAAAAGACAATAAATTGAGGCCATACTGGATAAACCATGAAATAATATTGTTATATCCTCTATCCAAAGAGTATTTTGAGTACATGTTTCATGTGTCTATACATTGAGAAGTATACTTTCATGTTACTTGGTTTTGGTTATAAATTCCTTATGAGGTATTTCTTACGGTTGAATGTTCATAACTTTATTAACATGTATACCATTGTTTTGTCTTTACTCGTATTTCATGGAATGCGACTTAAGTGGAATTATATTATTGTTGTATTGTCATTGAAAGTTATATAACTATGTTAGGATAATAATTATGATTGGGATTCAATACTGATTAAGTGGAATTGACAGGTGTAAATTCTAATCCATCCAGTTCAACTCCACTCGAAGGAAACACAAATACATAGTTGACTACCCAAGGTGAGTGTACTCACTAGAAAGAGGTATTTGTATCATGTTATTGATATGATCAGAATATAATGAATATGAAATTTTTCCTTTCGATTTAACAAAATGGGAGGTTACTCCCCGACCCGAAATGGTGGATATTTGTCTATTAATGACAAGGGGTTACTCATCGACCAGAAATGGGGGAGAGTTGTCTATTACAGACATGATACGTGAATCATTATTCGGAAAGCTAGGTAATTCATTATGCATGAGCCGAATAAGTTAATACATAATTATATGGACATGATATATTGCATTTAAATTCATGCAGTAATATAGTAGTGATGCATTCATTGGGATATTTTGCTCACGGTTCCTATGCTCACATTTTTTTTAGGTAACGCGATGTCACTGCCAAATCTAGGAGGTCGGGTTAGGTTAGCCAAGAATGGGAGAAACATGGATTTTGTTTAGATGTAAATGATGTAATTAAGTTAACTTATCCTTCAAGAATGTTTTTATAGGCATGACAACTCTGATGTTGTAAAAAGGTTTTCAATTATATGGATTTATAATGATGACTCTGAAATTAAAACTCGTGTTTATGGTTTGGTTAAATTAATAATGGTTTGTCTCACTTTGACTTTCAAACTTAATTATAAGTAACTGGGTTGGGGTGTGTCAGCTTTTGGTATCAGAGACTAGGTTTTAGAGGTTCTGGAGTTAGAAGAGTCTAGATTTGGCAGTGAATATAAGAAATATGTTTTGTTTGGTACTAACAATTATGTTGGGAAATATATGTATATCTGCATGTGGTTATAACTTTAATCCATTTCAGATATAAAAGAATGGAAGGAGGAAATGTGAATGTGGGAATAGAAGATGAGGCTTCAAATATGGCTGTAGAGGCGGAGGTTGAGCAACCTATTCAAATAAATGTGGAACCCGAGCCAGAACAACTAATAGATATGAAAAAATGGAACGTGCTATGACTTTAATGGCAGAGAAACAAGCTAGATATATGGCTCAGATGGAAGAACAATAGGCCAGGCAACTGGAGGCATAAGAAATGACCAGGGCTGAGGAGGTGATACATAGGGAGGAACGGAGTACTTCACACGATAAATTTATTAAAATGAATCAACCCTCATTTGAAGGAGCAGATGATCCAATAGAGGCAGAAGTATGGATTAAAGAGATTAAACTTATATTTGGGGTAATGAGAATGCCTGAAAATCAACGAGTGACCTTAGCGACGTATATGCTAAAAGAAGAAGCTAAATATTGGTGGGATGCTACAAAACATTTGTTGATTACTCCAGGAGGTGGGAATGTTATCTCATGGGATGCTTTTGTCAAAGCTTTGTATGATAAGTATTTTCCCCCATGTATCAAAAACAAAAGGAGAAGGAATATTTCATGTTGAATCAGGGGAGCATGATAGTTAGAGAATACGAAGCTAAACTTACAGCCTTATCTCGGTTTACTTCGAGGTTTATATGAAATAAGGAAGATATGTGCAGCCAATTTCTCGATGGACTTGAGTTAGTCATTAAATCACGGTTTTCGGCTTTAGAGACTGTTAATTATTCATCCTTGGTGAACAAAGACACGCTGGTAGAAAAGGGCATGAATGAAGCGAGAGGGAATTGCGAACGAGGTGTAAAGAGAAGCATATTTGATCTGAATTATCAAAAAGGTAGTGGTACAGAATATTTGAGACTTGGAGGGCAGAAATTTGAGCATGGTAGAGGTATGGGAGGTAGTTCGCAAAAGGGTGAAGCTAGTGGTGGGAGAGGTTCAGGAGTTCCAGCACAAGGAGATCTGAATGTTTGTTTCTTTTGTGGGACATTGGGTCATATAAAGAGAAATTGCCCAAAATAACTGAATATAGAATGTTTTAACTATCATCAGAAGGGTCATTTGAGAAAGAATTGTCCTATGTTATCAAGAGCGGTTTCAGTCAGTAGTGTGGGGCCTCATAAAGGATCCTCTTTAGGTAGTGCCACCAGGGGAAGAGGTACAGAACAAGCAACTGGATTGAGGGAAGGAGGAAGAGTGTTTAGGATGACACTGCAAGATGACCATGATACACCGAAAGTGGTTACAAATACACTTTCTATTGCAAACAAAGATTTATATGCACTCATTGATCCTGGATCTACACATTCATTTGTGGCATTACATATTGTTTCATATTTGGGTAGACCATGTTCATTTATCAATTGAGCCTTATATATTTCAACCCCAATGGAAAGTGTAATTATGTTGGAGCATGTTTATAAAGATTGTGTCTTACGAATGGGTGAGCGAGATTTCTATGTTGACTTGATACCATTGGGCATTCGGGATTTTGATATTATATTGGGGATGGATTGGTTATCGTCTTATCATGCTTTCATTAATTGTTTTCGAAAGGAAGTTACATTTCACCTGCCAGGTGAACCCGAGTTCTAGTTTATAGGGGAAAGTAACGTTGTTCCTAATTGTCTTATATCAGCAATTAAGAGCATGAGATTGTTGAGTAAAGGTTGTACAGGGTATTTATCTTATATTATTGATACTAGTAAAGAGACAGTTAAAATTCAAGATATAGCAGTGGTTAGAGAATTTTCTGATGTCTTCCCAGAGGAATTGCCAAGATTTCCACCCGATAGGGAAGTAGAGTTTTCTATTGAATTAATTCCAGTAACTGGTCCAATTTTTTGTGCTTCATATAGAATGGCACCGACAGAGTTGAAAGAATTAAAAGTGCAATTGCAAGATCTGATAAGAAGAGGTTTCATTCTGCCTAGTGTTTTACCATGGGGAGCCCTAGTGTTATTTGTGAAAAAGAAAGATGGGACAATGCGGCGACGTATTGATTATCGACAATTGAATAAGGTGACCATTAGAAGCAAGTACCCTCTACCTCGTATTGATGTTTTTTTTGACAAATTATAGGGGGCCACAGTATTTTCAAAGATTGATTTGAGATCGGGTTACCACCAAATGAAAGTAAAGGATAATGATATTTCTAAAATAGCTTTTCAGATTCGATATGGGCACAATGAGTTTTTGGTGATGCCATTTGGATTGACTAATGCTCCAGCAGTCTTTATGGACTTGATGAACCGGATATTCCACCCTTTCATTGATTCATTTGTTATTGTATTCATAGATGATGTGTTGATTTACTCGCGTAGCATGGAGGAACATGAGAAACATTTGAGACTTGTATTGCACATTTTGAGAAGGAAGAAATTATTTGCTAAATTCAGCATGTGTGAGTTTTGGTTGAATGAAATTGTGTTTTTAGGGCACATTGTCTCGGGAAATAGGATATATGTTGATCCAAAGAAGGTGGAAGCAATCGTTGAATGGGAGAGTCCTAAGAATATGACAGAAATTAGGAGTTTCCTAGGATTAGCACGTTACTATCGCAGATTCATTAAGGATTTTTAGCAATAACATTACCATTAACAAAGTTGACTCGTAAAGAAGTGAAGTTTGTATGGGATAAAGAATGTGAGAGGAGTTTTAAATAATTAAATAATCGGTTGGTTTCATCCCCTATACTTACTATTATGTGGGGGAATGAGTCTTTCATAATTTATACAGATGCTTCATTTCAGGGGTTAGGATGTGTTCTTATGCAGAATGGGAAGGTAATAGCTTATGCTTCAAGACAATTAAAGACACATGACAAAACTAACCTACACATGATTTGGAGTTATCATCTATTGTTTTTGCTTTGAAGTTATGGATACATTACTTGTATGGAGAAACTTGTGATATATATACGGATCATCAAATCTTGAAAAACTTGTTTACACAAAAAGAACTGAATCTAAGACAAAGGCATTGGATAGAGATGATTAAAGACTATGACTGTACCATTCATCATCGTCCTGGTAAGGCCAATGTAGTAGAAGATGCTTTGAGTCGAAAATCATCAGGGATTATTGGTTGCATATAGTGTGCACATTTTGGAAATATTCTTGAGTTGGCATCGATGGGGATTGAAGTAATGTTTTCAAAAAGGGGAGGATTATTAGCACATGTTACAGTGAGACCTTTATTGGCAGAAGGCATATGAAATTTGTAGATCAATGATCCATTCCTTGAGAAGAAGAAATAAGAAGTTCGGGATGGTAAAGAGAGTGATTTTGAGATTAAGAATGATGAATCACTATGTTACAAAAAAAGGATTTGTGTACCGAATGATCCATCCTTAAACAAGGATATATTAGAAGAGGCACGTAGATGTATTTATTCTATCCATCCGGGAGGTACCAAAATGTACAGATATTTGAAAGAGTATTACTGGTGAAACAATATGAAACGTGATATTGCAAAATTTGTAGCTAAATGTTTAGTATGTCAGCAAGTGAAAGTGGAGCATCAGAAGGCGCCATGATTATTGCAGTCATTGCCTATTACAGAATGGAATTAGGAGAATATAACGCTGGATTTTGTTACAGGATTACCACAGTCGCCAAAGGAGAATGATTCTATTTGGGTGATTGTAGACCAATTGACGAAGTTGGCACATTTTCTTCCAGTTAAGACCATCTACACTGTTGACAAGTATGCACGTATGTACATTGATGATATTATGCATTTATATGGGGCACCAATGTCAATTGTATCAGATAGATATCCAACGTTCATTTCTAAGTTTTGGCCTCGTTTACAGAACTCCATGGGCACAAGTTTGAAGTTCAGCACTGCATTTCATCCACAAACTGATGGGCAATCTGAAAGGACAATTCAAATATTAGAAGATATGTTACGATCTTGTGTATTTGACTTCAAGGATAGTTGGGATGATCATTTTCCATTGATGGAATTCTCGTATAATAATAGTTATCAGTCCACCATTGGTATGGCTCCTTATGAATATCTATATGGGAGGAGATGTAGAATGCCTTTGTGTTGGGATGAAGTAGGTGAAAGGAAAATTTTGGGCCCTGAATTGATAGATATGACAATAGACAGGGTTAAAATGATTTGGGCATGGATAAAGATAGCGCAAAGTAAGCATAAATTTTGATGCAGATAAAAATAAGTATCCATTGGAATTCTGGGAGGGAGATTTTGTATTCCTGTGTATTTCACCATGGAAAGGCGTTATGAGATTTGAGTAAAAAGGGAAACTAAGTCCAAGATACATTGGACCATATGAAGTGCAGTAAAGAATTGGGACCATGGCATAGAGATTAGCATTACCTCCAGATTTATCCCTTTTACATTATGTGTTTCATGTATCTACGGTTCATAAGTATTTAGCAGATCCATCTCATCAATTGAAAACTTAACCAATTGAACTGAAGGAATACTTGTCGTACATCGAGGAACCATTGGAAATTATTGATCGTAAGGAGCAAGTGTTGAGGAATAAAGTTATTCCCTTAGTTAATGTTATGTGGATAAGACATGTAGTTAAAGGAGAAACTCGGTAAATGGAGGATAGAAAGAAGAAACAGTATCCCCGTTTGTTTGGTAAGTGACCTTTATATTAAATTTTGGGGACGAAATTTTCTAAGGGGTTGAGTTGTGACAACTCGAATATAATTATGCTAAATTATGTTTAAATCATGATTAGCTTATGTGATATGGATAATATGTTATTAGTATATGTAATGTTAAGTCATCATGTTTAATCTAGTCCTACCTTCATAAAGCATGAAATATTTAATTAGTAAGAAATATAAAATTTTGAAGTTTTCGGTAGGAATGTTCATGTTTAGGAAAAGTTTTCACCTTTATAGAATATCAATTGACTTGATATTAAAGCTATATAATTGTAGACGGGTTATTTAGAGTTGTAACCCAACAAACGGTGTGTGAAACGAAGGTCCGAGTAAGAAGTTATACCAAAATTACTAACCAAGGGTAAATTTATCCTTCCGTTTAAGTTGTAATTTGTCCTTTATACCCAAAAAGTGTCTTGAAGTGATTGGTTGGAGGTTTATACTGGTTTGGCCGAACTTGTACCTTTGAATTAAACTTATTCTTCATCCAAAATCATCCATGGAAGAGTTTTACCTTGAGGAAAGAGAATTAGGGAGTTTAGGAAGAAAAAGTGAGCCGAAAAAGTGTAGAACAATCGGTAAAAATTACACAAAAGTCCCGAAGGTAATCCTAATTGGAAATCTTGTTATTTTTCTTATATTACTGATTTAGATGATAAAAATAATCATTTTTTTACTAAAAGTTCAGCCCTTTATATATATGTATGGTTAGATGCAAGTATAAGTTAAGTTGAATGTACAAACCCTAAAAATTGCTTTATAATGAAACCCCTTGCATTCAACCTTGCATATCTTTTTATGTGCTTACTGTAATTGTGAAATTACAATTGGATATGAAATTAGACTCATATATTCATATCATATCCGAAAATTAGAATTTATTCCTTGTGGTTAGGCCTTAATGATGATTTCAAGTTGGTACATAGTTATTGTTTGTATATTTCATTTCGATATGTCTTGGGTTTGGTGAAGCTTTTGACATAGAAAATGAAGTCAAAAAATATGAAACTATAATTATATACTATTAAGTATGTGTACTAAAAATGGGTTGAAAATAATGGAAATTTATGCTGGAGAAAAATTATGAAAATTCGTAGAAGTTGAAGGAACAATAGAGGAGCTTGTTGGGAAGATTTCTTGTGTTATAAAGAAATAGTCATAACTTGCTCTAGGAAGCTTGAAAAATCACACCGTCACTTGTAATGGAAAGTATATTTATATATTCTTTCATATTGATAAGGTTGGACACCTGTATTTATTCAATTTAGGAATACAGGATGGTTGAGTATAGAAGACCATAAATTAAGGCCATACTGGATAAACCATGAAACAATATTGTTATCTCCTCTGTCCAAAGAGTATTTTGAGTACATGTTTCATGTGTTTATACATTTAGAAGTATAATTTCATGTTACTTGATTTTGGTTATAAATTCCTTATGAGGTATTTCTTACGGTTGAATGTTCATAACTTTATTAACATGTATACCATTGTTTTGTCTTTACTCATGTTTCATGGAATGTTACTTAAGTGGAATTATATTATTATTGTATTGTCATTGAAAGTTATATAACTATGTTAGGATAATAATTATTATTGGGATTCAATACTGATTAAGTTGGATTGACAAGTGTAAAGTCTAATCCATCCAGTTCAGCTCCACTCGAAGGAAACATAAATATATAGTTGACAACCCAATGTGAGTGTACTCACTGGAAAAAGGTATTTGTATCATGTTATTGATATGATCAGAATATAATGAATATGAAATTGTTCATTTCGGTTTACCAAAATGGGAGGTTACTCCCCGGCCTGGAATGGGGGAGATTTGTCTATTAATGAAAAGGGGTTACTCATCGACCAGGAATGGGGGAGAGTTGTCTATTACAGACATGATACTTGAATCATGATTCAAAAAGTTAGGTAATTGATTATGAATGAGCCGAATAAATTAATACATAATTATATGGACATGGTTTATTGCATTTAAATTCATGCAGTAGTATAGTAGTGATGCATTCATTGGGCTATTTTTCTCACGGTTACTATGTTCACATTTTTTTAGGTAACGCGATGTCACTGCCAAATCTAGGAGGTCAGGTTGGGGTAACCAGGAATGGGAGAAACATGGATTTTGTTTAGATGTAAATGATGTAGTTAAGTTAAGTTATCCTTCAAGCAAGTTTTTATGGGCATGACTACTCTGATGTAATAAAAAGGTTTTCAATTATATAGATTTACAATGATGACTCTGAAATTAAAACTCATGTTTATGGTTTGGTTAAATTAATCATGGTTTGACTCACTTTGACTTTCAAACTTAGTTATAAGTAACTGGGTTGGGGTGTGTCATATGTATATCTGTATCTTATGAATAATTCATCATGAACCTTATCATGTATGAAAGAAACCTAATTTCTTCTCTCTTTGACACACCGTTACTGAAAGTAACTTGTGACATTATCTTCATGGATGTAATCCGAGCTACCGATATGTAATTCTTAAATTTCCAAAAAGGTAGTTATTGAATACATCAATCATAATAAACCATTTCTAATAATTCTGTACCAATAATACCTCCTAGTCATTTTCCATCTAAATCATATTCATTAACTAGAAGTGCCTCCATTTTCGATGAATATAAGAACCCATCTTTTACTAGTTTAGAATCCATTTAGATAAAATGACCTAGGTATATCTTGGTATAGATATATTATAATTTACAGAGAAGATTCTAATCCTTTTAATGATAAATCATGAATATTATTCAAAAACTATACTGTAGTAAATATGAGATTTATTTTGTAATGATTATCTGCTTTAGTACCAAAGATGGATATATTTTTTATTACCATTAACAACATATATGTTATTAAAATAAAACAAATGTCCATCCATAAAAAGGGTAGAAGCCGAACAAAAGTTCTTTATATTCTTATATACTTAAAGCAACCATTTAAAATTAATCTCTAATTATCAAAACTGAGACTCACATCTCCAACTGCAATTACAAATTCCCAATAGTAGATAAATTCACGTATTACTAGTTGATTGGTTTCCTGGAACCAATAACTAATGGCTCATGTGTCTACAAGCCTGTTTACCATGGAATAAAGCAATAAACCTTATTCATTTTTTTTTTCAAATAAAATTTATATACCTTGTTCTTCTAAAGAACATAAGCTTATTAACTCTTACTAGTGTTCTAACTACTCTGAATGAAATCATGTGCAATTACACAATTCCTTAATTGTCTTAAAAACCAATCCACTGCATGTATTCTGACTTAATACTTTCTAATTAAAATTTAGCTTTTATCCACATTTGACTAAGAAGTGAAGTTATTTCACTAACTTGAATGCTTATATGATATCCTTATAAAACCTTTTATTGGGGAGGATATCATCGTGGGTTTCCTCGTCAATTTAACATCCTTAGATTTTTAGGTCCTTCATGTGAGAAATCACCACGAGAACATAATATTATAATTATAGCTGTATCAAACATAATAATATCCCTTTAAAGTCATTAATGGCAACCTGCCTAACTATATGACACTGATTATCAAACATTTGATGTGAGATAATCATCATATCATAGGTTGTGGACACCGATTAATACTGATGTTACAATATATATCTGACTTAATGAACAAGTCATATTGTGTCGTCTCATTAATCTTGTCCAGTTATATTCTATATTTCCTTACAAAAATCTTATAACGTTATTATTCAAAACATCACTGAGAAAATATATATTCATTTATGTACCATCAACACTATGTCCAATTTAAATTCAGTCATTTTAATTATTACAAAAAGTAAATAAAATTGAGTAAGAAATAAGTGGATATTAGGATTACCATTTTAAACTAAAGAATCAATAATAAAGTTCATATTATGATAAGAAAATAACTTTGAATTCAACTTAAAGTTGGTTCCCTCTATTTAAAATAATTCTTCAGGATCCCGATTCCCGTTTGAATAGAATTCCTCTTTGAAGAACCAATTATCCATTATCATATTAGGTAGGTCAATTCCGTTAGTTTTACCATCTAGGCAAAGACTATCCCAAAATGAGCCCAAAGTTACCCATAAAGAAATTTGCACTAATTAGTATTCCTCTTCGGAGGACCTACTTTTTAGTAAAAACCTACAAACCGTTGGTCGAGACCACGTAATTTATTTGTGACCAAACCTCTCTCCCACTTAGTAATTTAAAACTTTTGTATCGGTTGTCAAAAAGACAAGTTTAATTTTAATATTTTAAAAATATAGGGTAACTTACGCGTATCAAAATTTTCGGTTGCACTAATTTTCCTCGTCAAAATACGTGTAATAAATAAATTTTAAATTCTCTTATATTCATAAAATAAATATGGGAATTTAATTTATATTTTCCAATTACACATATTAAAAACCCATGATTTAAAAAAAACAAAATTAAACATATAACCATAGAAAAAATGGGATTTTTTAATTTATTTATTCAAACTAAAATATCCAGTTTCCTTATTTTCATTATTAAAAAATAACTAAATTATTTTATTAAAATAATTTTGGAAATTAAATTTAATTCTAGTAATAAGTAAAATTTAATAAATTTAAAATGTAACCCTTCAAAATTCTATTTTCTAATAAAAATGTGATCTATGGCCGAATCCAATGATGTTTTTCCATATTGTCCAATTTAATAGGTCCACTAAAATTAATCAATTTTAACACGCCATTAAATAAAACATAAGTATTAAATAAGGATCAGAGCCACAACAGAATAAGAAAAGTAAGAGATACAATTCACAAGTAGAAAGAGAACTAAACATAGGCCCATTTGCATTATGGTCTCTAATTCCTTATCCATGCAATCATCCTTCCCATGGAAGGAACCATACCAAGATGGAAATCAAGGCTAAGCCAAAGTTTATTCATACGATACCACCACCACCAAAATACTCTTGGAGGTTTCGCGTGCGAAAATAACACATAACTGCACCGCTGCGCCATGTCGCCAGGGTTTCTAGTATGTCTATGAAGTGTGTCGTGACACCTTCATGTGATGTTGTAATCACTAAGTGACACTCCCATGGTGTGTTATGACACAATAAGAGTGGACAAAAACCATCAAAAATATTTTTTGAAAATTCTCATCCGTCCAAGAAACTCCCATGGTGTGTTACGACCCAATCGAAGATTAAGAAATAACTATGCATAAACCATCATAGGATCCAATCGCATAAAATTAATAATTATGAGTTGGACCATAATGGAGGGGCGAAACTTATGAGTTTATGAAAAAAATTTAGACCCTAGATCTATCATTCAGTCAAGATAAAAACTAAATAGATTAAACAGATTTTGATGGACAACAAGGATTTTCCAATTATCACGTAAATCAAAATCGTGCTATGATACTAATTGTTGAAGGACTTAAAAAAATACCATATCATTTTCTTTATATGATAATTGGGATTCAGTAAAAAAAACTAACTGTGGTGGATCTACAGAGTAGATTCAAGATCTCATACCTTTGTGATTCCTTCTGGCCTAAACTGTTGAGATTTGATATCTTTTATGTTACACTGATCCGTGTCGTAAATATAAAGTGCGACAGTCACGAAATTGAAATGATTTTTTTCAAATATCTTAACAACCTCAGAGTAATATATTTCACTAGTTTTTATATATTTAGGCCTCTGAAACCCACAAAAAAAATAAGCACCATCTAATCAATGGTTCCCAAATTATGGCTCTTACAACTTGACACTCTGACGTGTTGTATATTTATTTGGGCAGGTGAAATTGTATGTTCTTGAATTGATTTCATCCCCAAACCTTCATATCAATAAATCACAAAGTAATATATCAGGGTTCACATGCATTATAACTCTTTCTTGCATATTTTATCAACCTTCTTGATTCTTTCTTAATTCGATTCCAAATTTAATATGTGTTGTAAGATCTTCTTCATGAATCATTATTTTTTAAAGATGCATGAAGCCAGTGGACCAAATAATCTCTGAATTACTTTAAATTTCATGTGCCTCTCCCTCTATGTAGTAGGAACCTGTGGTTCCAATTTCATAATTTTTATACGCTCCAATTGGCAAACTCTATTTTACAATATAAGAGCTTTTAAATAAACCTCGAGATCTTCCATGCTATTTCTTAAAGCCAATACATGTCATTAGTGTGTGGGAAAAAGGAGCACGACCTTAGCACTCATTTTTAAGTATTTTCTGATCTATAATGAACCCTCTCTTATTACGAGACAAGGGGTTAATTATATATGCTAGCATGATAACCCAAGCAGAAATAAGAGACTAGCCTCTTATAGAATTAGAATCCTAATTAAACTCTATAATTAATTCCATTATTCTACAAATTATTATTCATTCACTAGAGAATAATAATTTCACTTTAGTATACTCTCGCAAAATTATAATTTCAAGCTCCTCGTTATTGAGTACTTAGTAATATCCTCACGTTGAGATAACAAATACACGTCGATTAAATTAAATTAAGATCAATTATATTTAATAGACCTCTTATAAATTCATTGAGACCATTCGCTTAACTTATTTGATATGTCGGATAATATAATCTACCGACCGAGTTTGACATATTCAAAACTTATATGAAACATAAAGAGGGTATTATCAATCTTTATACTGGGACGTGGATTCCATTCATAATTAACATTCACCATACACTAATTACTGTTACCCAATCTACTAATTCTATTGATCCATTAATGAATCTCACCCAATAGGTCTAAGAAATGAACAACCAATGCACATGTCCATCACTTATAGCTTAAGCACTCATAATAACCATGATTTTTTTATGATCTTATATAGTCAGCATAAAGTCAATAATCTCAAATTGGTCACGTTTAATGCGCATTGAAAAATGCACAGTGGTTTGATTATATATATAAATCATATATAATGTCATACACACATAAACTAAATACTATTTAGTCCAAATTTTATCTTGATTAAACTAGATGAACCTAAGCATGCAAGATATTGAAACAAAATGACAATAAACCATAAACAGAAGATAGGAGATGAGGAAAGATCGCTTTCGACGAAAACATATATTTCAGCACTATTTACCACTATGTATTACTGAACGACATCTACATACTTATAAAACTTGGAGTTCCACTAAGTGACGTATTAATGTCTTTAGTCTGTGTTGTAGACAGCAAGTGATGAAGACATAACAATACCCCATAGTAAGCTCCACTTGCCTCAGTGTCCATCAATCACCCTCACGAAATAGTATTCCCATCGTCAGCAATAGCGGATCAACTCTACAAAGGTAAGAACATGTATTGTGTTCTTCTAGGGTTTCATAAATTATCAATAAATCATTCAAGGATTTGGAGTCGAAAAATAAAAGAGTTTTAACAACTAGGGTTTGGAGACATTTGGGATATGTATGGGAAAAAAAATTTCACCAAAATTTCTTAGAAAATCTTATCCTAAAACCCCTTTTTATATAAAAAAAAAAGGAATTTTAAGTCCACAAAAATTTTAAGAAATCGCGTTCAAACAAAAATAGGACCTCGGTGGAATAAAAAATCTAACTCGTTTGAATTAAGAAAAAACTTGTTCGGGCGAATTGCCAATTGGTTTCTAACTAGCTTCGAACTATATTAGTTTTTCAAATAGAAAAATATCATTTGATGTTTAATCGAGGTTTTTTTTAAGGGATAGCAAAACTCGTTCAAACGAAGACGTAAAGTCATTCGAACGACTTGAAATAAAAATATGCCTTAAACATTTTATAAACACAGCCCCTGAATAAAATGCTGACACATAATCAACACCATATACCTTCTTGATAATTGTAGTGGCAATCTCAACTCTTTCGATCCTTGATTGTTGTAGTAGGTCACTAACTTGTCTTCACTTAAATCAATTTATAATGTAGGTGTAATGAAATATTCCAAACACAAATAGATGACGAGAAATTATAAATCTTCCTCTTACAAGTCTCTCCCTTTGGCTATTCTAGTATAAAACACAAAAATCAAAAAAATATTAACCCCAAAAATAAGTTCAACTAATTTCCTCCCAAACACGAAAAGGAAAAAATACTTGTGATTTTATGTTCATTGAAAATCTTCATCGTGTAGTCCAGGAAATCATCAAGGAAAAAAAGACCTACAGACAGGAAGTAAAAGAAATACTATGACGCGTCGAGTTTAAAGAAAATGTAAAAACTCCCCCTCAATATGTCCTCCACCTTTTTGTCTGTAACAAACAAAGGGTTAGAAACTAATCCTGAAGCATCAAGAGAATTTAAGAATGAAATATCATCAGAAAGAATAAATAAGGAAGCGTATGCGATGAAACATCAACGAAAGCAACAAACATTTTTTTTATTTTTGAATATATAAATATAAATATAAGTACAAATGTAAACACTCACACCATGGAGTAGCACGAAATTTTTTGAATTATGAAAATGAAATGAAATTGAGTGAATTTAATTCCCAAAAAAATCAACATAGGCATACGTAGCAAAGGTGCAAGAAGTCAAAGTGATTCTCCTAAAGAAATAACTCAATTCAACCTTAGGTGTAAAATTATTGAATAAAATGAGATTGACTCAACTTATGCAAAATGTCATGAAATTCAATGCTTTTCAAATCAATAATGCAAAACTATTTAATATTTCTTAAGGAAGTTTATTGTGAAAACCCATTAATCTCCAACTTACAACACCCTCAAAACCTCACATTTTAAGCATAAATTCACATAATTTTTAAATGAATCATGTTGCTCATGTTAATAGAGCAGCAATGAAACAAAAAAATTATCCTCGACACTTCTGTTTTTATGTGACGAAATCATTTTTAGGCTCTTGCCAATGGTGAATTTTAATGTAAAGAATGCGGCTTCTTTAGTAGCCCCTTTTCATTGCATAAGTAAAAATCAAATTTTTCGAGAACAAAAATTCGATCAATGGTTCTTACATGAATAATTAATTCCTAGTGTATTTGGTTCGTTATTAACCAAGATTGATATTAGAACACCTTATTTGATATAATAAAAGGAAGAATAATGTTCAAAAGTTCATGCATCTATGTAATAAAGGTGACATAAAAAGACTATCCTGAAGGAAGTAATGATCAAAGAACAATGCAATGTTAAACATGCATTTCTAAGTAGACAAAGAGAATGAAACCAAGTCTCATAAACCATGAATAAGTCTTATTAATGGATGGAATGTAATTGAGGTTCGAAGATGTCAAATGTGCATCCATCTACGGTGCAAAAAAATACATAAATCTTTTTAAATTTTTTCAAAATTTTCATCAAAACATAAAATCCTTTTAAATTTTTTTGGAAAAAAATTCTAAACGAAAAGAAAATATTTTTTAATTTTTTCAAAATATAAACATAAGAATACAATCCAGTAATAGAGGCAAAAGATAGAAAATAGATAATCACCATATACAAGAAACAAGTTTTGACCTTAATCATTAGTCTGGGAGGTATTCTCAAAAGAGGGAGACATCCTTTGAAATTACTCCATCAAACATTGAGAGGTTTTGACTAAAAACTCCACTTTATCTTGAAGACTAGCAAAGTCTCTGTAGAGATGTGTCGAAGCATGTGTAAGATCATGCCTGTGAGCGACTCATCCTAACGTAAAGTAAAACTCCCTAAGATGACCTATTTGTTTGCAATGTGTGCAAACATAGATCGGTTTGGGTCGACATTGGTTAAAACTCCCAGTATGAGTTGTCCATCATGGGTTAGGTCAAGGCCCATAAGGATCCATCATAAACTTGGTAACTAGTTTCCATGTAGTATTAGAAGAGGATGAACCATCGTAACCTATGCCTTTCCTCTCATTAAAACCTAATGTCGGATCGAGGAAAATCTTTCCATCCTTCTTATATGTGTCATTTAAAGTGACTTTGACATTCCGGGTATGTTCGAGATCTTTTTCAAGTTGGGAAACATGGTCTTTAAGTTTCTCACGAGTCTCGAATTATGCTTGAAGATCTCTCATAAGACTAGCCACTTTGTTGGTAAAGTCTTACTTTTTCCTTCCCACCACAATGAGTTGCTTACACAAAGAAGCTTTCAACTTATCAAGCTGACTCACAAAGGCCTCACACTCTTTTGAAAATTTTAACTCTTTTTCTAAATCCAACACCCTAAGAGTCAAATTTTTATTTTTCATTTTAGTTTTAAAGATTTGGTGTAAATTTTGGTGTAAGCTTTTTGGACGTCATGTTCTCCCTCACTCAAATTCTCTTCATCACCCTCACTCTCTTGAGAATGGTTTGACATATTATCGAGGATATCATGTTTATAAATTCCATGATCAATGTGGGATGTACTAGAAGTAATGACTTGACTTGCCATGAATGTGGTAAAATTAGGTTCATGTGGTGTCCATCCTCGGAATCTGCCGACTTGACATCAGTATCGCTTAGAATGGCATTATAGGAGCCTTTGCCTTCGCCTTGTTTCTTAAGAATAGTAGGAGACTCATGAGCTTTATGTCCTTTCCCCTCACACTCATAAGAACTCTGCATTTTAACTTTCCTACGGTACTCACCTTTTTATTTCATAAGTCTAAAGACCACCTAAATCTATCCTAATCGAATAGTGTTTACAATTCCCAAGGAGTTTAGTACTGAGACTTTCATGCTAAAACGAGGCGGGAGAGACCTTACAATTTCTTAACCACTCCAAATTTTGAAAAAAATTCACCCAAGTTAAACAATAATTCATAATATCACACAAACGTGCATTGAATTCATAAAAAGTATCAATTTCATTCATGCATATGGTCTCAAATTGTGTGGTGTGATTTTGAAGATTATAAGATTTCACAGCATTGGTACCATCGTGTATGAGTTGGAGGATGTCCCATGATTCTTTAGACATGGTACATGTTATGGTGCAAAGAAATTCCTCTAGTGTGACAGCACCAAAATGCAAATTAACCTTGGGATTTAAAATTGATGAGTCTAAGGTCATCCTTAGTCTAATTATAGAATTGCTTGAGACTAAGGACATGTCCATTAGTTACAGTGGGAGGAGTCCACCTCCTTTCAATAGTAAAATAGACGCGCTCATTAATCGACTTCTGAGATGATCGAATTCGAGCTTCTCATATGCATAATTAGATACATTAAATAAAGGTGGCCTATTGGACGAGTTAGCAATATAACCACCAGGATTTATCTAAGTAACTTGTAGAAACAAGCTCTGACATCAATTATAAAAATACGAAGTGGTCCGATTATATGTTTTAATCGTATACTAAGTCACACACACAAACGAAATTCAATATAGCCCAAATTTTATCTTGATTAAACTAGGTGAACCTAAACATGTAAGATATTAAAACTAAATGAAAACAAACCACAAACCATAAATAAAAAATAGGAGATGAGGAAAAATCCTTTTCGGGAAAAACGTATATTTTAGCATTATTTACAACCAGGTATTACAGAATGGCGTCTACAGACTTACAAAACTTCGAGATCCCCTAATTGATGCAGTAATATCTTTGATCCTTGTTGTCAGTAGTCAACGATGAAAATCTAATAATGCCCCACAGTAAGATCCATTTGCCTCGGTGTCCACCGATCATCCTCAAGAAATAATATTCCTATCTTTAACATTAGAGAATCACTCTACAAGGGTATGAATATGTATTGTAATCTTCTCGGGTTTAATAAATTCTCAATAAATCATCTAAGGGTTAGGATTTGGAAAACAAAAGAGCTTTAAACATATTAGGGGTTAGATACCTTTTGGATATGTATGGAAAAATCAATTTTGCCAAAAGTCCTTAGAAAAGTTGATCCCAAGACCTTTTTTTTTATAGAAAATACAAATTTTGAGATGGCACAAATTTTGAAAAATTTTGTTCGAACGAAAATAGGACCTCATTTGAAAGAAAATAATAACTCGTTTGAACTAAGATAAAACACGTTCGAACGAATAACCAATCTTGTTCGAATCAACTTTAAACGACCTTCTGTTGTTTAATGTTCGGTTGAAGTTAGTTTGAACGAACTGCGAAACATGTTCGAGCAAAGATTTAAATTTTTTTGAATGACTTAAAATAAAAATATTCCTCAAACAATTTATAAAACAAACCCTGAATAAAATGCTTACACGTAATCAAAGCCATATACCTTCATGATTATTGTAGAGATGATCTCAACTCTTTTAATATTCGATTGTTGCGTTCGATCATTAACTTGTCTTCACTTGAAGCTCTTGAGATTGTACATGATGATGAATTTATAATCGAATATGGCAAAACTAAAATAGATGATAAGCAATTGTAAATCTTACTCGTAAACACACAAAGTGTACTAGCACAATAATTCGAAACTATATTGTTTTTCGTAATCAAGATAGACCTACTAAAATATTATGCTACAATACTACTGATGGTGTATCCATATTTATCTAATATTGTGGACTAGACTAATATTCTACAAGAATTGATGAACTGATCTTCTTTGTGTAAGTCGGACTCCACGCACCAAACCATCTATTGTGTAGAATAAAAGTAACAATATGCATTAATCTATACTAATATTATAAAATAGAAGCATCTCATTTAGTTCATCTCACAATCTATGAATCCACGTGTCATCCCATATATTTATCCCTTAATAACCCTCTTCATTCATTATATATATCTATTTCCTCACTCTGCCTTTTCCTCCACCACGCTCTTCACTCGAATAAATGAGGTGAATGTATTCATCTCCCCTTATTTACTCTTACCTAAACATTTCCTCTCCCTCTCTCTTTACGTCTCTCTCTCCCATCTATCCACCTTCCATACCCACCATGTTCTCTCATCTCTTTCTGTAAAACGAGGTTTTAGCCACTCAGTTGATTAAAGACTTGTGAGGAACAAAAGAATAGATGATAAAATTATTAAATGAGTGGGAAATATCTAACAATTGTTTTCATATGGGCATAAAGATAAAGATATTATAGAAAGATATATCATTGCGTTATAGAGGTCTCGACTTCATGAGGTTTAGAATTAGAGTATTTAGGAGAATGATGAAAAATGAGAAAGAAGCCCTGGTATAAGAGGGAATGAAGTTATACTTAAAACTAGGGTTTAATGTGAAAGTGGATCAGGCCTTAGTGTTGGAGAGGCCCATTATCAATACACACATGTTATGTGTCCCAAGATGGAGTTCTTCATGAATCCGTGCCAATTGTCGACGCTCAAGGTGAGCATTAATGTCTCACATTAGTAATATATGGATATAAATTTGTTGGCTATTTTTGTTACATTTCTCTATATTTAGCATCGTTATGAAGAATTTGTTCCTAAATTTTTCATGGATTATATCTATGTACGCAGGTTAGTTACGAGTTATGGATACTCACATGCATGGTTTTGAAAATCAACCGTTACATATCGAATCGACCAACACATTACGGTATTTTGGGAGACCATTTTCAATACACCACGATTTATCGAACCAAGAGAAAAGCACATGGGTATCATCAATACACACTGATACACACTATTACACATTCTCCATTAAACGCCATATGGGTTATTTGGAGTTTTGTGGTAAACGTGCATGGAGAGAAGGAAAAATGTGGAAAGTTGGTTAATGGGTCATGGATTTTAAATGTTCCAGATAGGTCTCTAGCGAAAATGAGACCGGTTTTTCTTGACATGTTACGTGGGAGAGGAAAGTGAACTAAGCTTAACATAAAAAGAGACAGAGACAGGGAAAAGACTACTTTTATTACAATTCTTAGAAAAAATAATTTTGTAACAAAATTATTGAACAAAATAATCACTTTAGAAGTGGGTGAAATGTAATTGAAAAGAACATGTGCAAAAGCTTGAAATTCAACATTATATAATTAAAATATAAGTATCATTCCATTTTATGGAATTTGTGAATGCTAACAAAAATTCATGCTCCCGAAAACTGATTTCAGTTATATTACGTCTGACACTCTCGATATCATTACACCACGACCACAACCATTATTTTACACGATACCGTTATCTAATATTGTGCTCACAAGGGTAGACCCGAGCCTATGGTGGAAAATGGTTGGAAGTTGAAAATTTTAGACGATTTATATTGTACTCATATAAATCTAACTCCTTTGATATTTTCATAATCTGTTTCATGGAATACTAAATTAACTAATAATTTGCTAAATTTTTTCTTTCAGACGTTCATTAAATTTATCTCTTTAAGGTATCCAGTAGCGCATATCAACTATTTGATGAAAATGTGACACCCCTCCCACTTTAATCACGGGTGGTGTGTCCTTTATCAAAATAAACGTGAATCTCAATCGGTTCATTCTTAGCATCACTATTAAAAACCATTCTTAAATTACTATCCAACTATGTTAAATTAAGCCAGTGCCAATTTTATCTTTCCTTAACATAATAACATGCGAAAAATAGAAATATAATAAAAGTCTGAATCGTCATACTATCAATAAATAAATAATAAATACCGAATAAACCATCGGTATCCAAAACATAATCCAAACCATAAGTTTGGAGAAATAAACTAAAATCAAGTACATTGTCTGATAAATAAAATCAAAAGTGTATCAACTGAAAGGGCAACATGCCTAAATGAACTACTGAATCAAAGTCTAGTCTTGGAATGAATAACTGAAGCATCTACATAAAGTCTTATAAGCCTCCATAAATGTTGTAGCTACGCATCTATGGATGAATCCTCAAACTTGGCGTCCCTGTGACTTGACACCTAAAATGTTTGGGAAAATATTTTGACATGGGTCAGAGTCCAAAGCCTTTTAAAAATATTTAGCAAGTAATTAAGATGGAACATTTAAATATGCATTAACACTTTTCATATTTAAGAGGGTGTCGCACTCTCTTCGGATATTACTCACCCCTTAACTACCGTGCACACCCAATGCTTCCCTTCTAACCCACTAGTTATACTACCCCACCTAACTAGTCCTGTAACATATCTTCCTATCACACTACTCTATCCCGAGTACTAACTCGATTTGGTTCCTAAGTTTTTACACTCATTAACTTGGTTAATCATTCCCACTTTAATTAATCATATAACTTTCACACTCAATATATATAAAATACATTCACAATTTATGTGTTTAACCCATATATAATTACCTACTATATTATATATGTATAAATATGCTATAACAATCAGACACATGTCATGTATAATAACTATCCTCCCGAGTAATAACTCACTAGATTCTTGTCTCTACAATTCTATATATCCCAGGTATACTCACTCTAAGAAGGTTACCATAAGTTGATTAACTCACACTAAAATAGGTAAATAAATTCACAAATGTAGTTGAGGCGGTCATATTTTCTCGAGAGTGTTACTGAATTATACCAAAAATATCTCACCTCAAAAAATAAATCACACAATAAAATACCGGACGATATGACCAGGGGACTATACTGTCCCTACATTCACTAGCCAGGGAATTCACCTACATCGCGCAACCTCTGATGATAGCACTGGAGGGGTATATTTCACATAAATATCGTGCACACCGATATCTATAAATTGCATATATATATATATATATATATATATATATATATATATATATATATATATATATATATATATATATATATATATATATAATTAAAATAAATTCGACTAACCCTTGCCTAACACCCGTAGCACTAGCCCATAATCCCCGAGTCTATTTTTTCGACTCTTAATTTATTTAATTTCACATCCATTAAATAATTAATGTAGCTTCACTTGTTAAAATACCCGGACTCTCCCATATCGGCCCGTATTTAATATTCATGACTTTATCTTGTGTTATTTGTTTCTTACGTTACTCATCATTTCACACTTTTGTAAACAAATATATATCCACCCATTTTCCCTAGGTAGTATGTTTTCATTTATTTTTCACTAAATAACTATCCCTTGAACAATCTTGAACAAAACTAGAGCCAAAAAATAAAATGAGCGAACATGTCTGGAAATAGGCAGCTCTTCCCCAATCGTTTTTCTCCATGTTTGTTCACCCAAGCCTTCATAGATTCTTCCCAAAACTCAACCCAAGCAAACCCAAGGTCTATTACCCATCTAAATAGGTTCCAATAATGATATAAACCATTAAACATCACTGATTTCTCATGAAAATCCATTATTACACGAATTGGGTTTTCTCAATTTTATTATGTCCTCTCATTCAATTTGAGTCTATAATCCAAATTAAATGAAATTAACTACTGTGTTTTGGCTATAAATCAGATTCCAATTTCATATGATAGTATTTCATCATCAATTGAACATTAATTCTACATGTAATGTTCAAATCACTAAAAACCCATTTTATATATGACAACACTCCCTAAAAACGGATTTGTCTACACCTACCATGATATGAACATGAGTTTTTTCAATTTAAAATAGAATCAAGTTAATCACTTGCCTTTTCTAGGTTCGTAGGGTCTAATTACATGTTGTAGAAGATGGATTTTACAAGCACACTCAATTCCTCCTCGAATTTGGTCTCTAATGTTTCCTTCTTTTATTCCTTCTCTCATCTCTCAATTTCTAGGGTTTAGAATATGCATTGTGGTTACCTTTAACTCTTAGACTTAGGTTTAATATCTCTGGTACCGAAATTAGGCTAACGAGACAATTCCAAATGACCCTAATGCCCCCGTGTGGGATCGATTATGTCTAAAAAGGACCCAAGACCCAATTACTACCATCGGGTGCACTATTTTGACCATCTTGACCCTTCCACATCTAATAATGATCTCAAAATCAACATCCTAGTCACCCTACAATAATTTCCTATATCAAGCTCATATATTCTACATGCGACTCCCGGTTATGATATAACAGTGTCACGTCAATATCATTCGCTATGGTGTAAAATAATTATTTACTACTCACTTAGTAATTTTATTCCATTTATATTAATCTTTATCTCTCTCGATTAATATTTTAATAAACATATGATATTTCATGCAATTAAACTACCTCAAACTCCCTCACTACTGGAATCGAGTCTAAAGAGACAACCACTTCCTGTGAGGTCTCTTCCTTAATGTAATACATATGTGTGCTTGACCCTCCCTAAGGAAAAGGCATTGTCTCTAGGAACAGATCTTGCCCTGGAATAGAGAACACAATGGTCATCCTGAAACAATCCGCCTTCGCTCAGTATCCAGCTAATGAATTCCTACCCAAAATGATGTCATAACCCTCCATATCTAACACTAGATAGTCGACGTCTAAACATAATCTCCCCACATCAATATCCACACCGCTACAGATCGAGCGTATGAGCGAACAATTACTCAAAGTTGACTCTTCACACATAATAAAACTATTGATTGTCTCTAATAAATCGGCCGCAAGTGCAAATCTAGTGGCTATAAATGAGTGTGATTCCACTGTATCAAATAAAATCCTACCCTCAAGCCTGTGAATAGGAAACGTGCCCTCTACTGTAGGTGTCGTCTGTCGAGCCTACTCTATGACTACATCTCAGAAGTTATATACATGTTCCTACTGTAACTTTCCCTGCTATAATGGATCGATGGTGTTGATGCTATCAAGGGAAACTTCGTCTGTTGCCCCTATTGATCACCCTGCTGTTGTGGTCCCCTACCCCCTTTGTGTACACCCTCCCCTCATATGAACCGGTTGCTCGCACACAAAGTAATGCCCTGATAAGTACCCATGAATGTGACCCTGCTAGCTCAATCGAGGTTATCCCTCCTATTGGACCTGGTGGCCTCGACCCTGCTGGCCTCCCCCATTGTTCCTTTAACCCTAGTGGCCCTGAGGAACATGTTCCTACTGTTGAGGACCCTGCTGGCCCTCATTAAAATCTTTCTCTGATCGATATCCTCCATATCTAAATCTCATTATAGAATCCCCCTACCGAGAATACTAACCCTATTATCTACCTATATGTTGTTGTGGTGCTCCAATCGCACCATTCCCACCTCCCTCACCCTACTGGCTAGACTCACTCCCTGTCTTGCTTCCCTTCAGATAGAAGCGATGATCCTAGAAATGTAGAAGTGCGACATTAACGACATCAGTATAACTCCTCAATGCATGGTTACCTATCAAGTGTTGCCTGATCCTCGAGGCAAGTCCATCGATAAAATTCATCTTCTTCTCTTCACTGTCCACCTCGTCTGGCATAATATTATCCAAAGGTGTGAACTCCTCCTCTTACTTGGCTACGGAATTGTCACCCTGAACCACCTCGTTGAACCTCTTTTTCATCTCTATCTCAATGGCTAGAAAAAAGTGCTTGTGGTCAAGACGCACCCAGAACTCAGCAATGGTCACATTATCACTCTCCTCGATAGTGGTAACAGACTCCCACGACTGTAAAGCTGCCCCGAAAAGTCTAAAAGTGGCAAACATCTACTTACGTCACTATACTCAACCATGCACAGGTGGGGATGAATATTCTTCTTCTACTGGCAAGCTAAGATCACATCATAATTACCCAGAAACTCGGGTGGGTGGCCCTTCTAAAACACCTCCCTCACTCTTTGCCAATCTGAAGGCCTAGGGTGGACCAAGACAATGGGTGCCACTAGATGCTGTGGTAGCTGGGCCGAAGGAAGTTAACTGCCTATACCACAATAGCGTCCACCTATGTTACTGTAATTGTCCTCTGCGATGGTTGTAGCTGCATTGCCTATGGCTCCTTTTGAGCCTCTCTCTCATCGGCCCTCGCTAATCATCCTCACCTGGGTGGCATCTGAAATCAGATCGAATTGTATGAGTTCATAGTCAATAAAAATATAATAGTAGGAGAACGTAATCTCAAATACATAATCATAATTGCATTGGTCCTAATAATAGAGAATGCTACGCTCAAATCGTAGTAAGACGCACAAATCCTATTGACACTAGAACCTGATACTCTGATTCCATTTGTGACACTTCGCCTTCTTAAATCATGGATGATCAGTGCTTTATCAAAAATAAACAGGAACCTCAGATAGTTCAATCTTAGCATCACTTTATAAAACAAGTCTAAAATTTCTAACCATCTATGTTAAATTAAGATGGTGCCAATTTTATCTTTCATTAAAAAGCAACAACATGAAAAAAATAGAAATATAATAACTCATCCACAACAAAAAAATTTATTTTTTTTTAGGAAAAGGGGTGAAACCCCCTAGATTTTATTAGAATATGAGAAAAAGCCTCTCCTAGGTGGCATAAATGTTTTTGAAGAAAGATAAAGAAAGGAGATCTATGAAGGACCCAATGCAAAGAAATATAAGAGCAGAAAAAATAATGATAACACAATCCATCTATCTAGAAAATTTGTCTGATTGAAGGCCGGCCAATCTTATCAATTTTCAGACATCCCTTTGTGATTCTTGGCAGTTGGTTGAAGGAAGTGTAAGATGCAAAACTTGAGGATGAGGTTCCTATATTTGCAAGACTATCAGCAACATTGTTACCCTATCTATATACATGCTGAATCTGGAACTGATGCGTTGAAATTATCATAGAGCAATAATCAATGGACTTTTTCATCTTCCAGAGATGTTTCCAAGTCTTTTGAACCATATGGAAAACAGATTTAGAATCAGTTTCAATGATGATCTCTTTGATGTTCAGCTTTAGACATAGATTAAGGCCTTCTTTTAACCCTTCAACTTCAGCAGACATGCTAGTTTGGTATCCCATGAAAGAAGAAAAAGAAGATATAAATTCACCTTTATGATTTCTGAGGATACCTCCACAACCACTTTCACCTGGATTGCGTTTTGAAGAACCATCAACATTTAATTTAAATACATTTAGAGGAGGCTTTACCCAAGATATAGCTAATAAAAAAGATGGTTTCCTGTGGATTTTCAAACAGAAAAGAGACATAATATGGAGGTCATCTTGAGAGACATTGCTAGAGAACTGCGTATCTGCTGCCAAAGAAATCATAAGAGAAATAACATTAGATATAATTATCTGATCCCATCTCAATGCCATCAAAGTAACATATGTTTCTAGCCAACCAAATCTCCCAGACAATGATGATAGGAAGGTTGTGAATGAGGAATTGGATATGGGAGTTGAAATTTTTGATCCACCAGGAAATGAGAATCGATTGACAAGAGTGGAAATTTAACTTCAGACCAAATAATTTTCCAAAAAAATTCCACACTTGAGAGGCAACCGGACCCTTTAGAAAGGTGTGGATAATATTTTCTTCATGAACATTACAGCATCTGCATCTAGAGGCTAACTTAACATTAAGTTTTTTAATTTGAGACTCAAGAGGAATGGCTTAGTGCAGCAACTTCCAAGTAAAAATGGAGATTTTTAAAGGACAAGAAGATGACGAGATAAATTTCCAAACCATGGATGAGGGATTTTGAGGTATGCAGAACAAATAAGCAGACTTGAAAGAAAAATTACCATCAGAATTTATTGACCAGATGTAATTGTCTCCATCTTTCATGGTGATCTGCTCAAAGATGTTGTATACGGATCTAATTCTCTTAATGGCATGAGAACCATTAGCAGAAGAGAGAAAATAAGATTTGTATTTATCATTCATAAAAGAAACCCAAAGACTTTTAGAAGAAAAAAGAAACCAACATAGCTTTAAACTGGCATCTTGAATGATGGTAGTCATGTTTCTGATGTTGAGACCTACTTGATCAAAAGGTTGACATATTTCCTTCCAAGAAGTCCAATGATATTTTTCTTTATCCTCCTGAGAAACACCCCAGAAAAAATTAGCAAAAATAGCTTCAATTATTCTGATAATGGTTTTTGGAGGATGTAGAGCAGCCACTGTGTGAATTGGAATAGAAGCTAGAACATGATTATTCAGAATAAGTCTTCTTCCTGGAGATAGGTATTTTAGCTTCCATCCAGCCACCTTCTGTCTGATTTCATCAAGCAAGTCAGTAAAGTAGCATAATTTCATTCTACCTTTGTAAAGAGGACAACCAAGATATTTTAAAGGCAGAGGCTTGAATTGCAGGCCTAGATTAGATGAAATAGCATTCCTTCTATCCATGGAAGTGTGTTTCCCTGTAGTGAATGAACTTTTGAGAATATTATTCTTCTGACCTGATACATCTTCATACTCATGCACAAATTTCATTAATTTTTGAGTGCATCTCTTACAACCATTTGTAAAAATGATAATATCATCTGCATATGATAAGTGTGAAATAAGAGGAGAACCTATCGGTTGTTTATATGGATAGATCACATTATCAGATACAAGATTGTCAAGGCCTCTAGATAGAACTTCAGCAGCAATAATGAAGAGAGTAGGGGATAGTGGATCCCCTTGCTTGAGACCTCTTGATGACTTGAAAAAACCAGCAGCCCTGCCATTCACAATCACTGAAAACCAGTTATTAGATAAGAGCCTCCATAACCCACAACAAATATAAGATTCTGAATTGTAACACTATTAATAGGTAAATAATAAATACCGAATAAATCATCGGTACCCAAAACATAATCAAAATCATAAGTTTACAGTAATAAACTAAATCCAAGGTCATCGTCAGATAAATAAAACCAAAAGTGTATCAACTAAAAGGCGTAACATGCCTAAATGAACTACCAAATCAAAGCCTAATCTAGGAATGAATAACCGAAGCGTCTACACAAAGTCTTGCAAGCCTCCACATATGCTGCAACTATGCATATACCTAGAATAAGTCCTCAAGCTTGGCATCCCTTTGCTTGGACACTTAAAATATTTTGGAGAATATTTTTACACAGTTCAGAGCCCAAATATTTTTAAAAATATTTAACAAGTAATTAATAATGCAACAGTTAAATATGCATTAACACTTTTCATATTTAAGCGCACGTCACACTCTCTTTGGATATCACTCACCCCACTACTACCGTGCACACCCAATTCTTCCCTTGTAACCCACTAGTTATACAACCCCACCTAACTACTCATGTTACATATCTTCCTATCACACTACTCTATCCCGAGTACCATCTCCCTTTAGTTCCTAAATTATTACACTCACTAATTTAGTTCCACTTTATTTAAGCATATGACTTTCACACTCGTTATATATAAAATACATTCAAACTTTATGTATTTGACCCATATAAAATAACCTACTCTATTTTATACATATAAATATACTATAACAATCACACACATGTCGCGTATAATAACCATCCTCCTGAGTAATAACCCACTGGATGCTTATCTCTACAATGTTATCATATCCCAAGTATACTCGCTCTAACTAGGTTACCATAAGTCAGCTAACTCACACCGAAATAAGTAAATAAAATCTCAAACGTAGTGGAAGCGGTTATATTTTCCTGAGAGTGAGACCGAATAATACCCAAAACATCTCACCTCGAAAAATAAATCAAATAATAAAATATTGGATGATGTGACCTGGGGACTATACTCTCCCATCATTCACTGGCCAGGGAATTCACCCGCATCACAAAACCTTAGATGATAGCACTATAGGGGTATGTTTTCACATAAATATCATGCACACCTATATCTATAAATTGCACACACACAAAGCGCTAACCCGTGCCTAAAACTCATAGCAGTACCCCATAATCACTGAGTTTATTTCCCTCACTCTTAATTTATTTAATTTCACATCCATTAAATAATTAATGTATCTTCACTTGCTGAAATACCAGGGCTCACCCACATCAACCCGTATATAACATTCACAACTTTATCTCACGTTATTCGTTTCTTATATTACTCACCATTTCACACTTTTCTAAACCCATATAAATCCACGCGTTATCCCTAGGTAGTAGGTTTTAATTAATTTTTTAAAATAATTAACCCTTGTACAATCCCCAACAAAACTAGGTCTAAAAAATAAAATGACCGAACCTATCTGGAAATAGTCATCATCGATCAATCGATGCTACTCCGATAGACCTTCTTTCTCAATCATT
The DNA here is from genome assembly GCA_949130495.1 of Sambucus nigra. Lineage (NCBI taxonomy): Eukaryota > Viridiplantae > Streptophyta > Magnoliopsida > Dipsacales > Adoxaceae > Sambucus > Sambucus nigra. The sequence goes on along the minus strand of OX422216.1, from coordinate 46,459,688 downwards.
TTTCTCCATGTTTGTTCACCCAAACCTCCATGGATTCTTTCCAAAACTCAACCCCAGCATATCCAATGTTTATTACACATTTAAATAGGTTCCCATCAAGATTTAAACCATTAAACATCACTTATTTCTCATGAAAATCCATTATTATACAAATTAGGTTTTCTCAACTTTATTCAATCCGATCATTCAATTTGATTCTATAAACCAAATTAAATGAAATTAACTATTAGGTTTCGACTATAAATTAGATTTCAACAACATATGATAGTATTATGTCATCGATTCAACATAATTCTACGTCTAATGTCTAAATCACCAAAAAAACATTTTACATGTGACAAATCTCCTAAAAAATGGATTTGTCGACACCTACCATGATATGAACATAAGTTTTTATAATTTAAAACATAAGCTAGTTATTCACTTGTCTATCTAGGATCATATGGCCAGATTACGCATTGTAGAAGACGGATTTGACAAGCACACCCAATTCCTCCTTGAATTTGTCTTCTAAAGTTCCCTTTTTTCCTTCCTTCTCTCTTATCTCAATTTCTAGGGTTTAGAATCTAAATTGTGGCTGCCTATAACTCTTAAACTTCGGTTTAATGTCTCTAATCCCGAAATTAGGCTAATGGACAAGCCCAATTACTAACTCCGAGTACACTATTTTGACTATCTCGATCCTTCTGCAACCAATCGTGATCTCGAAATCACCATCAGAGTCACCCTACAAAAATTTCCTACCTCAATCTCATATAGTCTACACGTGACTCCCGATTGAGATATAACACTGTCATGTCAATATCACTCACTATGACATAAAATAATTATTTACTACTCAGTTAGTAATTTTATTTCATAAATATTAATATTTATCTCTCCAGGGTAATATTTGAATGTACACATGACATTCAATGCAATTAAATTATTCCACACGTGTAATTTAAAATAACTGAATTATTAAATTTTAATTACTCAGAAATACGAGGTGTTACAGAAAACTCATGAAGAAAATTATGAAGGCATATAAAGTAGAAGCTTAAGTATCTCCATTCATATTTGGAATTTTGGTATTTTTGGTGAAAATACCAACGCTAAAAGTTTCTCCTTTGATTTCTTATTTTTGTTTGTTGTTGGGTTGGGTGGCTGTGTAGACTGCAGTTTTGATAAAATTGGCATTAAATTTATATCATTTCTTATGTTACCGATTCGTGCATTTAGAGAGAGTTTAGATTTGGAGAGAAGTTTATTTTGTCACTGTAAAGAATTCATATAGTTTAATCTTTGTAAAATAAACCATAATTTTATAAACTACTAATCTGAAAACTGGTATACCTTTATGGTTGGTTCTTTATTTGATTATTTGAATTTTTTAGTATAATTTGAACAAGTATACACACACACACACACACACACACACACACACACACACACACACACTAGTGTATTCCCGTGTCTGAAGGCACAGCAAAAATTTTCAAAAGTACTTAATCGTAAAACGGCAAAAAAATCTAAAGTAATTGCAAAAGAAAAAAAAATTCGTTCCACAACAAAATAACTTTTTAAAAAATGGTCAAAATTTCTAAAGTTGTTCGCGTCATAACTCCAACTCGCATGTCTACAACACTTCTTGAATCATCGCACGACTAATATATATTAGGCAAGAAGATAAAAGTTGTATAACCTCAAAATTGTGTGTATCGGTGAACATAAGACATAGAACAAAGAGGTCGATAAGTACCAGAACAAAGACAATGATAAGTACATGAACAAAGGGACTAAGCCTACTAATTGGTGAGAAGCAAAGCCTACTGATTAGTGAGAAGCAAAGCCAACTCATAGAAAATAATAATCAAATTGGGTCGATCCCTAAACAATATTTAAATGTGAACATTTGAAAGTACTAAATTTGAATCCACTTCCACGCGCTATTGACACCACATACTATCTTTACTCCATTTCTCGCATCTATGGGGTGCCGAATTTTCAAATAAGGATTGGAAATGTATCCACGGTTCATTTAGCAATTTCAAAGAAAAAATAAGAAACACTGAGAGTAATTTTACTTCCTATAGAACATGGTCAAAAAAACTTATCAACAATACTATGTGAATATCCAAATATATACTATTGAAATTAATGATTGATTGTATAGTAGAAACTACACACAATATTTCATAAACAAATACCAAAATTTTGAGTTAGAAATTCTACAGCAAAGTTAATATCATACAACACATTGACACTGTTGTAATCTTCTGCAATTTGAATGTAGTGTTCTTTATCCTGCTCCCAAGCTCCCAGTGCCACTGTTTTTTTTTTTTGCAATCGTTGATTCTAGTAAAGCAATTTATTGTTGGCCACGGAGAACAGATTGCAGAGGGTAACCTGCACAAAAGTGAAAAATGGCAACCTCATGTCGAAAATAATATAACTTTGATAAATTCTTTAAACACCGGAGCAATCGTGTGAAGGCGCACATACAATTATAAGATCTACATACCGGGCAACTGGATGCCTTCATATTGGGTACCTATTTGTTTGGTACCTCGAAACGTTTACACATACACTATAGATACACGTGTTGATAAGGCAGGACACTGGTGTCCCTTTGTTCCGAAACCTCTGCTCCATCGCAACCAACTTGATCTAAACCGACTGGAAAACCTCCATCATTAACGATTGCACCTAAAAAATAGAAGCCCCAAAACATGACTTCGAATCAAAATTTGCCACTATCAACAAAAAAAATGTTTGCTAACATATGAGCTAAAAGATTCGGAACTTTTGCTAGAGTGAACAGGCCTAGCTGAAGAATTTTTAGAAATTGGCAGATTCTTTAAGCAAATAACCACGCTGTCATGGATTGTAATACCCAAGCGCAAACACAAACTGATGCATGTTGTATAATCTTATCAGCAGGTCCTGGTATGATGTTACATGGAAATGCCAGATCCGTGGGAAACACATGAATAAAAACATGAGAGAAGATTGAATAGTCCCAAAAAGTTACCAAAATGAGTTATAAATATTATCGGGGAAATTTTGCCAAACACTAAGAATGAAAACACATGAAATTTTAATACCTAAAAGGGTGAAATGATGTATCATTTTCACTAAATGAAAGAAAACACTGAGAAAAACTTCTTTTTTCATGCAGTATTTTCCCTATATAGATGACTTCTAAGAGATTACTAAAACTAAAACAAATACTCTAATCATAGAAAACATGTAGGTGAGGCCATAGTTGTTCGATTACCTTTTGTAGGTTGAGGTGAGCCTCCATCAATTTTTTCATTCAAACTATTTCATGAAGGCAAATGAGATTTACAATGTTGAGGTTAGTAATCTGAAACTTTCCTACTCTTTGAGGGAACCAATCCATTTAAGCATTGCAATTATCTGCAATCCAAAATAATAACTATTGGCTAGACATCATCAGAACAAAAAGATGTATTTAAATACAAAACCAATAGTAAATACATTGGTTTGATATTGGCGATATGGGATTATGTCGTATAATTAACAAAATATGTTGCCACATATAATTAACACTTTAACAGAGATGTGTTAGCGTGTATGTACAATATAACAAATAAATAGTAACCCTGTACTTGGATGGAAAAAGAACCATAAAACCAAGAGGCAAGTTAGCTAAAGCTCATCGAATAAATACTCAAGTATTTCATGATCCTCAGTCTGTGTAACAGACTTGGGTATCGTAACTGGAAAAATGAAACAAAACATCAAATCAAATAGCAAAAAAATTTAAGGCTCGGATCAAGAACTATTTCCTATCCATTTTATGAATTATGTATACATATCACTATAAAAAGAGTATTACAACATCCAAATAAGAGAATTACAAAATCCAAAATATTTGATTGATGAATTCAGTAGCGGACTTTTTAAGGAAACAGAAGAAAATGAAGATTCCTATTTGCTAAAATCATGAAAGAAAAATGCATAACTAAATCAATAATCAATATATATATATATATATATATATATATATATATATATATATATATATAATAAAGTATGTCATATACATAGAATCCCTGTTTGCTTGAGTAAGTTGCATATTCTACAGCCTCAATTTTTGTATCTCAATTCCACCTGGTTCATTGTTTTCATCTCTATCTGCTAGAAGCTTTATCAGTGACGTATTTTCCATCTTGAGGCAGTCAATATATTCATCAGATGCTGTGGCAAGTTCATTATTTCTGCAAGCCTTTTCCTTGCCACGTTTCTGAAAGAGCACTTAAGTTTCTATACTTTAGGTGTATCTGGTACAACTTTGTTATCCGAATCAAGAGTGAAGAATGTTTCCATTGGCGTTGACATTTTACTTGCCAACAATCACGTATTGGAGAAAAAGATCTTAGGACTAAAATACCAAACACTATTCTAACATTGGAAGAAGAAAATGGAGTCCCATGTTGTGTAACAAATAATGAGAATTCTTTTCACAAATACAAAATTGTAACAGAATAAATAAATAAAATAATGAATTCACACTAAAAATAAAAGACAACATCATTGTTATTTTAGGTCATTCCAAAATTGTAGAAACCAAGATTTAGAATCACACCATAAGTTCAAACCCAAGAAATTAAATTCACACTAAAAACATAAACCTGCATATTGATGAACCAAATAAAAAAATAACACTAAAACTGGTGTGTGTGGTGGGGGGGGGGGGGGGGGTAGGGGGAGGGCGGCTCACTAAGGGGATCGTAATGCAGAAATAAAAAATACTACACCACGTCAATCTAAGGACGCTCCTAAAATGCAACTCAGATAACCTACTGATCTCTGTGAAATACCGGGATGCCCCAAAAATGAACATACCTTGTTATATATTTTTTATCAATTCAACACAGAACGAGCAAACACATGGGTAATACAATCCATAACCCAAGTGCATATTTAGCACAGGTTCTGTAATACAATCCATAACCCAATCCTTTTAGCTTTCCAGTATTCTGTATAATACAAATATAGAAATAAAGATTTTGATTTTTCATACACCAACAAATTAAGTAAACAAACGGCCAAAAAAATCCAAGAAATGAAGCATTCTGACGCATTTTGAAGACTTTTTATTTAACCAACATGTTCAAAATGAATGTTTGCTCTTTGAAAATCCCCTGAAACAAAAATATGAATCCAGAGGGACAAAAAATTGAATGAAAGCAGCGGGGCAATTAAGAATGTGGGTAATAAACTAAACAACAGGACCCAAACTAATTTGAAGTGTTTAAAATGATTATACAGACAAAACATAAAACTATGTTCATGCTTTTCGTATCATATCATATCAACAGAGAACCAAAATGGCAGATCTTAGTAGAATCTATACTTCTTTTTAATGGAAATTTTTTAACTCTATTGCAATTCAAAACTCAGATTACACTACAATATTCTAGTAAGCACGAAATGCAAAAACAATTCTTACTATGGATTTAAAACAAAATACACAAATAATAGAGGAGATGAAAGGGGTTGTATGCAAAAAAAAAGTCACCAAAGTGTACATATTTAGTCACATGGTGATTGAGAGTTCAAGTTCAAAGCTACGCATTAAACTCAAATAGATGCAAAAATTACACGGGGATGGGTTTACCTCAATGACTTAAATAACGATCTTCACATCATATAGTATTTACTAAGTGCCCAATATAAGGAAAACCCCATTTACTTCATGCTTCCCTAATTTCTTCCTGTAGAAGAACAATAGAAAAAAGTTAGATGCATAATAACAGTTAGAGGATTAAAAAAAATATTCATGAAATTAATATTAAGAAAATTGGTGGCCTTTTGGTCAAACCCGACCATTGAATTGGAAGCATAAACTTATTACTAAGTATTTCATCAAATTGGAGTACACTATAAGGTGGAAACTACTTTTCCCTACACTATTACAGTTTTACCGCATATTGTTCTTGCCTATAACACGATCGCATCCCATGTACGACATGATTTAAAATAAAATATGAAGAGAAAGAAGGTATACTTGAAAATTAAATGTCCAACACATACTTTATCTGTGTAGTCTGCTCCCATAATGTCACTATACATAGGATCAAAACATATGATTATGAATTAAATAAAATAATCACTTCAAAAATCAACCTCTAGTAAATAATAGACATTTTATCGGCATGTCATCAACCATTTAGTAACACGTGTGAACTCACATAAATGAAATACGATGGATTGAGATAATCAAATTCATAAAAAAATAGCCATGTGTGACACCCCGACTAATTAAATACCGGGTAGCTACTCCTTTATTAAATTAATACAAAATGCCAAGTTGGTCCAGTTAATAGCATCACTGTCGAAATCATTTTAATGATTACTAACCACCTAGTATTTAAAAAGTGAGTTGCCAAATTTTAAGTTAACTCTGATTAACATGCAATAAAAGGATAATGAAAGAATAACAACCACTCACCATAACGAAGCAATAGAATAACCAACAACATAATAATAAGTCCGGAGGAAAAACTCCTCATAACAATCCCACAACTGAATTAAGTAAAACAATGTAACCTGAATTAATTACATGCAAAAAGTCTGAAAGTCTGAAATAGGAAATGATTCTAATAGAAATGGGCGACATGCCCTACAACTGATGAAAGCTGAATATAGAGTCAAGATAAATGAAGCGTCTACTAGCAAAGTCCTGTAACTTCCACAAACAGCTACAGCTCGTCACCTGAGTGAAAATCCTATGCATGGTGTCCTTGTGGCTGGGCACCTAAAATGGTTTTTACAAAAAAAATAGATTTGAAAGCAAACGGGTCAGAGCCTGAAAGTGGGGATTATTTTAAAAACAGCAGGTGTTTTAATACCATTAAAAAAATGAATGCAAAATACATGTTAGGACGTGCACTCACATGAAGTACTCACCTCTCGACTAATTTGTGCACCCCTAACGTACCGTACCCATCTAAGTGACATACATATCTAACCAAACCGTAATAAGTTCTACCCCTTACTACTCAATTCCCATGATACGTCCTAGCGTTATCAAATAAATAGAGGGCTTACTGAACTCAGGTTCTCAATTATTAACAACACAATTCATTATAGGTTATCCCTTTATAGTTACTCAAAGCGTTCCTGTATATAAGCACGCACAATACCAACATGAAAGTTCTCATTAATTTAAGTGTATATTATTCACGCCATAAATATACAATACAAGCACCCGAGGCTAAGCTGCGGTGGACACATACTTTGCTATCCATCCCGGTACATCACGTACATAAGGATCACGCATTCTGAATCTCTCCGGAATCGTTCTCAGATAATAGCAAATCATAAACAATGGAGGCAAACACAGTCACATCACATGGGTCACGTACATACCTACGCTCCCACGATCAGCAGACTTATTAACATCCCAATAAGTCCTTCTCTGACCTATGTTCTCGAGGTACCAATCTAAATCCGGGCAACACAAGGATTAGAGGGCCCTAAGCGAACGTAAACCTCCCGTGATAGCAAGTATGGTAGGTATGTCATACACATAAAATCATATACATATACTAAGTATGCACACATCTTAGTAATCACCATAATTTATTTGTGGTACACTTCTCATTCTTGTACCGACATATAATGTTACACAATTTACATATTCCCGATTAATATAATTATTCAAGCCGTCAATTGTTCTCACGTCGTAACAGACACTCACGTCTTAATCCATAATTTCCATTTGGTTCAAATCACACCTCTAGATTTTACTTCTCTATATATCCCAAATGTCCCTACCCTAACAATTTATCATCAAGGGAATGTTATCTCTACAATTTAATATGGTTACGGGACACGCAAAGTCAAAACAGGCCAAAAAGCCTAAACTGTCAGCTCGTTAGATGTCTCGTTCGAACGAGGCTGTTCGAACGAAGTCGGCCTTCTAATGAGATCTCGTTCGAACAAAAGTCATCGAACGACCATCCTTCTCGTTAGAAGTCAAACTGTCAACTCGTTAGAAGCTCGTTCTCGTTCGAACGACCTGGGCAGGTCTTCTAACGAGAGGCCAGTTTCGAGCCCAGAAATTCCTTTTTCGTTTTTCCATCTTTTCTTCCACTCTAATCTCATCTAAACATCAATCCAACAATTGTTCAAGGTTTCTAATCGTCCCTAAACATACTTAGGTCACATACTAACGTGTTTTGGGGGGGTTAATTCATTCTAAACATCATCCAAGTATCAAACCTATACCTTTTTCCCCAATTTTAAGAACATGAACCCTAGAAATTCTTAAGTCCCCAATGAGTCTAATTAAATCCGTTTTTGTTTCATCCAAAATATATTATCATCAGATTAATCACCTACATACAATTCTACATGCAATTCCTCATCAAAATACAAGTTTCAAATTCCAATTTAATGGGTTTTCATCAATCTCCCAAGAACAATACAATTTTATCAATTTCCTACGCATGGAAGAAGCATTCTCTGCAACTAATGAAATTAAACCACTTGCCTTATGTGTATCTCTGATTTTGATGTCGAATTGATGAATGGTTCTCTCTCTCTCTGCAGAATTCTCCTCTCTCTCTCTCTCTACAAGTCTTCTTCTCCAAGGTGACAATGGTGGCTAGGCTTCACCTTAGGAAACTTTTTGGAACTAATTCTAATAACCCTCGTAGCCCATAAGGTCATAAGGTGTGGTTAGTGGGTTTAGTGGGTAATTACCCAATCAGATTTTTATTTCCTAATTTTCGTTGGTTTTAATTCCCAAAAATCTAAAATTACCAAACTACCCTTATACGTTGTCGGCATGGACTAAAAATGCCCCGGGACCCAAACTAAACTCCCGGCTAGTGTTTTCTGACTATTTCGACCCTTCCGGATGCGTTGGCGCACTCAAAACGACCATAGGGTTAATAAAAATGAAATTCGCTTTTTAATTAAAATAATTATATTCCTGACGCGACTGTCACACGCGTCTCAACAAAATTCCAAATTGCCGTATTTCAATCTCATGACATATTTCATAATTCAATATTCATATATAGCCATATATATTCATTAAAATCAAATACCAACTCGCATCTCGCTAGTATTTTTATCCGGATTAATTTCCAATTAATACACATTTAATTCAATTAATCCCATAAATAAATATCATAAAAATACGGGGTATTACACCATGAAAATATTTAAAGAATCAACTCAGTTTGCATACCATGAACTCCTATAACCTTCGTCAACACGTTGCATTAAGGAGCGACTATACATCAATAGATTTTTTATATGATCACATATCAATTTCAACAAAATACAATATCGTCCAACTCTCTATTCCATTGATAAAATTTTCCCATATTTCTTTCGATTTTCGAATACGCAAAATGTGTAAATGTGTACACAAACACGGTTGGGGTACAAAAGTAACCCAAAATCAAACTGAAGGATATCCTATTGAGCATAATTCAACCAATAGAGAATTAAGATAAAGGGCATGTTCCTTCCTATATTTGGATTTTTAAGACAGTGCTTTTCAAATTTATACATCTAGTCCTTGTGGTACAATAGCATTTATAAATTTGGCCCTTGTGGTACAATAGCATTTATTTTTTTGGTCCACGTCAGTGACCTCATTTTTCATGGTGTTTTTAGTACGGGGACTAAATTTATAAAATTATATAGAGTATCCTATTTTTATTCACTTTGATTATTATGAAGACCTTTTTCCAAAACCCCCTTTAACCAATGAATAAATTAAAATTTCAACACGAAATGCCCAAAACTAATTCATCTACATATATTTAAGTTTTTCTAATCTACAGCGAGGAAACCAATTGAGTATCTTAAAACCAAAATAAATAAGCACAAATCCATAAAACCACTTTGACCCCTAAATTTGTAGGCATACAATCAAATAGACCCACTTCTTAAAAATAGATTAGAAACTAACCAATATGAGGGCCAACCTTTTTATATTTCTTTAATACCCCGTAATTTTAATGACTTTTAAAATGGGTTATATTTTAAATTAATGGATTAATTGGATCGTATTATAAATTAATTCATTTGGGTTTTATCCGAATTTTGTGGATATTAAAATGGATGATTCTGAATATTACTTAAAGATATTTAGGTAATATATGAATGTGATGTCATTGATATGACGGTATGATATAAATTCGGTAATTTGAATTTTTTTAGTCAGACGCGGTATGGGACGTGTCGGGACTAATTTATTAAATTAAAAAGGAAATTTATTTTCTATTGACCTTATAGTCATTTCGACTGCGTCCTTGCGTCCGGAAGGGTTGAAATAGTCAGAAAAGTCTATTTGGGTGTTGGATTTGGGTCTCGGGTCAATTGGAAATGAAAAGACAACCCAAAAGGGCATTTTGGTTATTTTACAAGGGGATGAATAGTGATTTCTGGTTTTGTCTTATTATAAGCATTTGGAGATTAGTGTATGTAGGTTCATTTCATCTCTTCTACACAAAATTTAAAAGTCATCTTCTTAGAAAGAGTGGAAGGTTGCTTGGAAAGAAAAAGAAGTTTGCTTGTGAAGGAGGAGAACCAAAGGTCAAAGGTCACCACCATCATCACCACCTGTGTTATTCAACTCCAAAGGATCAGATCTTCATTAGAGGCAAGTGTTTGATATTTGCAATTTAAGTTCATATATTGTCCATGTTAGGATAGTTATAAAAAGAGATGATTTTCATGCTTGGAAGATGAAAGGATATAATTGTTAACGGATTTTTGGAATCTAAAAATATATAGGAATTAAACTCATGTTGTAGGTAGTTAGTAATCCAATAAATATTCATCAATCTGTGGAAGAAATTCTGAAAATAATTTAATGTTCTTGAATATAATATCTTGATAATTTTCTGGAAAAAGAGGCAGAAACGAGTGGAATGAGAAGAGCCAATTTGGAATGTTTAGATCTTCTTTTTTAGTTCATTTGGATGAGATTTACGAAAAACTCAAAACACATACCTGACTCAATTTTTTGTGTAGAATCCAAATCTGAAGTCGGATTGATGATTTGAATAATTTTTTGATCTAATTTTTCTGAGTATTTAAAATATGAGAATTCATGATGTTGTTTCTTTTTAATGTTGGTTCTTATCCCAAAACTTTTCTAGATCTTCGGTGATTATTAATTGGATATTATGGGACTTAGAGAAGATAAGTAAGCCCTAGTTAAGATTTGAATTAATTTGATTGGGATTTAATTGATTAGAATTATGATAATTAAAGTTAAAGAGATTTCGGTTGCTAGATTCATGTGTTGGATTCTAATCTGTTTGTATGAGGATTAAGGATAGTTCAAGTAGGGGAGATTTAATATAACACCAGGGTAGCCTTAGGGTTACAATTTGAACATCAAGGACTGAGTTTAAGCTCATTATTGATTTCTCAAGGACTGAGTGTAGTACAAGAGCGTAGTGGTATGTCTCCTGGATAGAGATGGGAGTTTAGAACATATTTGGTTGAAAGAGGGTATGAGGTTATCCCGATCGCACATTTGAAGTTGATGAACCTCCTCGATCGACAAAGTTAAGTAGTAGTGTATTGGAGGGGTTCCTTGTTTGGATTTCACTTTGCGAGACACTCCACGCATGAACCTTAACGACGTCGGGAGTGGAGAGATGTTATAGGATGCGAGGATAATTAAATTATGAAGTAAAGATATGACATTTTAATACGTGGGATTTAAAGAGATATAATCCTACGTAAGGGAATAATCTAAGGTTAATGTGAGTACCTTGTTGTTAGTATACTATAGGTATGATAATACCTATTTGATTGATTAATGATTATGTGTATGACATACCTAGCTTACTTGCTATCGGTGGGAGGTTTGCGCGTGAGGGCCGTCATATCCTGATGAATCCATGGGATCTTTGATTTGTCGCTCGAGAACATAGGTCTATGAAAGACTTATCGGGGAGTTGATAAGTCCGCTGACTATGGGTACGTAGGTATGTGCGTGACCCATGGGTATGAGAACTATGTTCGCCTCCAATGATTGTGTTGTTGTTAATGGTTTGAGGTATCCTCACCGAACCTTTTGTCCCCTTTTCGGCGACCAGCGATATTGGGACATGATAGCAGAGTAATGCATTGCACCGCAGCTGTGACTCGGGGTGCCGTATTATATATGAATATTATATATATATATATATATATATATATATATATATATATATATATATATATATATATATATATAATGGATTAAAAGAATGAATGGATATTTATTATGGTTAAATCTATCTACGGTGATAATTGTAGATAACGGTGAATAAAGAAAGATAATTGAATTAAGTTAATGAATGTTTATCGAAAAACTTAATTCATATTAATGAGAAATGATTCATGTTAATGAGAAACGATGAGAAATGTAAATGAATAATAATGTGACGTATGGTATGGGACATACGGGGATTATGATATTGTGATGGGATTATAATATGGAGAGTAGAAAAGAGGAACCATTAACTAGGAGGTAAATAGGAAACATTAAGTGTGCACTCTAGTTGAGAGGTGAGAATGGAAAGTGAGAGTTGGTTCTAACATGTACATAATAAAAGATTTATTGCACTTGTTAAATACTTCCTGTTTTAAAAATCATTTACACATTCGGGTTCTGACCCATTTCTTTGCATATTTTCTTTTATGTTGTATCTTCTATTTCAGGTGTCCAACAACAGGGACGCCAACCTTAGCGGATTTTGACATGCTATGGATTTATGGAGTTTTGCTTAGACGCTTATCTTCATTTGATTCACAGTATTCTTAGTTAGGGCATGTCGCCCAAAGAATTCAGTTATCTTCTTCTATCGGGGTTAAATACTATGGTATTCGTGTCATTTTAATACATTTGATATTGTTGGGATTACTGTAATGGATTTATATTATTTGGGAATGTTTATTCCAATAGCATTCAAATTCTTTTGTGTTATCTAATTGGGTATCAGTGTTGTAGAATAAAATGTGTTGTGTTATTCTTAAACTGGAAATGGATTTTGTTAAATTAAAATTTGAAAAGTTTTTAACACCAGCTTAATTGGGTATTGGGTGAGTTGTAAATGTTTTCGACAGTGATGCTAAGAATGAGCCAACTGTATATTCTGTTTTAATTTGGTATGGGACTGGCCACCCGGTATTTAATTAGGTGGGGTGTTACAGGTGGTATCAGAGCATCAGGTTCTAGTGTCCTTTAGGATCTGTACGGCTTACAGTGTTTTCAGCTTAGCATTCTTTGATATAGATCCCTATGTTTAGGATTGTTGATCTATTTGGTAAGATTCCGTATATATCAGTGAATCTTATTTATGTTCGGGAATGATCGAACAAAGAAGTATGGAAGATGAGGGCCATTGAATGGATAGCGGAGATCGTACTTAGGAGGTTATGAAGTATGTTCGAGTATGATGACCGTAGTCGAGGTCACCCCTATTATGGAAAAATTGAGGAGAGTCATCAGTAGAAGTTCTTGAAATGCGAGAATTATGTGTGTTACCTAACGAAGGCAATATATTCAAAGGCTTGAGCGTATAGTGGAGTGTGGTTAACTAGAACTGAAAATTTGGGGTAAAATTTTTCTTGACTTATCGGAGCAAAGTTATAATAGTGGGATTCAACAACCACCACCCACGAATGAGGGTATGTTTTCTATCTAAGGAATTATGAGGCGTATATTGATTTTTGTAGGGATTAATATTGTGTGGGCAAAAAGGATTGCTAAACTTAGCCTATAGCACTGTTATTTACGTAGACTCACCAAGGGGTGTGGGACACCTATGTTTTACATGTTATCACGTGGGTTTGATTTTTATCATGGGATTACTTCCTTTGGGCATGTTCGAGCATGATGTGACTATCGGCATGCATTGACTTGTGGTATACGAGAGCGTATGTACTACTATAGCTAGCATCTTGTCTTTTATAAGAGAGTAGATGAGTGGACTCTATTTGAAATCAATAAAACCTAAAAAAAAAATTGTTTAAATTGATAAACCTGATATTTTTTTTTCGATAAACCAAATTTTTATACACTATTGAATAAGGACCTTAGGAGTTTCGATGACCGACTACTTTAGGAAGTAGTGTATCGGGGTGGTTCCTTGTTTGGATTTCGCTTGCGAGACACCCCACGCATGAAACTAATAACCGTTGGGAGTCGAAATAAGTTAGGTCCTTAGTATATGAGTTTGTAACCTTTGCAACAAATATTATAATGAAAGTGGTACGATAGGGTGTATGGGCGCCCTGGATGGTTGAATTGTAGTAGTTTTCAAAATTGTGAAACAGTAAGTAGTTGTGACTTCAGGATTTATTTGTTCAATAAGTGAGGATCATTTTTCCCAAACTTTGTCACGAGGACGGTATAGGGAAGATTGGGTATAATTTAAATTTCATTCGGTTGGAACTATATGGTGAGACTTAGTGTAACATCGATGGGGATTTTTGTTAATGTACTGTATGGGCGGTACTACTTAGATTTCTTGCAATGTGAGATTTATACTCGGAGTTGACCTTATCAGTATGGTTCATTTTTCTGAATTTCAGGACGAAATTCTGTTATAAGGGGGGAAGTATGTAATACCCCATAATTTTAATGACTTTTAAAATGGGTTATATTTTAAATTAATGGATTAATTGGATCGTATTATAAATTAATTCATTTGGGTTTTATCCGAATTGTGGATATTAAAATGGATGATTCTGAATATTACTTAAAGATATTTAGGTAATATATGAATGTGATGTCATTGATATGACAGTATGATATAAATTCGGTAATTTGAATTTTTTAGTCAGACGCGGTATGGGACGTGTCGGGACTAATTTATTAAATTAAAGAAATTTATTTTCTATCGACCTTATAGTCATTTCAACTGCGTCGTTGTGTCCGAAAGGGTTGAAATAGTCAGAAAAGTCTATTTGGGTGTTGGATTTGGGTCTCGGGTCATTTGGAAATGAAAAGACAACCCAAAAGGGCATTTTGGTTATTTTTACAAAGGGGATGAATAGTGATTTCGGGTCTTATTATAAATATTTGGAGATTAGTGTATGTAGGTTCATTTCCTCTCTTCTACACAAAATTTAAAAGTCATCTTCTTAGAGAGAGTGGAAGGTTGCTTGGAAAGAAAAAGAAGTTTGCTTGGGAAGGAGGAGAACTAAAGGTCAAAGGTCACCACCACCATCACCACCTGTGTTATTCAACTCCAAAGGATCAGATCTTCATTAGAGACAAGTGTTTGATATTTGCAATTTAAGTTCGTATATTGTCCATGTTAGGATAGTTATAAAAAGAGATGATTTTCATGCTTGGAAGATGAAAGGATATAATTGTTAATGGATTTTTGGAATCTAAAAATATATAGGAATTAAACTCATGTTGTAGGTAGTTAGTAATCCAATAAATATTCATCAATCTGTGGAAGAAATTCTGAAAATAATTTAGTGTTCTTGAAGATAATATGTTGATAATTTTCTGGAAAAAGAGGCAAAAACGAGTGGAATGAGAAGAGCCAATTTGGAATGTTTAGATCTTCTTTTTTAGTGCATTTGGATGAGATTTACGAAAAACTCAAAACACATACCTGACTCAATTTTTCGTGTAGAATCCAAATCTGAAGTCGGATTGATGATTTGAATAATTTTTGGATCTGATTTTTCTGAGTATTTAAAATATGAGAATTCATGATGTTGTTTCTTTTTAATGTTGGTTCTTATCCAAAACTTTTGTAGATCTTCGATGATTATTAATTGGATATTATGGGACTTAGAGAAGATCAGTAAGCCCTAGTTAAGATTTGAATTAATTTGATTGGGATTTAATTGATTAGAATTATGATAATTAAAGTTAAAGAGATTTCGGTTGCTAGATTCATGTGTTGGATTTTAATCTGTTTGTATGAGGATTAAGGATAGTTCAAGTAGGGGAGATTTAATATAACACCAGGGTAGCCTTAGGGTTATAATTTGAACATCAAAGACTGAGTTTAAGCTCATTATTGATTTCGCAAGGACTGAGTGTAGTACAAGAGCGTAGTGGTATGGCTCCTTGATAGAGATGGGAGTTTAGAACACATTTGGTTGAAAGAGGGTATGAGGTTATCCCGATCTCATATTTGAAGTTGACGAACCTCCTCGATCGACAAAGTTAAGTAGTAGTGTATTGGAGGGGTTCCTTGTTTGGATTTCACTTTGCGAGACGCTCCGCGCATGAACCTTAACGACGTCGGGAGTGGAGAGATGTTATAGGATGCGAGGATAATTAAATTATGAAGTAAAGATATGACATTTTATTACGGGGGATTTAAAGAGATATAATCCTACGTAAGGGAATAATCTAAGGTTAATGTGAGTACCTTGTTGTTAGTATACTATAGATATGATAATACCTATTTGATTGATGAATGATTATGTGTATGACATACCTAGCTTACTTGCTATCGGTGGGAGGTTTGCGCGTGAGGGCAGTCATATCCTGATGAATCCATGGGATCTTTGATTTGTCGCTCGAGAACATAGGTCTCTGAAAGACTTATCGGGGAGTTGATAAGTCCGCTGACTATGGGTACGTAGGTATGTGCGTGACCCATGGGTATGAGAACTATGTTCGCCTCCAATGATTGTGTTGTTGTTAATGGTTCGAGGTATCCTCACCGAACCTTTTGTCCCCTTTTCGGCGACCAGCGATATTGGGACATGATAGCAGTGTAATGCATTGCACCGCAGCTATGACTCGGGGTGCCGTATTATATATATATAATGGATTAAATGAATGAATGGATATTTATTATGGTTAAATCTATCTACGGTGATAATTGTAGATAACGGTGAATAGAGAAAGATAATTGAATTAAGTTAATGAATGTTTATTGAAAAACTTAAATCATATTAATGAGAAATGATTCATGTTAATGAGAAACGATGAGAAATGTAAATGAATAATTATGTGACGTATGGTATGGGACATACGGGGATCATGATATTGGGATGGGATTATAATATGGAGACTAGAAAAGAGGAACCATTAACTAGGAGGTTAATAGGAAACGTTAAGTGTGCACTCTAGTTGAGAGGTGAGAATGGCAAGTGAGAGTTGGGTCTAACATGTACATAATAAAAGATTTATTGCACTTGTTCAATACTTGTTTTTTTAAAAATCATTTACACATTCGGGCTCTGACCCGTTTCCTTGCATATTTTCTTTTCTGTTGTATCTTCTATATCAGGTGTCCAGCAACAGGGACGCCAACCTTAGCGGATTATGACATGCTATGAATTTTTGGAGTTTTGCTTAGACGCTTATCTTCATTTGATTCACAGTATTCTTAGTTAGGGCATGTTACCCAAAGGATTCAGTTATCTTCTTCTATCGAGGTTAAATACTATGGTATTCGTGTCATTTTAATACATTTCATATTGTTGGGATTACTGTAATGGATTTATATTATTTTGGAATGTTTATTCCAATAGCATTCAAATTCTTTTGTGTTATCTAATTGGGTATCAGTGTTGTAGAATAAAATGTGTTGTGTTATTCTTAAATTGGAAATGCATTTTGTTAAATTAAAATTTGAAAAGGTTTTAACACCAGCTTAATTGGGTATTGGGTGAGTTGTAAATGTTTTCGACAGTGATGCTAAGAATGAGCCAACTGTATATTCTATTTTAATTTGGTATGGGACTGGCCACCCGATATTTAATTAGGCGGGGTGTTACAATTTCCTCCATCTCAACCATAGAGCCACTGCCACAGTTTCGTTAATCTAGTAGTGAGAAATCAACAAACAAACCAAAAAATCATCAAGATGTCCCTTAAAAATATAAGAACTTGGTTACATAGATCAAAAATGGTTCCAAAAAAACCCTAAAAATTAGGGTTTACAAAACATTAAAATGTACAAAAAAAATCATAAAGAGAGAAGAAATCATACCCGATTAGATCTTCGTAACAAAACCTGAAAAAACCCATTAGATCTTCAAAACAAAACACAAACAAACCATTATATCTTCAAAATAAAACCGAAAAAAACAAATGATTTACCTTATCTGTGTGTGCATGTGTAAGAGGGCGAGAGGTGAAGGCGCTAGCGGAGGTAGAGGTGGTGGGGAGGAGAGGAGGAGGCATGGGAGTCTATGGGTTTGTACGTGTTTTTGTGAAAGGTTGTCGATAGTGGGGTGTGTGCGTTTGAGTAATAGGGTGACAGAGACTACCTGGAGGCGAAAGAGTTGGATGCATAGGGCGGATATGGAAGGTGGCGGTGGAAGACGGCCGTGGATGGAAGCAGCGGGTATGGTTAGGGTTAGGAGGGTTTGTGTTGAAAGGGGTAGAGTGCATAAATGATGGGAACAAAAGTGAATGAGAACGGGAGGGTTTAGGATTCAAGGATTTTTTCTTACATTTACCATGTCACAATGGTAAGTGGTGACATGGAAAACTGTCACACCCTTAGATTGCACCCAAAAATTTGATATCAACCGTTGGATCGTTTCACTATTCGAACACCCCTATCCCATCTTATATGGATATATATACGGGAACACGCATCGGCATATTCGACTCAAGTGAATATTCCCAAACTCGACATTTATTTAGTGCATAGACGCAGATTCTTAACTCCCCCCCCCCCCCCCCCCCCAATATCGGATATTGACACTTGCATTTTGACAAATATTTGGAACTCGGTGTTAACGTTTTTGTATTCCAATGGATATTGTGAAACTCTTTATCTATATTCTTCTCGGATTTATTTGACGTTTTAGGTTGTTTTGGTTGTTCACTTTTAATTTACTATTAATTCACTCTTTTAAATTTCTGAAATCAAATTTGGGTTTTTTTTTGTGAAATATTCTGATAAAGATGTGAAGAAACTGCAGAGGTCTCATTAATGAGTTTATACTTGGTTTTGTTATCTATTATTTTTCACCATTTTGTTGATAAGTTTTTAAAATGTATTTGGATTTTCCTTTAATATTTTTAGTGAATATCTCTCTCTATACACACACACACACACACACACATATATATATAGTCAGGCTCTCCAACATACCTCATTAAACATATTCATTTTTTTAAAATAGTAAAAACAATAATTTTGAGTTGATAATTTTATATGGGTTCATGATATTTCAGTGTGCTCCTGTAAAAATATTTAGCTCAAAAAATTGTGTTTTGTAATTTTTAAAAAACGGGTAAAAAAATTGAAAGTTTTAAAGGGTAAAAACTGTTAGTTTTTTTACCAATATTTTAAAAATAACAATAAATATTATTTTCAGTTCCATTTAAAAAAATATCATCTCAAAATTATTATTTTACTATTTTAAAAATGGGTATGTTCATAGGTATGTTGCTAGGAGGTATGTTGGAGAGTGTGACTATATATATATATATATATATATATATATATATATATATATATATATATATATATATAATACTCTTATGCGGACCAGCCCGCATTTTAAGAGTGCGGAGCGGACATGTGTTACTTGGCGGTGAACCTAGAAATTATCTGCTAAATTATAGGCACACACTCTCTCTCTCTTTTATGAGCTCACTGCCAAGTGATACATGTAATACCCCGTATTTTTATGCTATATTTAATTTGGGGATTTATTAAATTTAATGTAATGGGTTATTTAATAAAAATTCGAAAATTAATTATGTTATAATTATTAACGTGACGAGAGTTGGTAATTATGAGAAACTTGTTGAATATTACTAATGAGCATAGTAATATATTATATTGGTTATATTGAATGTCATAAGTGAATTACATGACTATTTCGGAAATTTAAGTAAGGACGTGCCCGTGTCACGTCGGGACTTATTTTGTTAAATAAAAAGTAAATATTTTATAAGTTGTCCGTATGATCGTTTTGAGTGCACCAACGCGTCCGGAAGGGTCGAGATAGTCAGAAAAGTATACCCGGGGGGTTAGTTTGGGCCTCGGGGCATTTTTAGGCCTAATTACTGACCCGGGAGGGCATTTTGGTCTTTTTCCAAAATAGAGTAATTAAACCCACGAATTTTAGCAGCCTTTATCAGCTGGTTAGGTTAGCCATTTAGGGTTAGAACATACAGAACCCTAGGACGTCCATTGGAGAAGAGAGGAGATACCTTTCAAGGAGATTCAAGGCCAAAACACCTCCGTTTGCACCGCCGTCACCACCAACGCGTAGATCGCGAGGAGGAGAACGCAACCACACCATAATCAACAGGAAATCAGACTTCTGAAAATCCCAGGCAAGTGTTTAACTTGCGTATTTCGTTAGTGCAATGTTCATATTAGTTTAGGATTAATTAGGAATGTAATCCATGTAAGAAAACCCCAAATTTTGATAGGAAATTGCATGTAGAGAAGATTAAGACCTTATGCTGGAAACTTTTGATGATATAGATGTATTACCCACGAATTTGTGATGTATATTAGGAAGAAATTCTGGAGAAAAACTGAGTTGAATCATAGTTATGAAAACTTTAGGGTTCTTGATGTTTAGATAAGATTTTGGATTGTTTAACCATAATTAATGATGTGTACACGCATGTTGAACGTTAAAAACATCTGGAATTATGTTAGTATGTTAGTAGTAGACTTTTTGGGTCGATTAGTGTTGGAAATATGGTTATTGATGAAGAATTTTGATGAATCCCGTAACTGCAATTCTGCAGAATTTTTACCCAGACCTGCTTGATCGATCGATCGAACATAGAGTATCGATCGATCGAAGGTTCGATCGATCGAGACCCAAGCTTCGATCGATCGACCCCTCCTGGAAGACTCCTATTTCCCTTGTTTAATTAGTTAAATTAAGTTTATCGTGAAATGATTCTTGGGCATTCTAAATAAAATGATTTGGGAGACATTGAGGACCAGTAGGGTATATGAAATAATGTTGGAACCTTTAATATTCAACGAGAATGATATTTATGGGATATTTACCTTAGGTTGTTAGATTTATGAATTTAAAGGGTGAGGTGCGTAAGAGAGTTACGTTGGAACCTAATAAAGGCACCTACTGAAATTTAGATTTGTGAGGATATAGCCACGAGTGTTAGGTAATAAGTGAGAAAACCCTTCGAGTTAAGGTTAGGAACGAAACCTTATACGTATTTCTATAAATGTGAAATTAAGGATAAATGGTATAATTACGGGTGATGAGAAGAACCTATATTAATATGGTAAAGTGGTATATTTATATGATTGTGTGTACATATAATATATGCATGTGAAAATCATACCCACGCTACTTGCTATCCCTGAGGTTTCCGCGCTGGGACAAGTCTTATCTCGATGGGACCTTTATGGGGGATATTGACTTGTACCCTAGAAGATAGATGTCCTTGGTACAGGCTATCGACGTGATAGTTCAGACGGTCCTAAGAGACGCAGGTATGTGCCATCCTCTTAGAGACTTGGAATCTATTCTTCGCCTCAATATTGTTTGTGTATGTATGTTAATACATTTCGAGAGTGATTCCGAATGTATTCCCCTTAATATGAGTGATATGGGGCTTTGGATAGTAGAGTATGCCCGCACCATAATCTAGTTGGGGGTGCTGTTAAAATATATATTATACGAGTAGTTAATATATATATGAAATTCTGAAATTGGAACTACCTACCGTGATTTGATATGTAGGACTTGGTTGATGACTAAAAATTGTAAATACTTGTTTTGATGAAGTAGAGTATGCCTACACCATAGTTTATATGTTGGTGCTGTTAGAATATATATATATAAATTATACGAGTACTTTATATATATATATGGATTGAGGGATTTAAACTATTGTTGTAACGTAGTAAGTGAAGAATAATTCTGGACTAAGTTATGAATACCTGTTGTGAGAAAATATAATATTTCACTGGAAAACTTTATTGATTTTATAAAGTTAAAATGGAGGACTTCGATTACTGTTTGGAACATTCTTTTAAAATGGAGTCGTGAATTATAAATCTTGCGAGTAATCTAAGTTAAGTTAAATCTTTTAGAAAGACTAGTGCGTTATATTGATAAGAACAAACCAATGGAAAGGTTAGTGCGATAGGTGTGCACATTAGAAGAGAGGTGAGTATTTCTCAAGAGAGCGACGCACTAATATGTTATTGCATTGGCCTGTATCAATTTAAATACTTGCTAAACGTATTTTAAAATCAAACACACTTTCGGGCTCTGACCCGTTTCTTTTTTTTTCTCTCTCTCTCTCTTGTATATATATGTATATTTTCAGGTGCCCAGCCACAGGGGCGTCTTGCTTAGGATCCCTTGAGAAGAACGAGCTGCAGCTTAGGTGGGAGTTGCAGGTCACTTGAGTAGACGGCTTCTGTTATTGACTCCACTCCTAGTACTCTCATTTATGGGGCACGTGTCGCCCTTTTCATCATCTCATTTGTTGTTGGGACATTTATATTTCAGTCATTCCAGTATTGTTCTTTGGGATTTATTTCATTATGGGTTTGTGATTCTCGTTTCATATGTTGACATTCGATTGGCGAATGTATTATACTATTTGGTTTATCGTGGTGTGATTCTTAATTGTAGAAATGTTGTTTTAAATAAATAATTTTTTTTTTCTTTAATTAAAATTTGGAAAGTTTGCTTGAAAAATGTTTTTGACACTTAGCTTAATTATTTAGGGTGTTAAATTGGAAAAAATTTTATTGACAGTGATGCTGAGAATGAACCAACTGTTTACCTTGATTTAATTTAATAAAGGAGTGATCGCCCGGTATTTAATTAGGCGGGGTGTCACAATACACATCCGGTTCGCGCTCTTAAAATGCGGACAGGTCCGCACAAGAGTTGTACTGATATGTGTGTGTGTGTGTGTGTGTGTGTGTGTGTGTGTGTGTGTGTGCACATGCGTGCACACGCGTGTGTGTGTGTGTGTGTGCATGAGAGAGAGAGAGAGAGAGAGAGAGTTGAATTAGTTGTATAATGGAGTATTAAATGATTATGTTAAAAGGGTACATATTTTTTAGTAAAAGCTTCAAAAGACGCCCTTGATTAGCCTTATAGTTCGCTTTCAACTTCTTTATCAATTACTCCCAACTTATATTATTTGGACTTGGATAATATAAATGAATTCCTATGCCCTTCCACTATATTAACTCAATTGTTCGATTAATTATGTTCAATCTTGAGCAAGAACCCATACATTTTGTTCTTAGACATCCCAAAAATCATTGAATTGCTTCTCTTTATTAGATTGTTTCTTTTTAGCAAAATATAAAAAATAATGATATGTACACATACTCTTAGTACCAATCAAGTACCAAATGTTTCCTAACCCTCAAATATAAATTAGCAAGAACCCATATATTTCCTAACCCTCAAATGACTTTCGTTGACGGCGCTTCTTATGGGGCAGTGCAAGAACAACAGTTTTTTGTATATTTATATGTATCAAATAGTTAGTAATTTTCTTTCACTTTTATTTTTTGATGTTCACTGTTTTATTATTTTTAGTCAATTTTATTAACGTCTATTGATATTATCAAATTTATATTATTGGATTGAGTGTAGGAATGGTAAAAACGATTGCATATAAGGGGTAATTTGTATGATATAGACTTATCCACTCTACTATATAATTCTTCAATTTTTTTGTCATATGTAATGGGGTTGAGTTGAGACATGAAAGAAACTTTCAGTTATATTTCACATGACATTATTTTAGTCTTTACCTTCCAACTTAATTACAACCATAGTTTGTGTAATACCCCGTATTTTTGGCTATATTTATTTTTGGGATTAAATAATTAAATGCGTATTAATTGAAAATTAATCCGGGATAAAAATACTAATGTGATACGAGTTAGTATTTGATTATGTGCATATATGATTATATATGAACTTGGTATTATAAAATTTGTCGTGGGATTTATATACGACATTTTAGAAATTTTGTTGAGACGCGTGGGACCGCCGCGTCACGGTATAATATTTTGATAATAAAAGTGAATTTAAAATCTATAATCCGTATGGTCGTTTTGAGTGCACCAACGGGTCCGGAAGGGTCGAGATAGTCAGAAAACACTAGCCGGGGGTATAGTTTGGGTCCCGGGGTATTTTTAGGCCATACCGGTAACTTAAAGGGTATTTTGGTAATTTTACATTTTGAGGAATTAAAAGTGACGAAAATTAGAGATGTAAATCTGATGTGGATTAAACCCATTAAGCCCATTAGCCAACCCATATTAACCTAGAAAGCTACGTAGGTTATCATTTAGGTTTTCTAAGTTTCCCCAAATCAAAACCCTAGCCACCTTAAGCCACCATTGGATAAGAGCTTGGAGAGAGAGGAATTTCTGCAGAAAACTGCATCTAGTCTACACCAAACTCAGAGACAACCAAGGCAAGTGACTTTATTCCATTTAATTTCTGAGAATGTTTCCTCCATGTTAGAAAATTCGGATTTATGGTTTGTTCTTGAAGAAAATATGAAAACCCATGTAGTTTAGATCATAGAACTTGAGAAATTGTGAAGAGAATTGCATGTAGTATGATAGGTAGATGATTTCCCTTATAATAATTGTGATTTGAAGGAATTAAAACGAAATAAACTCTGGGATTTGATGATGATATAAACCTAGGGTTCATGTTCTAGAGAAATTGGGAAAAGTGTAGAGATTTGTAAATTTGGTTGATGTTATGATGATTCAATCCTTGAAAACATGTTAGGAGATGATGTAAATATGTTTAAGATGAATTAGAGACCCTAAAACGTTGATTGGATGAACTTTGGAAGAGATTAGAATTAATAAAAATGGTGAAAAACGATTTTGGGAAAAATCTGGGCCGAAACTGGTAGCTCGTTAGAAGCAGCCCCCAGGTCGTTCGAACGAACTCGTTCGAACGAACTTCTAACGAGTTGACCAGTCGTTACTAACGAGTAGGGATTTCGTTCGATATCTCGTTCGAACGAGATATCGTTAAAAGGGAAAGTTCGTTCGAACGAACTGGGATCTCGTTCGAACATCCTCGTTCGAACGAGACTTCTAACGACCTGACAGTCCAAACTCGTTCGAAGCCTCGTTCGAACGAGACTTCTAACGAGCTGGCAGTTTGGTCCTTTTTGGACTGTTTTGACTTTTGGAGTTCCGTAAACTTGTTCGAGGATATAGATATCATTCCGTAGATGTAATAATGATAGATTTGGGACATTTGGGTATTTATGAGAAGGAATTTACATACGAGAGTGTATTACATGGACGGTTTGGGTTGAGACGTGAGTGTCTACTACGACGTGAGATAATTATGGCGCGTTTAATTACAAACCGGAATAGTATGAATTGTGTTAATTATAAGATAGTATGAGAATATGTACTACGATTAAAATACGGTATTACTAAGACGTGTGTTTACTTAGTATTGGTATATGGATTGTGTGTATGACATACCTACCATACTTGCTATCACGGGAGGTTGCGTTCGCTTAGGACCCTCTATTCCTTGTGTGCCTACGGGGGGGGATATAGACCGGTACCTCGATGAACATAGGTCATAGAAAGACTTATTGTGATATTAATAAGTCCGCTGACCGTGGGAGCGTAGGTATGTGCGTGACCCACGTGATGGTGACTGTGTTCGCCTCCACTACTTGTGATTTGTGTTATCTGGACTATTCCTGAGAGATTCGGAATATGTGATCCTTATGTACGTGATGTACCGGGAGGGATAGCAGAGTATGTGTGCACCATAGCTTAGATTGCGGGGTGCTTGTATCGTATATTTATGATGTGAATAATATACATTTAATTAATGGAAATCCTCCTGTTAATATTGTGAACCTATTACGGTATTGTTTCGAGTTATATAATGAGTTAATTGACACTTATATATGGCATATTTAGTAACTGAGTTTACATTAAACTTTTTTAATTACGAGCGTTATTATGTTAATGGAACCGAGTATCATGGGTAGAACCTTTGACCGTCTAGCTAGATACGTTGTCACTTAGCTAGTGGTATGGGTAGATATAGATGGGTACTTACGTTAGGAGTGCATAGTTAGACAAGGGGTGAGAATATAATGTGAGTGCACGTCCTAACATGTACTTTTCATTTAATGATTTAAATGTTTTTAAAGCACTTGCAGGTTTTTAAAATATAACTCCACATTCGGGCTCTGACCTGTTTTCTTTTCAAATCTTTTTCCTTGTAAAACCATTTTAGGTGCCCAGCCACAAGGACACCAAGCATAGGTACTCATTCAGGTGACGAGCTGTAGCTGCTTGTGGAAGCTACAGGGATTTTCATGTAGACGCTTCTATCTCTTTGGATTCCAGAGTCACTATCTATCAGTTGTGGGGCATGTTGCCCATTTCTTTAGAGACATCTTTTACATTTCAGTTTTCAGACTTTAGCATGTATTGTTTCAGTTTATTTATTTCAGTTATGGGATTGTAGTGAGGGGTTTCCTCCAGACTTTATTTACTCTATTGTGATGGTTATTCATTGTACTTCAGTATGGTGAATGGTGTTATTTATTTCTTCATTACATTGGTTGCATGTTAATCGGACTTAAATTAAAATTTGGCAACTTGTTTTTTTTTAAATACTAGGTGGTTAGTAATATTAAAATGTTTTCGACAGTGATGCTATTAACTGACCCAACTTGGCATTTTGAATTAATTTAATAAAGGAGTAGCTACCCGGTATTTAATTAGTCAGGGTGTCACAGGTGGTATCAGAGCATCAGGTTCTAATGTCCTTTAGGATCTGTATGACTATTATGTTTCCGCTACGGTTCTTTGATATAGAGCCCTATATTTTAGGACTGTTGTACTCTTTTTGTGTATGCTTCGTTCTTCAGCTATTTTAAGTTTATAAACTGCGGACTTATAAACATTGTTCTTATTTCAGATGCCTCCACGACGTGCACGACGAGTTCTCAGGAATGCAATGCCCGAACCCCAGCCCGCTCCAGTTCAGGGTATGATGAACGCCGCTGAGGTTGCTGCTATAGTAGCCCAAGCGGTAAATGTCGCGATTGCCGTGATTCAGCAGGCACCACCCCAGGCGCCGGTTTCCGCGCCAGTACAGGTTAATGCATTTCCGTCTGCTTGGGAGCGTGTACGTGACGCTTTTCAGAAAGCGCATCCGCCAGAGTTTGCAGGTAGCTCAGACGTGGTAGTCTCGAGCCAATGGAGGAAGGACATGTAGAGGCATTTGAGGATGCATGAGTGCACAGATGTTCAGAAGCAGGTACTAGCTACTTTTAAGCTAGTTGGATCTGCGCTGCAGTGGTGGGAGTCTATTACCACCGCAGAGGAGAGGGATACCCTCACAATTCAGGAGTTCTGGGTGCGGTTCGACCGCAAGTACTTTCCGTCCGCAGTTCATACAGAGATGAGGAGGAAGCTAATGAGTTTGAAGCAGGAGGGCAAGACAGTGTCCGAGTATGAGGCCGAGTTCACTAACCTGTTGAATATCGTTCCAGACGAGATTCCAACAGAGAAGAAGAAGATAGAGAAGTTCACCGACGGGTTGAATTGGAGGATCCGTCAACATCTGCTAGGGAACCTATCGTTGGCCACTTATTCTGATGTGGTTAACGCAGCATTGTTACACTGCCAGGACCACCATTTCCATATGGCCGAGGGCAAGAGGTCGGGGGAGTCTAGCCATCAGGGCAGGACTGGAGGACATGGTGCCAGCGGGGCACAATCTGGTCAGGGGCAGAGGCAGAGTGAGCAGGGTACCCAGCAGGGGGATAATATGAGGTTCCGGTCAGGGAACTACAGGCAGGGACAGGGAGGTTTCCGTCAGGGCCATCAGGGCCAACAGGGACAGAATGGGCAGCAGTTTCACCAGGGCCAGCAGGGCCAAGGGAGGAATGGTAACGGCCACCAGGGCCGGGGACAGCAGGGGCAGAGGGGAGGGAATTTCCCAGGGAAATGCTTTACTTGTGGCAAGACTGGCCATAAGAAGCAGGATTGTCCTGATAGGGGCAGGGCCCCATAGCAGCAGCAGCAGGGTGCTCGCCAGGAGCCACAGAGACCTATATTTCCGCCGCTCTTCCCGCACCGCCACAGATGGCAGCATTGCCACCCATTCCAGCAGTCCCAGCTCAGCAGGGGCAGCTACAGTATGGACGTGTCTACAACGTTCACCAGGCTGCAGTTCCACAGGCACCGCCCGCGATCGAGGGTACGTTTCCTATCCATGGCACTATGGGTCGGGTGTTATTTGATACGGGTGCTACACATTGTTTTATAGCTACACACTTCGCGAAAGCTTTAGGATTGTTAGCTATGGCAGAGAGCACAGTGACGTGTGTCGACTCACCATTGGGGAGTGGGTCACTTATTTTCTTTATATGCCGGGGAGTGGGAGTAGAGATTGGTGGTTTGGTATTACCTGCAAACATGTTAGTGTTAGACATGCATGTTCACGATGTGATCATCGGTATGGATTGGCTCGTAGCATATAGGGCCATGATTGATTGCTTCAGCGGGATCATTGTTTTTGCCATTCCGGGGCAAGAGATGTTTATAGTGGCGATGCCTCTCCCAGAGGGAGGATCGGCCGCTCATATGTATTACATAGAGGAGGATACCTCTAAGGAGGTTGTGATTCCTTTGGATTCGATCCCGGTCGTCAGGGAGTATTCAGATGTGTTTCAGGAGATACCAGGCCTACCACCCAGTCAAGAGATAGACTTCGTTATAGATTTGCTACCGGGTACGAGACCTATAGCACGCGCACCGTACCGTATGTCTCCAGCTGAGATGAGAGAGCTACGGAATCAGATAGAGCAGCTGTTAGGACAGGGCTTTATTCGCAGGAGTACCTCACCCTGGGGCGCTCCAGTTTTGTTTGTGAAGAAGAGGGACGGTTCACTGAGATTGTGTGTGGACTACCGAGAGTTGAATATGGTCACGATACGGAATAAGTATCCGTTGCCTCGAATCGATGACTTATTCGACCAGTTGAGAGGAGCTTCTTTCTTCTCGAAGATTGACTTGAGGTCAGGATACCATCAGTTGCGTATCAGGGAGGAGGATGTCTCGAAGACCGCGTTCTTGTCGAGATATGGTTCTTACGAGTTTTGGGTTATGCCTTTCGGTTTGACCAACGCTCCAGCAGTGTTTATGGACTTGATGAACAGAGTGTTCAGGGATTTCCTGGATCAATTTGTCATTGTCTTCATTGATGACATTCTGGTTTACTCTCAGACAGAGGAGGAGCACGCCGAGCATTTGAGGCAGGTTTTGCAGACACTCCGTCAGAACGAGTTGTATGCAAAATATGAGAAGTGCGGATTTTGGCTGAAGGAAGTCCAGTTCTTGGGTCACATTATTTCCGACCAAGGGATATCTGTTGATCCGGGGAAAGTATCAGCGGTGAGGGAGTGGGGACAGCCCACGACACCAACGGAGATTCGTAGTTTCTTGGGTCTAGCAGGATACTACAGGAGGTTTATTCGGGGTTTCTCGGAGATATCAGGTCCTTTGACACATCTTACTCGTAAAGGTGTGCCGTTCATTTGGAGTGATGCCTGTCAGTTGACATTCGATGAATTGAAGGACAAGTTGACCTCAGCACCTGTGTTAGCATTGCCGAGACCGGGAGTTGAGTATTTGGTTTACACCGACGCGTCTTTGCAAGGGCTTGGAGGTGTATTGCAGCAGGAGAGACAGGCCATAGCTTATGCTTCCCGTAAGCTTAAGCCTCATGAGAAGAATTACCCCACGCATGATTTGGAGTTGGCAG
Organism: Sambucus nigra; assembly: GCA_949130495.1. Classification (NCBI taxonomy): domain Eukaryota; kingdom Viridiplantae; phylum Streptophyta; class Magnoliopsida; order Dipsacales; family Adoxaceae; genus Sambucus; species Sambucus nigra. Next base: position 46,429,940 of record OX422216.1, on the reverse strand, counting down.
CAGTGGTATTTGCCTTGCGGATTTGGAGGCACTATCTTTTGGGGGAGAAGTTTCAGCTGTTCACGGACCACAAGTCACTACAGTATCTGTTCACGCAGAAGGAATTGAATATGCGGCAGCGTAGGTGGCTTGAATTTGTGAAGGACTACCAGTTCGACATCCAGTACCACCTGGGCAAGGCTAACGTGGTAGCAGACGCGTTGAGCCGCAGGCCAGCAGATGAGGTGGCATAGGTGTGGAAAGCTAAGTGGAAGGAATTGGGACACCAGGATGCAGTGGCTCGATCTTTCATGTCTGTGATGACCGTTACACCGCAGATCGTCACAAAGGTACTACGGGCACAAGCTAATGACTCGTTCTGTCAGGAGCAGATAGTTCGATTACTTGCAGAGGGAGCCGAGTCCTATACCGTTAGCTCAGACGGGGGATTGCGCTTCAATGGGAGATTGGTAGTTCCGGAAGGGGAAGAATTTCGGCACGAAGTGATGGCAGAGTCGCACGGCTCACGGTTCGCGGTACATCCCGGAGGGGACAAAATGTACCAAGACATGAGACGGCAATATTGGTGGAGCGGTATGAAGAGAGATATCGCTGAGTTTATCTCGAAATGCGCCACTTGTCAGCTTGTAAAAGTGGATCATCAGAGACCAGCAGGATTGCTACAACCATTGGAGGTCCCGGTGTGGATGTGGGAGAGCATATCCATGGACTTTATCACGGGGTTTCCTACGTCGCAGAGGGGTCATGACTCCGTTTGGGTAATTATGGACAGGTTGTCCAAGGTCGCTCACTTCTTACCCATAAGGACTGACTACACTACGGGACAGTATGCCCAGCTCTTCATTTCAGAGATTGTGAGACTTCACGGTGTGCCCCTAAATATCGTGTCTGACAGAGACAAGATATTTGTTTCGAGGTTTTGGGAGAGTTTCCAGGAGGCCATGGGCACGGAATTGCGGTTGAGTACGGCTTATCATCCGCAGACTGATGGGCAGACAGAGCGCACCAATCAGATGTTGGAGGACATGCTACGCATGTGCATTATTGACTTCGGGGGTGGATGGGAGCAGTACCTTCCACTGGTGGAGTTTGCTTACAACAACTCCTATCAGTTCACGATTGGCATGGCTCCATTCGAGGCGTTGTACGGTAGGCCTTGTCGTTCCCCAGCATGTTGGTTGGAGGTGGGGGACAACAAACTGCTTGGGCCGGAAGTGATTCAGGATACTTCGGCAAGGATTGAGTTGATTCAGAGTCGCATTCGGGTAGCTCAGGACAGGCAGAAGAGTTATGCTGATGCGAAGAGGTTTTTCAGGGAGTTCCATGTGGGGGACCAGGTTTTGCTCAGGGTTTCTCCGATGAAGGGGATTATGCGATTCGGGAAGAAGGGGAAGTTGGCACCGAGGTATGTGGGGCCGTTTCCTATTATTGAGCGGATCGAACCCATTGCGTATAGACTTGGACTACCGGAGCACTTGCATCGGACTCACGACGTGTTCCATATTTCCTCGCTGAGGAAATACCTTAGAGATGATTTGGCTCATTCTCACATTGCTGTGGAAGACATCGATCTCCAGCCGGATAGCTCCTACGAGGAGGGGCCAATTGCTATTTTGGATCGAAGCGAGAGGAAACTGCGGTCAAAGATAGTCCCGTTAGTGCGTGTTCAGTGACAACATCACAATGTCGAGGAGTCCACATGGGAGCACGAGGATGAGATGCGCGAGCGTTATCCAGAGCTGTTTTTAGCAGGTACTTTCTAGTTTCGAATTTCGGGACGAAATTCAGTTATTAGGGGGGAAGTATGTAATACCCCGTATTTTTGGCTATATTTATTTTTGGGATTAATTAATTAAATGCGTATTAATTGAAAATTAATCCGGGATAAAAATACTAATTTGATACGAGTTAGTATTTGATTATGTGCATATATGATTATATATGAACTTGGTATTATAAAATTTGTCTTTTGTTGAGACGCGTGGGACCGCCGCGTCACGGTATAATATTTTGATAATAAAAGTGAATTTAAAATCTATAATCCGTATGGTGGTTTTGAGTGCACCAACGCGTCCGGAAGGGTCGAGATAGTCAGAAAACACTAGCCGGGGGTATAGTTTGGGTCCCGGGGTATTTTTAGGCCATACCGGTAACTTAAAGGGTATTTTGGTAATTTTACATTTTGAGGAATTAAAAGTGACGAAAATTAGAGATGTAAATCTGATGTGGATTAGACCCATTAAGCCCATTAGCCAACCCATATTAACCTAGAAAGCTACGTAGGTTATCATTTAGGTTTTCTAAGTTTCCCCAAATCAAAACCCTAGCCACCTTAAGCCACCATTGGAGAAGAGCTTGGAGAGAGAGGAATTTCTGCAGAAAACTGCATCTAGTCTACACCAAACTCAGAGACAACCAAGGCAAGTGACTTTATTCCATTGAATTTCTGAGAATGTTTCCTCCATGTTAGAAAATTCGGATTTATGGTTTGTTCTTGAAGAAAATATGAAAACCCATGTAGTTTAGATCATAGAACTTGAGAAATTGTGAAGAGAATTGCATGTAGTATGATAGGTAGATGATTTCCCTTATAATAATTGTGTTTTGAAGGAATTAAAACGAAATAAATTCTGGAATTTGATGATGATATAAAACTAGGGTTCATGTTCTAGAGAAATTGGGAAAAGTGTAGAGATTTGTAAATTTGGTTGATGTTATGATGATTCAATCCTTGAAAACATGTTAGGAGATGATGTAAATATGTTTAAGATGAATTAGAGACCCTAAAACGTTGATTGGATGAACTTTGGAAGAGATTAGAATTAATAAAAATGGTGAAAAACGATTTTGGGAAAAATCTGGGCCGAAACTGGTAGCTCGTTAGAAGCAGCCCCCAGGTCGTTCGAACGAACTCGTTCGAACGAACTTCTAACGAGTTGACCAGTCGTTACTAACGAGTAGGGATTTCGTTCGATATCTCGTTCGAACGAGATATCGTTAGAAGGGACAGTTCGTTCGAACGAACTGGGATCTCGTTCGAACACCCTCGTTCGAACGAGACTTCTAACGACCTGACAGTCCAAACTCGTTCGAAGCCTCATTCGAACGAGACTTCTAACGAGCTGGCAGTTTGGTCCTTTTTGGACTGTTTTGACTTTTGGAGTTCCGTAAACTTGTTCGAGGATATAGATATCATTCCGTAGATGTAATAATGATAGATTTGGGACATTTGGGTATTTATGAGAAGGAATTTACATACGAGAGTGTATTACATGGACGGTTTGGGTTGAGACGTGAGTGTTTACTACGACGTGAGATAATTATGGCGCGTTTAATTACAAACCGGAATAGTATGAATTGTGTTAATTATAAGATAGTATGAGAATATGTACTACGATTAAAATACGGTATTACTAAGACGTGTGTTTACTTAGTATTGGTATATGGATTGTGTGTATGACATACCTACCATACTTGCTATCACGGGAGGTTGCGTTCGCTTAGGACCCTCTATTCCTTGTGTGCCTACGGGGGGAATATAGACTGGTACCTCGATGAACATAGGTCATAGAAAGACTTATTGTGATATTAATAAGTCCGCTGACCGTGGGAGCGTAGGTATGTGCGTGACCCACGTGATGGTGACTGTGTTCGCCTCCACTACTTGTGATTTGTGTTATCTGGACTATTCCTGAGAGATTCGGAATATGTGATCCTTATGTACGTGATGTACCGGGAGGGATAGCAGAGTATGTGTGCACCATAGCTTAGATTGCGGGGTGCTTGTATCGTATATTTATGATGTGAATAATATACATTTAATTAATGGAAATCCTCCTGTTAATATTGTGAACCTATTACGGTATTGTTTCGAGTTATATAATGAGTTAATTGACACTTATATATATGGCATATTTAGTAACTGAGTTTACATTAAACTTTTTTAATTACGAGCGTTATTATGTTAATGGAACCGAGTATCATGGGTAGAACCTTTGACCGTCTAGCTAGATACGTTGTCACTTAGCTAGTGGTATGGGTAGATATAGATGGGTACTTACGTTAGGAGTGCACAGTTAGACGAGGGGTGAGAATATAATGTGAGTGCACGTCCTAACATGTACTTTGCATTTAATGATTTAAATGTTTTTAAAGCACTTGCAGGTTTTTAAAATATAACTCCACATTCGGGCTCTGACCTGTTTTCTTTTCAAATCTTTTTCCTTGTAAAACCATTTTAGGTGCCCAGCCACAAGGACACCAAGCATAGGTACTCATTCAGGTGACGAGCTGTAGCTGCTTGTGGAAGCTACAGGGATTTGCATGTAGACGCTTCTATCTCTTTGGATTCCAGAGTCACTATCTATCAGTTGTGGGGCATGTTGCCCATTTCTTTAGAGACATCTTTTACATTTCAGTTTTCAGACTTTAGCATGTATTGTTTCAGTTTATTTATTTCAGTTATGGGATTGTAGTGAGGGGTTTCCTCCAGACTTTATTTACTCTATTGTGATGGTTATTCATTGTACTTCAGTATGGTGAATGGTGTTATTTATTTCTTCATTACATTGGTTGCATGTTAATCGGACTTAAATTAAAATTTGGCAACTTGTTTTTTTTTAAATACTAGGTGGTTAGTAATATTAAAATGTTTTCGACAGTGATGCTATTAACTGACCCAACTTGGCATTTTGAATTAATTTAATAAAGGAGTAGCTACCCGGTATTTAATTAGTCGGGGTGTCACAGTTTGTGCCTATTTTGTTGTACAATCTATTATAATGTTCCATAAATGTGTTTTCCTTCTGTATTTTTATTTAATACATTTTCGTTTATATTTTGGTAGATGTATAAACGTTTTCATTATTCTTCTAATAGTACTATTTATCATAGTCGACTGCAAGTAATAAATGTTTTTGTCTAATGGTCGAGGTTAAGAATTTTGTGTGATTGTTCTCCATAATAGGCTTAATTATTATGAAAGGAGTTTTTATAAAGAATTTACATTTTTGTTTTTTTTTGAAAAAACAAGCTTTTACAAATTTTTGTTCAAAATTGAATAGGATGAAAAAAATATTTTATTATTGAGACCGTACTTTAAATACTAATAATTAAAAAATAAATATATTGAAAGTGCGGCTGTGTGATAATTGATTAAATTAAATTCGCAAGTTTCCAAGTAACCCTTATTTAATTCAGCCCCTAAACATGCATCTAAGGTGCGTGTGTCAACCCATAAATAAATAAAGCATGTGACACAAAAATATGCTGAGACACATATTTCAGGAAAAAACCCCTTTCGGGTAAAACCTTTATTTCACTATGAATATATAAATCGCAACTTACAATTACATAGAGAAAACTACAATGGATCAACGCGCAGTCAACCCACAAAGACACGCAGTCTTGAACTCAGCAAGAGAATACACGCAGCACCCTCCAAGGACTCGCAGCCCAGACAACAAAGGAAGAACCGCAGCTCTCCTCAATGACACGCAGCCATAACACTTTGTAGAAACTCCCTCAGCAATGACACGCAGCCCTCGGTTGCAAAGATCTCCCCACAAAGGTTGAACAACAGCAAAGCTTGTGTTCTAGGGTTCCAAAAGATTCACAAAAGTAATTGGGATTTTTGTGTGTGAATCAAAAAGATGTTTGGCACATCAAAAAATTAAGTCTTGTTGTGTTTGAACTCTTAGAAACGTTTTCTCAAAGACTTGCAAAAAATACACCACCGAAAATGGAATATATAGGAAATATGAATAGGTGGTAAAAAAATCTCACGGATCTGTGCGAAATTATCCGAAGGGGATCAGTCTGTTTTGGAGGCGGATCGGTCCGACCTCGGACCGGTTTGTTTTTAAAAGTGGCTTCATCAGTTTGCATGCGATCCGGGGTATACTGGTTCTATGCACAGCGGATCGGTCCGATATAGAGGCGAACCGGTCCGGAGGCGGATTGGTTCATTTTTAAAAGGGGCAGACCGGTCCGGTTTACTAGAAAATAAAGTTTTTTTAAAAGCCACTTTTTGCTTGAAAAAACTTACTTCTTATTTTTATAAAAAAACATTTTATTAAAATTTCCCAATACAAAGTATGAAACTTTAAGGGACTTAAAACAAAATTTTACGAAGTTCATTCTCGCAGAGGTTATGATGTTGAAGACGCTTTGATATTCGGATCCGTTGATGTAGATGCGATCTTGAATTTCTTCAACGGTGTAACGGCGTACGACATACAAATTGATAATGGACAAAAATGTCCTTACATATATTATTCATTATGTCAGAGTTTTTTTATTTTTAACAAAATTTTGAGTGGAGTGTAAATTTAATTATATTAAAAAAATCTAATTGTTATTGTGCATAACGCGAGTTGCATGTTAATATATAAATAATAAAATACAAACATTACTTGCGAAGATTCTCATTCAATAAACATATTAAAATTCACTAAGAAACCATGAATTTTAGTATTCAACGCAACAAATAGGTCATTCGGTAAAAATTGTTGGATCAATTATCAGAAACTCCTTCAAACATTTTTAATACACATTTAGTCCAAGTCTTTTTATTTTGTTCCAAAAAGTCATTCAAATACCAATTTAATCAATATTCTTTTATTTTAAAAGGTTCGCAATAGCGGAACACCTTTCCCCACGCCATCCCCCTACTGTCAGAGCTTCGGTGATTTTCAATGATACTCCTTATCTGCGTGTTTTTATGTGCTGAGAGAGTACTAAAACAAAATTAAAAAAATTGGATCAAACGTGTATTAAAAATATTCGATAGGCTATTTGTTATTTATTCCGAAATTATAACTAAGAGCATAAACAACTAGAAATAGAATAAGAAAACCACAGTTGGTTTTTGGTTTCTAATAGTACATACGGTACCTAAGTGGTATACAGCTAGAAACTAATTTATCTAATAGGTTTTTACGGTCTAGTCCTTGGACTAACAATTGTGGACAAAAAGATCGGTGAACCAAATTTTAAACGATTATGTCCAACATATAAATACTGCCAATTTAAAAAAATCATAAACCTAATCGGCTATTGAAGTTTTCTCTGCAACTAACGAATATTCTACGAAATCAAAAATAACATCAATCTTATGCTTTTTTTGTCTGTCCTATAATCGATTATAGTGTTCTTAATCGATTCTACCTGTATCACTTGGATCTATCATTTGTAAGTTTATCTTTATCAGCAGTTGGTTTTTCTATTTTCGATCGATTACAATAAGTGTATGTCCTTTGTTTTGATTCAAGAGACTCATTGTAATGTTCATTCATGTGATTGAATAGATTTTTATATGTTATATATGTATATGTTTTAATTTTTTGTTTTTTATGCATTTATGTTTGGATTCTTCATATATAAGTTATATTTATCAATATTTGTAATTGTTAGTTGAATGTGCTGAATGAATATTTTTGATGTTTCATTCTAATTTTAAGAGTCCTTGATTTTGATTTGGTATTTAATCACTTATTGATATAGGTCCGCGCCAGCAGAAATAACTAGTTCGATATCAGTTTTCAAAGTACACGCAGTGTTTATAAAGTAGACGTGATTGTTTTTTTGAAAATATGTGTCTGCTTTATTACTTCATGTATAGGTTTTTAAATAGTGCTTATAATTTTATATTAATTATAAATAAATATTTTGATATTTCCTGCATTAAATTATTTCACACATATTTAGAATTGTTGACCTTGAAGTAAATGTGTTTTGTCTCTGTTTTACTGCAGGACATTATGGTAAGTAGTGTAATAGTAAGGTGTTGTTATTTGGATAATATGTCTTGTATTGAAATATTTGAAGATAGCTCATGTTGGGCATAATAAGCATATACACATTAATCTAATATTTACAATTTTGAACACCGAATAAAACTTTACACAAATCTTAGTATCAAGGATGAGTTGTGTATTAGGTTTACTAATTTGAGAAGTGGGAGTTTTTCATTGAGGTATTCATTTGGTGATGAATGTCAGTTCATTTTGGTTTGTGACAACGATGTTTGTTGTATGTTGTGGTCCCAATTGATTGTGGAAGCTAATTTCATTTGGATATATGTCATTGATTCATTACCATTGTCAAGTAATACATGTCGTGAACGGGTTGAGTGCTCTAATCAAATTTTTGAAGAGGTTGACTGCAGTAATACAAGTTCTGAGAGGGTTGACAGTGGTGATATAAATACGCAGAGGTTAGAGTCTTTATCATCAGGCACTGCAAATGATTTTAATAGTTGCATTGAAAATGACTTTTATCTTGGAGGTGTGGAGCCAAGTAAGTCAAAAGTCTATCTTTCGAATGATTGGAAGACTTATATAAGTCATGAGCAGCAGTGTTTTGAAGGAGGTGTAGTGGAATTTTGGGATAAATTACTAAAGTATGCCGTTGAGGTTGGGTTCAAGTATGTGTATTTGAAGAATGATAAAACTCAAGTGATGGTCGAATGCTCTAAAAAAACTACTGAGAATTGCATGTGGAGAATTCATGCTTCATTATCTACAATATATGGATACTTTTACATACGTGCAATGAATAATGAGCATACATGTAGAGGTGTCTTTCGCAGTATGTCAGCCAAAATGATAGCCTCCAAGTTGGTTTCAACATTGGTAGCTGATGATCTTAGAGATAACCCGCTATTGAGACCAATTGATGTATTTAGAGATATGAAGAAGAATTATGGTCTTGATATAACTTATCAACATGCATGGCATGCGAAAGAGATGGATGTTATTGATATACATGGTGATGAAAAGGTTTCTTATGCTTTAATGAATAATTATCGTGACCTTCTATTGCAGTATAATCTTAGATTGCATTGCATCCTTGACGTGGAAAATGAGAGTAAAAAATTCAAGAAAATATTTGTAATGTTGAGAGGATGTATTTATGGATTTCAATACTGCAGACCTATTTTATTTCTTGATGGTGCCTTTTTGAAGAGCCGTTACCGCGGAACAAATCTTATCAGCTACTGCAAGGAATGGGAACAATGGTAAATTAATTCTAAATATTTTATTTTGTGTATTGCATTGACATTTTGTTTGTTCCATTCCATATCATCAAAATACAAGCATAAAAATATAAAATACCTTTGAATGTATTTATTTTAGTTCACGTGTACTTTTCATGTTTGTGCATGTATTTTCATGATATGTCTTGTTATGTGTAATACTAAGTAAAGTACACGCATAGTACATGTCAAGTACACGTGAATGTTTTTCTTAATTTCACGTGTACTTTTCATTTTTATGCGTGTACTTTGATGATGATGATGTTATGTGTAATACTAAGTAAAGTACACGCATAGTACATGTCAAGTACACATGAATGTTTTTGTTAATTTCACGTGTACTTTTCATTTTTATGCGTGTACTTTGATGATGATGTTGTTATGTTGAATACAAACTAAAGTACACGCATAGTACATGTCAAGTACACGTGAATGTTTTTGTTAATTTCACGTGTACTTTTCATTTTTATGTGTGTACTTTGATTATAGGTGTTATTTAGAAATAATAAAGACAAGTACACGTTAAATATGTAAAGTACCTTTGAATGTTTTTTTTAGTTCACCCGTACTTTACATTTTTATGCATTTATGTTGATGTTAGTGTTGTTAATAATAAAGCCAAGCAAAAGATTGGAAAGTAAACGTGCATGTCTTTTTATCTTTATCATGTGTACGGTTATGTTTTGTCTTATTATTTACAAACAATTTAAATTAAACACATAATATATTTCCCATGTATTTTAAGGTCTACGCCAGCAGCATCAATTTACAAAGTGTTGTACATGGATATGTTATTTATTTTAATTTTGATATATTTTTATATTTCAGGCCTTTTTCCTGTTGCATATGCTTTTGTTGATTCTGAAACCGAAGATAACCGGATGTGATTTCTTGTCAATTTGCATAGTGCAGTAGTTGAGCAATATCAAAACATAACATTTATATCAGATCAAAATAATGGATTACTTGAAGCTGTTTCGAGGGTCTTCCCGTTGTCTGCACATTCCTACTGTATACATCATTTACAAGGGAATATAAAAAAGAAAATTCATGGGAATTGTGCTGGATTTTGAAAGAAAATTGTTAAAGATTTTTTGTCTTGTGCATATGCTGTCTCAGTAGATGTATTTCACAAAAATATTGAAGCATTGAAGAAGGAAGGAGGAGCTGCTATTGTCGATTTCATTGATAGTTTGCCTCCCGAGAATTGGTCCTATGCATATTTCCCTGGTAAACGGTATGGTGACATGGCATCTAGTGTTACGGAGTCATTCAATTCATGGATATTGGAGGAAAGGCATTTAGCAGTAATGAATATGCTTGATAAATTGAGAGTGAAGATTATGAATTTCAATGCAAACAAACTTGTTGAGTCTGACACTTGGACAAATGAGTTATGTCCTTTTTTTCAAAAGTTACTGAATGAAAATTGGAATAAAAGCCAACATTGGACTATTAGTCGCTCAACTCAAAATGTATTTGAAGTTCATTCAGAAGTGCGAGCAACAGTTGACTTAGGAGAAAGGACTTGTTCTTGTAAGAGTTGGCAGATTAGATGTTTTCCATGTTCTCATGCTGTTTGTGTTGTGTGGAGGAAAGGGACCAGTATTTATGATTATATTGAGGAGTACTATAAGGTATATTTCTACAGAAAATCATACTCGATACCTATAGTTACTCTTCCTGATTTGATTTCCTTAAATATTCCTATTCCTGAAAATCCATATGTCCTTCCACCAATGACTAAGAGACCGACAGGCAGGCCAAGAAATAAGAGAATAAATTCTTTTGGTGATATCACAGTAAGGGAAGTTACTTGCTCGAGGTGTAGTAAAATGGGTCATTACAGGTCTACTTGTAAGGAACCCATTTGAGTACTTTTAAAATTGTTGAATTCATTCATTTTAACCATTTGATTGAATAAATTAATTTATAAACCATTTGTTTCACATAAATGAATGTAATTTATTTTTAAGTCTCATTTTTTAGTTTGTTTTTTGTGTGTTGTACACATATTTTTCATAAAATATATGTGATCACTTTTCCTGATGTTCACATGTACTTTACATTTGTATACATATATTATGTATGGTAGACGCGCATTTTGATGTCCAAAACAATTTTATTAATGTGTGTACTTGATGAAATATGTGTGTACTTTATGAAGTACACATAGAATACATAAAGTACACGCATTTAAAAATGGATTTGGTCAGGTCAATATGCGTGTACTTTATAAAAGCATGCGTGTACTTTATTAATGACATTTAATTTAGATTTACTTGACGAAATATGCATGTACTTTATGATGTACATGCATGAAGTACACGAATAATATAAATATAATATGCGTTTACTTGATGAAATGTGCGTGTACTTTATGAAGTACACACATTGATAATTAAAGTACACTCATTTAAATATAAGTGTACACGCATGTTTTAGCAAAGTACATGCATATTGATATGATAAAAATCTAATTCCATATACGTGTACTTTATGTATTCTGCATTTAATTTTATCAAATAGACGTATATAAATGCATGTACTATTTGGAAAATAGTTTTGGACATTACAATGTGCTTGTACTTTATAAAAGACACTTGGGTCACTCATATTCTTAACTTCCTATGTGTATTATGGTCCGCGCCAGCGGCATTATTATACAAGTACTTCAATAGGCGTGTACTTTATAAAGTACAAGTGTAATATATAAAGTACACGCATTTATATAATTATTTGGGACAATATCTTGTTTGTGCTTTATAAAAACTTGCGTGTATTATAATTTATAATAGATAGAATCATATTTTGACATACCAAATTTTTTACATTAAATGATATTAATGTTTACATTTTTTACAATACACGTGATCATTTTTATAAGGGTTCACGTGTACTTTACTATATTTGGTGTACGACAAAAGTGAGAATACATGCATGAAAGAAATAAATTTTTTATTAAAAACAAAAAAATTTAGTACAATTTGTACACATAACAAAAGCTGAAAAAACTAAATAAGGCTTCTATTAGGGAAGTTTGTCAAAGGCATCTAGGGTGTTAGGAAGAGAGTCAATTAAATTTGACTAGTGTCGAATTTCTTCTTCTATGACTGCTACAAGGCCTTCATGGAGAGCCTTCTTCTCCTTCAGCTAGGCGATTTTCATGGGAACTTCTTGTGTATAGAAAGACATGAGGTCTTCATGTGTTTCAGGAGGGTCCTCATCCACATCAAATAAATCTATGGGATTGGGTGGAAGTCCAGACTAGCCTTCCCTCACATATGTTTGAAAAAGGCAGTTTCATATGAGGAAATATTTTCCTTAATTTACCTTATTTTTGTTTTATTTCTTTCATCTCTCTCAAGAGTATCTCGCAAGCTTTCTGATGGAATAGCCATTATGTTATCTTTACCCTAGATGTAATGGTTAAGAAAGAAACAAATATTACTCTTTTATAGGAAAATTTAAAGATATTTATTTCTAGACCATAAGTAATTGGGAAGTGAGTAGTTAAACATAATAAATTGATTTTGGTTATTGTGTCCTGAATAAATATTTAAAGTAGTTTTAAATTAAAAATTAAAAATTATTATATTAACAGTGCTTGTACTTTAGTCAAACTGCGTGTACTTTGAATAATTCATTGGTGTACTTAATAATTATCACTTGTAGTTTCGTGAAAAATGCGTGTACATTGTTTCATAACACTCAGGTGCATTGTTTGTCTAAACCTAACGTGGATTGTGGTCCTTGCCAGCGAAAATAAACCATTTTGGTGTAATAAATATTGTAAACAATAACCAATATAACACAAAACAAATTACAAATATGGTTTGTATTTGAATCACAATTTATAGAAGTTTTTTCTCCTTTCAGAGGAAGAAATATTTTGATAGAAGAATTTCCCAGAGTACATATGCTCTTTGTTTTAGCATGTCAGGGTCTTGAAACAATTTTTGCATTTTCTTATTTCACTAATTTGTTCAATGTAGTACATGTAGAACACCTCACAGTCAACCCTGAAATTAAAATAAAATAAATATACAAATTAGTATGATGTGAATGAATTTTTTTGAAAAGATACAAATTTGTAATTTTTAGAAATGAAGTTTTTCTTACCCATTATATTGTTTAGGGAATTCATGATCTCTAATTAGGTCAAATTTGAGATCACTTTCCTGCAAGAAATCTAGTGTCCTTTTTTCTTGCTCTATCAATGGATCATCATCCAATGTAAACTCATTTGGTGTACCTTCATCAAACTTTCTTTGAATTTTAAAACCGTTGTTTTTCATTGTTTCTGCTTCAGTCTCCAATAGGCACAGTGTTTTTTGGAAGAGAGAAAACTGTTAAGAAGACCAATATTTAGTGTATACAAATAAAAGAGTATATGAATATTAAAGAGTGAAAAGTACACGTATTATATTAACGTACATGCATATTTTATTTTTTCATATCACGTGTATTTTAAAATATGATGCGTGTACTTTACCTAAAGAGTTAAAAGTACACGCATATATTATTTTTTCATATCACGTGTATTTTAAAATATGATGCATGTATTTTGCCTAAAGAGTTAAAGTACAATCATAATATTAAAGTACACGTAATTTATATTGGTTCATTTCACGTGTATTTTAAAATATGATGCGTGTACTTTGATAATCTGGGTGATTATGTGCAACTAATACAAAGTACACGCATTATATTATACACGTGTACACGTGTATAATATAAGTACATGTAACATTACTAATTAAGTTTAGGCACTAACCAATTTTTCTGCATCATCAAAGAATATTGTATTTTTTTCCTTGTCGTTCGGTCGAAGGAAATCCATGTGGACCACTTTATTATCTTTTTTGTATATCACAAGTAATGTGAAATATCCTACACTATGTCTTAGTACAATGAACAAATTATTACAAGTGCCTAAGTATTCAAATAAATCTCTATATAACTCACCCTTCTTATTGACTTCATTTGTGCTACAAGCTTCTATCTGAATAAAAATTATAGACATTGTGTTAATAAAAAAATGAAATTTTGTTTCTCAAAACTTTTGGTTTAATTGTACTTACCCAACAATAATCAGAAAAAGTGTGTGAGTATGAGAGCCCTTCCTCTGATAATTTTAACCTCAATACTTCACTAAAGACAAGTATTATTTGTTTCACACAATATAAAATGGTGAGGAAATAATAATGTTGAAATTTAATGGATGTCTAATATTTGGACTACATACTTGACTTGAAATTTCTTGATTGTTGAGGCCTTCAACAAAATCTTCCCATGGGACATACGAAACCAACCCTTGAAAAATAAATTCCCTGCATTTTATATAATCAATAAGAATTGTATAATAATAATAATAACCCTATTCTTTTGAACCAAAAAAAATATAAATTAGCGAAGTGATAAATCATAAAACAATGCACTTTACCTTGGCTCGGCCGTTTGAATAAACTCTTCAATCTTTTTCTTCGAAGCTTCATCGAGATATTTGTATACTTTGATTGCTTCAAGCTTGAAGTGAGTTTCTTTCATTTGTTGAGCTATTGTTAGCCGGCCTTTTCTCAGCTTTGACACTTTTTATTTCTTAATTGGTTCATGCTTTTCGGTTTCACTGTGAGCTTTTCTCTTCTTTTATCCTCTAGTAAGAGGCCCTTTTGTTTTGGATATTTTGGGGGTGTCCTGAAATATCTTTGAGGCTAGTTCAATCTTCAAACTCAAAATTTCGTCCATGAGTTGTTTATTAGTGTTAGTCTGATATATTTAACAATGAATGTTGGATTGTAAGCATTTTTTGAAACAATGATTCATTTTCTCTTACGTGTATTTTATAACGTACACGCCTGTATTTTAAAACATGCGTGTATTTTATAATATACACACATGTATTATAAAAATACGTGTACTTTCAACATAATTTGCGTTTACTTTAGAAAGTAAAGCACGTACAATATATCTATTGTACTTTATAGATACCTGATCAGTTTTTTTCAATGCTGATTCATCTAGCATTTTCTTCAACTTCGAAATTTTGTCATTAAGGATTTTATTATTATTTTCGTGTTATATAAAAATAATGTTTCATTATAAGCAATACTTGAATAAAACTGCATTATTTTTAATCAAATAATGCATGTACTCTGCATTATTTCTAATATCAAATAAAACTTCATTAAAAATACTATAAAATAAAATTGCGTGTACTTTAGGAAAACTGCGTGTACTTTAGGGAAACTGTGTACTTTAGGAAAATTGCGTGTACTATAGGAAAACTGCTTGTACTATAGGAAAACTGCGTGTACTCTACATTCAAAAGTACCTGTTGAGTTCTTTTCAATTCTAACTCCGCAAGATTCTTCCTCAATGTCATATTTTCTATATCAGCATCTTTCCATTTTTGCAATGTATCATCATACTTTTTTTTAGATCTTCATAACTCAGAGACATATATCCATATTTTTGGTCGAAAATTCGTATTGATTCTGCCTATTTTTTTAATGATTCATGCAATTCTTTAATTCTATCTAAGTCACTCTTGTGACTTGATCAAGCTTTTCTTTTAAAGAATTGTTCAACTCAACTAGTTGGGGAATTTCCACCTCCAACTTATTTAGTAACTATTTTTCCTTCAAAAGGTTGGAATTCTCCACCTTTAACTTCTTCATTTCCTCATGGGCTTCAAAAAGTGAATCACGATCTACCTGCAACTGTACATTCAAAATGGCACTCTCCACCTCCAAAGAGGTCACCTTCTTAAGTGAACCATTAAAGTCTTCAGCTGCTTTAGATAGTAAATTATTTTTTTCCAACAATTCCCTTTTCAAAATAGCAATTTGTTCCTCCAAATTAACCTTTAGTTGATCTTTTCCCTTCTTTTGCTTTTGAGTCATAATGTTTTTAAGGATAATATTCCAACCATGTGAAAACTCATTGTCATTAATATCTTCAGCAACTTTTTCTGATGATGAATCAGCATGTATAGGACTTTCTATAAAAATGTTCAAAGAGTAACTTGGCCCTTCAAACTGAGATTCCTTTTGTATAGAACTGTCCTTACAAGATGGTTTATTTATAGCCTGCTTGAAAGTTGCTAATGCAATGTCATTCTTCACAAACCATTGTCTCAAAGACGACAATTTTTACTTTAGGAATTTTGGAGTCTTACCTTTAAATTCTTCAACACGAGAAATAATTTCAAAATTCTCACATGCCCAATACTGTGATCATACAAAAAACAAAATGAATTTAATACTTGTATTACCTAGGGATTCATAATGGAAAGTACAAATGATTTGTTCAAAATACACACAAAATTAAACATGTACTTTACAAATTTTACAATTGTATATTGAAAGTACACGTGATTTTTACCAATTTAACATGTACTTTGTCAATATAACTTCACGTGTACTTTCTAAAGTACATTTATAATACTGACAGAAAATATAACAAGAGTATTTTGAAAGTACACTGGTTATATTTACAAAACATAGTACACGTGTACTTTATAAAATACAAGTGTACTTTCACGTGATATAAGACGTGCATTTTCAAAATACACGTTAAATTATCACGTGTATTTTGAAAATATAAGTGAAACATCAAGTGTAGTTTAAAAGAACAAGAGAAAATATCACGTGTATTTTGAAAATACAATTCTACTTTATAAAGTACACTTGTATTTTACAAAGTACACGTGTACTATGTTTTGTAAATATAACAAGTCTACTTTCAAAATACACTTGTTATATCACGTGTATTTTGAAAATACACGTGAAAATATCACGTGTATTTTGAAAATACACGTGATATTTTCAAAGTACACGTAAGTATTGGTATGTAAATTTTGAAATATCAGGAATATCACCTGTATTTTGAAAATACAAGTGAAAATATACATGTATTTTCAAAATACAAGTGAAAATATCACGTGTATTTTGAAAATACACGTGAAAATATACGTGTATTTTCAAAATACAAGTGAAAATATCACGTGTATTTTCAAAGTACACGTGAGTATTGGTATGTAAATTTTGAAATATCAGGATGTTTTTTTGCACACCAGTAGGAAAATGGCACATCCAGTAACTGTGCTAGGTTTTGAACTTACGATTTGTCAAGTGAATGCATGAGAAATTCATGCACAGCAGATGCCCAATCATACTTATTCATTTCCTCAATATTGTCGGTGTATTTCAGCTAAAATTCTCCAAGGGTGAAGTCTGAGTTGGAGAAAAACAACGTGTTCAAGAAGTGGAGACACACAATTTTAACAAAATCAGTAATTCCTTCATCTATCTCCAATTCAACTGATTTCTTCAAACCATTCAATATTTCTGAATTTCCTATTTTTTTGCGAAGTATCGTGCTTGTAATCCATATTTTTTAGCAGTATTCGGTCGCTTTTCAGTTCTATTGATTTTAAACCCTCAACCAGGGGTATGCCAAATATTTCACTTATATCTATTGGCATTATTGGAATCCTACTCTTCATACGAAAACTTTTGGTTTTCGTATTGTACAGCTCAATAATTGATAAAATATTTTTATCCGTCTTCTTGTGGTCCACTTCTACTACTTTCTCACTGTAGTGGGCATTGAAAAGCTCCCAAAATGGAGTCTTCTTAAGATGTTTAGTATGGATATTGTTTATTTTATCTTTAATCTGATGCAAATCATGGAGAAAGCTAACAATATTTGACCGATATTGGTCATTCTTCTTTGCAGGACGTTTAGATTTCAATGCCACACTGGAACTAGAACTGGAACTGGATGAAGAACTATCATCAGAACTGCTCTTTTTTTGTTTCTTTCCTCTTTTTGCCTTCATCTTCATCCCCATTATATTTATCTATAAACAAAATTTAAATTACTAACCTATAATGATATGTACAAAAAATAAAATACATGCGAATTAGAATAAAACATAGACTAAAATAATAAAATACAAGCGTATTTAACAAAAGTACATGCAATATTCTGACAAATAGTTTATACAAGTCTCAACAAAATACATGCTAAAGGCGATAATATATATTGTCAATTTCATGGTAATACCTAACAGAGGTTGTTCGACATGTCAAAAACCAAGATTCACTATTCCTAACATATTCAGTAAAGAAGTGATATAATAGCTGAATGTTAAAAGATCCAACATTATCAAAACCCCTTAAGCAATACTGCTCAATTCGTTTAGCTAAATCCTTTACTTTCGATTCAGTTACTTGAAGTTGTTGCACATCAAAAGTGTAGTACATGTCTTCATAGTAGTAGTAGAAACCAAGTAACCTTTTAGCTCTATCATTAGTGCGAAGGAGAAAATGAATTTCGTCATCATTAGTACTATTGACTGCCAATGTGAAAGGTTTTGTATTGTTAAGATCTTCGAACGTGGAAGCAGCAGTTTTGTAGTTGAACATGCTTGATCGTATGATTCCTAAATAATAACACAACAATACAAAATAGTACACTCATAATACACATTAGTACAGGGATATTGGATTGAACAAATTGAATTTCAACGTGCGTGTACTTTATGAATTTTTTGCGTGTACTTTCAATAAAGTACACGCAAAAAATGAAAAAGTACACGCAATAATACTTATTACAAGCTAATAACATATCATTCAAATGCAGCTGGTGCGGACCAAAAACACTCCTAAATATTAACAAAATAATAATACTTCTTACAAACTCATGGAATATTATTCAAATGATGATGGCACAAACCAAAATAACATAGGATTGATCAAATATGGATTTGAAATATATATTTTATAGAGTACACGTATAAAACATAAAAGTACACGCATAATGAATTGAGAAATTCAATTTCAATGTGCGTGTACTCTGTGTATTTTGCGTGTACTTTTTGATAGTACACGCAAAATACACATAGTACACGCAAAACAGGGCTTGTACATGTACATATTCCAATCATGTATATATTCCTAGTACTTGATAAATCCTCGATAAATGATGTATACAGGAGGAAAAGTACAATGATGAAATACATATATCTAACATGAAAAAAGTGTGTTTTGCAATTAAAATGAGGGAAACAAATATATTTTTCATATCATGAAGAAGAAGAATGTGATTTCATCAGTCCATGTTTCTACAAATTTATACACATGAGAACACAAAATACACAAGGACAAACAGGTGATAAGAGAATGTATACATACTTGTTAGTGGTGTTTGGAAGAATTTGATTTAGAATGTAAAATGTAGAACTTCAACGATTAGGGTTTTATCCAAGAGAGTTAGGGTTTTGATCGAAGAGAGTTAGGGTTTTGATCGAAGAGAGTTTTTAGTGCTTCGATCAGGAGTATTTATATGCTGTTGTTGACCAAAATTTGATTGACAGATAGATTCATTTTGGGGTTTTGATCGAAGAGATGGTACGATTAGGGTTTTGATTCAAGAGATAATATAGTGTTTTTGGCGCTTCGATTTCTAAATAGTGCGTGTTTGTTTTAATTTCGGGGAATTTATATGTTGGACCTAATCATTTAAAATTTGTTGGGCCTTGTTTTTTTGTCCAAAATTATTAATCCAAGGACTAGATCGTAAAAGCCCCTTTATCTAACGGCTGAGAAAAGTTCTAACCTAAAGCTGGCGGTTAACATAATTAATCCTAAACTAATGTGGGCATAATTAAAAAGAAACCAACTGTAGCAGGCAAACCAATTTGGGTGGCAAGACTTCAATACATCTATGGGGAACTAGTTTCTGCCTTTCTTATGTTGCGATTTGTGTAATCCCCCCTGATCTTTTATTTCCCTATTTACCAAAAACAAAAAGCTTACTCCTAAAAGTGTCCTAAAAGAATAAGTGACCAATAGGCCTTCCACTTGTTTAATATCTATTGGGAAGTCAAAATACTAGTTTTTTTAACATACCATGAGGTGTCCGAGTCAGCTAGCGCGCACCTCGACTAATCCCCATTCGCGATTCATGGCTTCTTCTAGCCAAGCATTATTTTGACAGTGCCAAAAATCGAACTGGGGACCAAACCCCAATTCACCCCAAGACTGTCCCGTGACAGCCTTATACCACTGGTCCAAGAGACTTGGTTTTAACATACTTATCTAGATCAAGGTTTTAAAACCAAACTAGTTGCAGTATGGGTAGTATAAAAATACACTAAGGTAGTGCAAATAAATCCGAAAAAAATAAAAAAAAAGCTACGGGTAAAGCAATATATATACACTAGATGTATCCTAAATGACGGCGTTTAAAAAAAAATACCACGGAACATGATGATCCGGTGAAAATGCCTTGGGCGGAACATGTTGTTCCATTTAAGGCTTCCCCCTTTTCATTTCGTATGGGTAGATAAATATGGTAAATATATTTATTAAGCTGGTTGAATGGTTGGTAAGCGGTTGGGTATTTGGGCCATTTGTTGATGCAGAGACAGTTTGAGGGTAGGAATTGTGAAAAGGGGAAAGCCTTAAACGGAACAACATGTTAGACCCAAGACATTTCACCAGATCCTTAAACGATTTATCATGTTCCGCGATTTTTTTTTAAACGTCATCGTTTAGGATACATGTAGTGTGTATATCGGTTTACCCATAGCATTTTTCTTATTTTTTTCTTCGGGTTTATTTGCACTACCATAGTGTATTTTTAGACTACCCGTGATGTTGCTCTTATCTACGGTTCCAATAACATCCACATTATATGAGCACGAGAGGGAAAATTGTATTTCTAAATAAGATTCGTATATACAGATTAACGTGTTGTGTCTGAATAAATTTATATTTTGAGTAAATTCAAAATACGAGTTAATATGAAGATGATTAGGGATGGTAATGGGGCGAATTTGGGGTGTGTTTGGCCAAACCCAACTCCGTCCCTGTTTACCCCACCTCAAACTCAATCTTGTCCCACCCCCGTCTACCCCACCCCCGTCCCCGTCCCCGTCCCCACCCCGTTTAAAAACCCCGCGGGGGCCATAAAGCCTCCTCAAACGGGTCCAAAATTTTTTTTTATGATATTTTTTTACATATTTTATATCAAACAGATTTCTATTTCTCTTTAAAAAATTTTAATACTCTTAAAGAATTAGGTATTAAGAGATTAAAAAAAGTATAAGCAAATTAAGAGATTAAAAAAAAGTATACATTTAAAAAAATACAAAGTATATATATAAAGTCATATTAGTAAACATACACTTAAATTGGACGGGTTCAGGATTTTTATACACTAAACCCGACCCCGATCGGACCCTGACGGGATTTTTTAATACCAAACCCGATCCCGACTTCGCCCTATTTATTACCCCAAAATCCCCCATTAAGGTCGGGGTTGGTCGGGTCCCTGCCAAAACCCGCCTCATTGTCATCCCTAAGTACAACACGTCAGTCTGTACATATAATTTTATAAAAGTACTATGTACAAATAAAACTACTTGTAAGAGAAAGAACAAGCGGGTTTCATTAATCAAATATGTGCACACAAAATAAATGTCATTTTATTAAACAAAATATTATTTAAATAATTAATTTTAATTCAGAATAAATTCTGAAAAATATTCAAAAATAAGGAAATTAATTTTTAGAAAAATTATCCAAATTTACTTTTTAACAAATTATTTTATACACGCGATATCAACTAATCGTAAATGAAAGGCATAGGGACTAAAATTTGTCAAAGTGTAAAAAATGTGACTTGTGCATTCACTCAGTGTTTTACCTCTTTACCTTTACTCGAATATGAACGGGGAGTGAGTCTTGGATCTCGAGTAGTCTTGGTTCATGGTCATTGGAGATGCGTATACATGATATACCAAAAAGAGCAGTCACAGACTAATGAAATATGTTTTGGAAAAATATTCAATTTAGTTGAAACTCTAAATAGTGTAAACACAAGCAAAACCTAAGAGTAAACTATTTAGATTGTTTCACCAGGAATCTAGCTAACTTTAATAAATTACAAAATTTATATTTTAAGGCTTGCACATTGGTGGACACATAATAATTTTAGAATTAATTTAATTAAAATGTACTAAAATTGAACTTTGTGTGATGATTGATTAATTAAAAAATATTAATTTGTTAATATTGATATTGATAATGTGCGGATTAATATTAGTGTTGAAATAATATTTTATTGTTATTTACTTAACCCTTGTGTGACAACCTTATTTGTATCGCATGCATATACACGAAGTGAAACAAAACTCTTGTATTTATTTACATTTGTGTATCTATATATGGCATGACTCGTAAGAATAACCCGTTTATGAGTGGAACAACACGACACACTAATACGACATGATAACACGTTAACATGACACAAAATTAGAAGTTAGTCTCCAATTAGTAGTATGATAATGTATTCGTTGATCCAAACAGTGAAGCCAAAATCTTGCTAGGATAGACAAAGTGTTGTTAAAAGTGGATTAATCTTGTTGAGGGCATCAAGAGTGATTTAAGTCGATGTTATGTGGTAGCCATCGGTTGAAATGCATACTATTAGTCCCTAGTATAGGCTTGGCCAAATTGTAGTTATACACAACTTTCTTTTGGCCAAGGCTATAAACATAACTAATAGCTTGTATTTCACTCGACTTGTTCCATAAATTGGGAATGCAATTTAGTTTGGTTGAGAATGGTTGATGTTGATCAGGAGGCTACTCACAAATTTAATTTTACTTTTGTATGTATAGTCTTAAAAATTATTTTTCAAGTGTAACTAGTTAAACTCATCTGGTGTTTCAAGTCGTGACAAGGTTACTCCATAGTCTTGTTATGAATTCAGGGAGCACCTGGTGAGCTTCACTAGTTATACTTGGACGACAAAGTTCTAGAGTAATAACTCAAAACTAAAATTATATTTGTGAGTATCCTTGACCAATACCAAATTTTTTAACCAAAATCAATCACATTCCCAATTTATGGAACTTGTCAGGTGAAACACAGGCTATTAGCCAGGCTTACGACCTTGGGCAAAAGAAGGTTGGGTGTGACAGAATTGACCGAGCCTATGCCGCTGACTAATAAAATGTGTTTCAATCGATGGGTCCATGCAACATCAATTAGAACCACTCTATATTCTCCAATAAGGTTAATCCCCTCATATCAACATTTTGTTAATACTAGCCAGATTTTCATTTCATTGTTGGGATCATTGAACACATTAATCAAATTATCGATAGGATATTATCATTTTAATCTTGTGTTATAATAGAACTACATGTACTTTGATACATTTTTATTTAGTTATGTAGGCGTCCCGGAGTCAAATTAGGATTCGAGTCCTTTCATACGTACAGTTGAATAGTTTATTTGTAACTTTGTTTCATGTGAGTACACTTGAATAGTTTCTTGGGGGTATAATCGGTCTAACTCATATGAGATTTGAATCCAAACAAGGTTATGTCATAGTCTTTTTAAGAAGCTTGGAACTTCGAATGCGTTGGACCGATTAGACGTCCATGAAACTATTCAAAGATATTTACACAAAGATGAGTCATGCAGTTAGCATATTTTACTCATATGTAAATTTCTCTTGCAATTATTACTTTGTCACTAACTTTTTTAATATCCTTTATGTTTTACTAGTCCCATAAATGTTATTTTACATATTTTAGGGTTCTTACTCCAATTGTATCTTGTTTATCATATATACATATTTTCATAAATCAGAAACCAAACAAAGTGGGCTTATACCAAAATTCTCAATTTAGAGTGTTATCAAAATTTTCAACATTTTCAACACATTTCATATCTATTTTGATAAATCAAAAGAGAAACCCTAGATTCGGATTTTGGGTTTCACCCCAACCTTACTCATCATACGAACTACATGTGTCCCAAAGTAATTTTAGGATTCAAGTCCTTTATTACCATTTCGAGTATTTGGACATATTTGCAGGTATAGATGGGGAAGGAACACTTTGAACAGTTTGCATATGCTTCAAGAAAGGAACTCTTTGAAGATTTTAATATTTATTTATTTTGGATTAATGTAATTAATTATATGGATGAATAGTTTTTGTATTTTTTTTATTGTTGTAAAAGTAGTTCTATAATGTAATTGTATCTAGGTTTCAAAATATGTAAGGGATTTTTTTTACTCAAATAAATAAAAATTGTTGTTTTTAAATAAATTCAGTATTAGTCACAGTTTTGGATCGTGACCATGTCCGTGATAATATTTTAATGAGTTCAAAGGTAGTCGCAATTTGAAATCGTGAGCGAAGGACCAGGGGCGTGATAGGGGGTCACAGTTCATGACTGTGACTAACCAAAGTTCACAATAGGTTGTTACAGATGGTGGCCATAGTTTGGGACCGTGGCCAAGAATATACAGTCATGGGTTGGGCCACGCTTGAGAATCGTGACCAACTTTGACCCCTAGTCATGGCTCACAATTATGACCAAGTCCATAGTATTTGGGGTACGAAGAGACTGTAGCCATATACTATGGTCAAAATTTTGAACCATGACCCCCAAAAGCGTCACCCCTAATTTTGTCATAGATCGGAACCGTGACCTGTGAGCTTGGTCATGGTCCAAAACCGTTACTATTTCCGATATTTGGAGTAGTGCACATAGGAACAATGAAATTTAAGGTCATAATATATCAATAGTTTCTACTTCTAGCCCTTGTGCATGTTCATGTCTGGATCGAGGGTTTGTGGATACCTTAAATTGATTAATTAATAATCCAATGAGTATATTGCAAATGCGGGGAAATGTCAACTTATGTCTATGAATTAGATTGTACATCTTAATTATATATATATATATATATATATATATATATATATATATATATATATATATATATATATATATATATATATATATATACGTGTTGTAAAATTATAGTTTATTATAGGAAATTGATAATTAGAACTTGTGGGTACCCCGATTCTATCACCATAAGGCCTGGACGAGTAGCCCCTCCTCAGCGGCCCAAAACCCAGGCCCATTACCTCTGGTACTCATCCATTTACTCCACGATGCCATGAAGAGAAGTTGTGGGGGAACACGATCCCATGAAAGGGAGATGGCTAATAAAGAGGAACCTATCACCCTCACTACTCCAACACATACATGTATAAATTAAACCCCAAGTCCGGGGCAAAAAGGAAGTTGTATTCTCTGTACTTACTTTTCAGAATATAGAGAAATAACACTAACTGAACCACCGTGGACGTAGGCACTTCTTTGCTGAACCACGTACTCCCGTTGTTGTGTGATTGGCCTTTTATTTGTTTTTTCTTGGTTGTCACCTCTTTCATATTTATTTGTGTTGCATAATAATTGCCTCCACAATTGGCGCCGTCTGTGGGAACCGTTTATCTTTCCTTGAGAAGAGCCCACACCGAGAAAAAATCTAAGATGTCTGGTCACAGCAGCAACGCTCCTCAAGCAGGAGACATTCAGGAGCCACCCGCTCCTCGCAGGATTAGGTCTGAAGTCCGACGTTCCGATCAAGGGGCTCGCTTAGAAAGGCCAGCCTCAGAAGAAAGTCAAGGACCAGCGAGGTCCACTCAGATATCCAGATTGATCGATGCATACGAAGCAAGGCTCCACGAGTAGAGGGAGTCTTCTCGCAGGTATGAGGCTGAGAATGCTCGCCTGAAAAGAAGACTGGAAAAACTGGAAAAAGAACTACGTCCTGATACCAGGAGACGCCCCTATCGCACTCCTAGCCCTCAGGCGAGCAAATCTCGCAGCCGAGGAAGGAGCCCTAGGCGGCAACATCAAGGGTTCGAAGGTGGCGACTCAGACGACGACCTCGGCGAGCAACTAAGAAAAGCTCGCCGCTATCAGAGCCCTGCTCGCAGCGACGACAACATACGGAACCTAGTCCGCAGAGAAATGGACCAACATCCAGCTCACCGCGGCACCAGGTCTACCAGAGAACTTGCCAGGAGAGCCCTCAAGACCCAGATGAAATCGCCCTTCACAAGGGAAATTGAAGAAGAAGAAGCTCCCAAAAAGTTTGCTATTCCAAGGTTCAAGATTTATGACGGGAAGACTGATCCCATTGATCATGTCAGGCAGTACCGGCAGGCTATGACCCTCTAGAATCACCGAGATGCGTTGATGTGCCGTATTTTCCCCTCAAGCCTTCATGACGTGGCCCAGAAATGGTTCGAGAAACTCCCTCACCGATCCATCAGAAATTTCAAATCCCTGGCCGAGCTCTTTACGGCCAGGTTCATCACCACCAGATCCCATCCCAAAAGGATGGATGATGTATTGACGATGAAGAAAACTCCTCAGGAGACACTTCGAGACTACGCGAAAAGGTACTGGGAGTTATTCAACGAAGTCGAAGACTGCGCAGAAGAGGTGGCAGTGGCTTCATTCAAAATTGGGCTACCTAGCTCTTCCCTCCTCTACCAGTCCTTGACAAAGAAGGAAGCAACCACCATTGATGACCTGATGGCCCGGATTGAGAAATACGCAAAGGTGGAAGATGTCACCCGCCTTAACGTAGGTGAAAACGGTCGAGCCAAGCTCGCCACGAAGGGAAGTGAGAAAGTTGATAACCAGAAAAAAGGAGGAAAGAATGGGAGCAAGAATGGCCCCAAGAACGGAGGGAGCCCTGACGTTGCAAAGTCGTTCCAGGCAGTCAACACCGTCTTCAAAGAACCAATTTACAAAATTCTCGCTAAGATCAAGGATGAGCCGTTCATCAAATGGCCCCGGAAAATGGGAGGAGACCCATCGAAAAGAAACAATGCGCTGAGATGCACCTTCCACAAAGAGGGAGGACATAAGACCGAGCACTGCAAGGCTCTTAAGTCCCACCTCGAGGAGTTGGCCCAATCCGGACATTTGAATGACTTTGTGGAAAGGAAGGTAGAGAGAGTGACTGTCCACAAGGAGGCAAAACCCGACAACGTATTAGAAGACGACACCGGACATGAATTCGCAGTAATCCATGGAGTATCCGATGTTAAGCAAATCCAGGGCAACTCAGCTCGGATGGAGGTAAAGAAGGTGACAGCAGTAATGCAAGCTTTTCAAATTGATCCAGCGAAATCACAGGCAGGAAAACGCCGTCGAGCAGAGGACATCAACTACAACAAGCATATTATCTTCACGGATGAAGATCTTGTGGGAGTGAGGACCCCACATCACGATGCCTTAGTCATTACACTCAGGATAGACAACTTTGATATCGACAGGCTGCTCGTCGATCAAGGAAGCTCATCCGAAGTAATGTACATCGACCTGTTCAGAAAATTGAAGTTGGACATCGCCGACCTGAAGGGAACCACTGTCCCTCTAGTCGACTTCGCTGGAAAAATGACCATGCCTTTGGGCAAGATAGTACTACCAGTGCTCGCTGGGAGTGTTTCGAAAATGATCAAATTCTTGGTGGTCGACATCGATTCACCGTATCAAGCCATCCTCGGCAGGGGATGGCTTCATGCAATGAAGGCAGTCTCCTCGACCTACCACCAGAAACTCAAATATATCACCGAGCGGGGAGTGATGGAGATACATGGCGACCAGGCGATGGCGAGAAAGTGCTTCATAGCGGCCATCCGACCGAAGCCAGAGAAAAAAGACGTTCGAACCAGCAAGAAAGTGGAGGAAGGTGCAATCCCTTCCAAATAGCAATTAAAATATGGAAGGCCCGGAGTGGAAGAGACCAGGCTCCTCCCCTCCGAACGGGTTGTAGAAGACCTGGTAGAAGTAATTGCTAGGGAAGGCGATAACAGCAGAGTCTTCCTGATCGGGACCTCACTCACTAACGAAGAGCAAAAGGATTTGTTAACCTTACTCAGAAGAAACATAGATGTTTTCGCTTGGGAACCCTACGAGCTGCCAGGAATAGATCCCAATATGGTCTGCCATCGGTTGCACGTCAATCCCACATTCAAGCCGATAGCACAGAAGGCACGACGAACTGCTCCCGAGAAAGCCAAAGCAATAGAACAGGAGGTCGAAAAACTGCTGGATGCAGGATCCATACGGGAAGTGCAGTTCCCCAAATGGTTATCCAACCCAGTGGTAGTTCCAAAAAGCAACGGTAAGTGGAGAGTTTGCATAGACTTCACTGACCTCAACAAAGCCTACCCCAAGGATAGCTTCCCTCTTCCAAAAATAGACCAACTAGTAGACGCCACTGCAGCTCACGAGCGAATGAGTTTCCTGGACGCATACTCAGGCTATCACCAGATTCCCTTATATGCCCCAGATCAGGATAAAACGGCGTTTATCACGACGGTTGGTTTATACTGTTACAAGGTCATGCCTTTTGGGCTAAAAAATGCAGGGGCAACTTATCAGCGGCTGGTCACTAAAATGTTCAAAAAACAGATGGGAAACACGATGGAGGTCTACATCGACGACATGCTCATCAAAAGCAAGGAGAAAGGAAACCACCTTTCTGACCTGGCAAGTACCTTCGAAATCCTCAGGAAATACCGAATGAAACTCAACGCGAGCAAGTGTTCCTTCGGTGTCCAGTCAGGAAAGTTCCTTGGGTATTTGGTCAGCAAGCGTGGCATAGAGGCAAATCCGGACCAGATTGAGGCAATTAAACGGGTGCAACCTCCTCGCACAATCCGCGATGTACAGAAGCTCACTGGAATGCTCGCTGCTCTAAATCGTTTCATTTCTAAATCCTCCGAGAGATGCAAGCCCTTCTTCCAACTTTTAAAAGGCAGCAAAACGGTAGAATGGACCCCAGATTGCTCGCAAGCATTAGGCGAGCTCAAATCCTACCTAAGCTCCCCACCACTGCTCGTCATGCCACAACAAATGGACCCTTTGTACCTCTACCTCTCTGTATCCAGCCATACTATCAGCTCAGCGCTAATGTGTGAAGTCACAGGGATCCAACATCCAGTCTATTACGCGAGCAAAACCTTACTAGACGCCGAGCAGCGATACCTGCCATTGGAAAAGCTCGCATTCGCCCTAGTAATGTCATCGAGGAAACTAAAGCATTACTTCGAAGCTCACACGATCATCGTCCTTACATCACACCCACTCAAGGTTGTCCTAAGGAAGGCGGATTTGTCAGGCAGACTGTCTAAGTGGTCAGCCGAGCTCGGCCGGTTTGACATCCTATTTCAACCAAGGACAGCTATCAAGGGTCAAATCCTCACTGACTTCATAGCTGAATTCATGGGCGAAGAACCTCTCGACCAGCCTAAGCCAACAGAACAAAACAGCCAGGCTACAGGGGGAAGCTGGAAGCTATTCGTTGATGGAGCCTCACAAACTCAAAGGGGGCAGGAGTAGGAATTGTTCTCATCACTCCAGAAAATGCAGTCCTCGAGCAAGGAGTCAGGCTGGGATTTGAAGCCTCCAACAACGAAGCAGAATACGAAGCCTTAAATACAGGTCTCCAAAGGGCGCAAACTCTAGGAGCAAAGCATTTATAGGTATTCAGAGACTCGCAACTAGTTTCCAATCAGATAAGTGGAGACTACAACGCGAAGGATGAGAGGATGGAAACCTACCTCTCCTTGGTAAGAAACTTGATGACGAACTTTAAAGAAATCAACATCCAACAGTTTCCCAGGTGGCAGAACAGCCACGCTGACGCCTTGGCAGCCCTAAGCTCGGCAGTTGATTCCAGCCTTAAAAGGATAATCCCCATCGATTTCCTTAGCTGCCCGAGCATTCACCCCAACTTCGAGCTGACAAAAGTGAAACAAATACTCCAATTGGAACCGGCCCCTAGTTGGATGGATCCTTTGAGAGACTATTTGAAAAACGGAACGCTCCCAAAGGATAAGAGGACTGCCCACCAGATAAGAATCAAAGTTGCTCGCTTTCACTTATCCACGGGAGGCGACTTGTATAAAAGATCTTTCTCCGGCCCCTACCTTAGATGCGTCCACCCAGGCGATGTCAAGACAGTGCTTCACGAGCTCCACGAAGGAATCTGCGGAAGTCACGTCGGAGGAAGGTCTCTAGCCTTCCGAGCAATGAAGGAAGGTTACTGGTGGCCATATATGCAAAGAGACTCCGCAGTTTATGTCCGCAAATGCCTAAAATGCCAGCTTCACGCCCCCATGGTCCACCAGCCTGCCAGCGAATTGAAATCCCTGACCAGCCCCTGGCCTTTCGCCCAGTGGGGAATGGACATCGTGGGACCACTGCCCACCGCTGCCCCGTAATCGCAAATACCTGTTGGTCGCAACTGATTACTTTACCAAATGGATCGAGGCAGAACCACTGGCGAACATCCGAGATGCTGACATGATGAAGTTCATATGGAGAAATATAATCACTCGATTCGGGATTCCCAGAACCATCATCACTGACAATGGAACACAGTTCGAGAGTGGCCCCTTTTAGGACTTCTGCGACCAACACGGGATCAGGAACCACTTCAGCTCGGTAGCTTATCCTCAGAGCAACGGACAAGCTGAGGCTTCCAACAAAATAGTGATCGCTGGATTAAGAAAGCGGTTAGAACGAGCAAAAGGCGCGTGGACTACCGAGCTACCACATGTCCTATGGGCATACAGAACGACCCCCAGACGAGCCACAGGTCAGACGCCATTCTCACTAGCATATGGTATGGAAGCGGTCATCCCATTAGAAGCAGGATTGCCTACAATGAAATCCGACCTTGTCGAGCAAAATCAGAACGATCAGGCTTTGCTCGCTGAACTCGACTTGGCCGACGAGCGCAGGGAACTTGCCCTAGTAAAACTAGCGAGTTATCAGCAACAGCTCGCGAAGCACTAAAGCAAAAAGGTCAATCCGAGGAAGTTCGAAGTTGGAGACTATGTCCTAAGAAAGGTCCTGGGCAACACAGTGAAGCCATCAGATGGTAAACTGGGCCCAAACTGGGAAGGACCTTATGAGATAATTAGAGACGATCTCCAAGGTGCCTATCATTTGAAAACGATGGAGGGCAGAGAGATACCACGAGCATGGAACGCAGCTAATCTCAAGAAATTATACTTTTAGGAGTTCTATTGCTAGATCTTTTATTGTACTCATTTTGGGGAAAGACAGTTTATTTCTCTATTCACCAATAAGAATCTCTCAGTTAATTACTCTCTAAAAAAGTAACAATTATATCTTATTGCACATCCTTTTCAAATCACAGGTATCATAGTTGACATAGCAGGGGAACACTCCTCCTCAGGTCATCGTCACGAAGCACGACAAACCTCTTAGCATTGCCCATGGAAATATATGAAGCCCTACAGAATATTCTTAGGCATCAAACCTATTTTGGTTAAACAAAATCCTAACTGGATGAAGACATCCAAAAACAGGTGTGTCCTCGCCAATTGCCCCTCTTAGACCTAAGGGAGTGTGACGACACGACCTAAAAGGTAAAGAGAGAGCACAATTGTATTCTTAATACTGGACTGGGCGGACACTCACATGACAAGATAAAGATTGTGAAGCTGCAAAAATATAACAGAGATTGGATAAACACGTTTAGTCGGCAAAATCGCCCAAAACTCAAATTTTCCATTAATCTTTTATATTTACAAATAATAATAGTACATGTTTAGTCGGCAAAGGTTCGCCCAAAGCATTTACAATTATTAAAAAACAAATTATCAAGAAGGGGGAAGCCTCCGAGCAAGGTAGTCAACAACCTTAGCTCTCCTCCCGTCATCAGGGGCAGGATCGAGTTCCTCAACAACTTCATTTGTGTCCAACTCCAGTAGCCGCCGAGGAATAGCATCGATAGGAATCCATCGGTCATCTCGCCTGAATGGATTGGGCATCAGAGTAGACGGAGACATCTCATGCCGATACCATAATATCGAATTCCTTGGGACCTGCAGCTCTCTGAGAGCACTCAACCACCCCCTGATGAAGGAAAGCTCCTCGAACTCTGATAATCTCGTGGGAGCATCGAACCAGCCCTGATCATAGCCATCAGTCCACACTTGGCGAGGGCCCTTCTTGAATAGATGCCGCAGTCGGGTGACGTCCCTCTGGAGCCCAGCAGCAGTTACGTAAGCTCGCCGGACATCATCGCGCAGCTCCTCTATTTCCCTCTCACGCTGCTCCTCAACTTCCCTACTCCTACCCCGTGTACTCCTACCAGCACGCGGGAGGGGAGGTCGAGCAGCTCGCGACGAGGAAGAACCTTGTAGGACTGCCGGAGCGGTGCTCGGCGAATGCTCCTTAAGCCTCGAGACCTCTCGCCTCAGGTCGTCATTCTCCCGCTGAAGAAACTCCACGACTTGATTGATCTCGGTGGCCTCCAGTAACTTGGCTCTCAGCTCGCTAACTTCTTCTTGCACTGAAGCTCCGATCTCTTCCATTTCCTGGAGCCTGTCCTTCAATTTGGCCACCAGCTCAGACTGATCCTTGTATTTTTTGTTACTTAACTTAGCAAACCGGCAGAGTCTAGCGAAGGCCTGGAGAACAGCAGGACTCGCATTTGGACCGAGAGTCCTACCCAGATGTGAAGTGGCAGGGATATATTCATCAGCATCAACCAACTACAAGTAAAAAAGAAAGGAAGAGAACAAAAAGAAATCAGCATAAATAAAAACGAAGCCTTTTTATTGATAATGAGCGAGGTTACATCAGAACAAAAAAGGAAAAAAATTACAAAGAAACCCTATCACTTATCAACCTCGGTGGACGGACCCTTGTCCTTGTCAGCATCAGCAGGGGCGTCACCCTCTGCAGAGGTGTGCACTACCCACTCGACCACGGAAGCATCAGCAAGAGTCGCCTGAGAAGCGGGATTGACCCCTTCAGCAGTTGGGGCTGGCTCCTCATCCACAACTGGCTTGGGCCCTGGATCATGTTCGTTAAAAAGCGGGGACGCAACATCCACCCCAGCAGCCACAAGGGCCTTGTTCCACCCCTTCTTGAAGTTCAGACGGCTGATATAGCCTATCTGAACCTCGGCGTCTTCATACGCAGCAACCCAGCCAGAATTGTATGAATCTTCTTTAACAATGGCTGCCTGGGCTTTCTCCGCTTCCAGCTGCTCAGCAAGAACCCTGTTCTTCTCCACAAGGTCCAGCTTGCTAGAGCAGACCTGTTCATACGACTTCCTCAGCTCGCCGAGCTCCCTGACAGCATTATCTCTCTCGCGAGCAGAATTAGCAAGGGCCAAGGCAGAAGAAGCTCGAGCCGCATCAGCAGCCTTCAGATCGGCCTCCAGCTGAGAACCCCTGGCCACCAGAGTAGAATTCTGCTGCTCCAGCTCGTTGTTCCTTCTCAATAGCTCATCGCGAGAGCGATAGAGCACAGCGAAGTCAGTCACAAACTGCAGAAAACAAGGGAAAGATCAGAAAGAAGAAACCATCAAAACAGATTAGAAGAAGTTGGGAAGTAGAAAAGAAAC
The DNA here is from genome assembly GCA_949130495.1 of Sambucus nigra. Lineage (NCBI taxonomy): Eukaryota > Viridiplantae > Streptophyta > Magnoliopsida > Dipsacales > Adoxaceae > Sambucus > Sambucus nigra. Next base: position 46,396,600 of record OX422216.1, on the reverse strand, counting down.
CTTACCAAGGCAAGCCTCTGGCTAGCTTGCAAGGCCAGTTGATCAGACCCTGACGCCCTCTCGCGACCTGCAGGGAGGACTGCCCTCTCAAGCAGCGCAGGGGCGAGTTGAGGAGAGGTGGCCACCGAAGCCCCCTCAGGCAAAGCAGATACTGGGACCAAGGCTTGACCAGTCTTGGTCCTCAGTTCCATCTTCCTCCTCTCCTCCTCCTTCTCTTTCTCCCTCCTCTTTCTCTCTTCCACCTTCTTCCTCTCCTCCTCATTTTTCTTCTCCCTCTCCCTCGCCTGCTCCTCCTCTCTCTTCTTCTTCTCTTGCTCTTGAGAGGGAGGCCGAGAACCAGTAGCTATGGCCCCGGAGACAGTCTTCGATTTTTTGGACCTCTGTGCAAGAAGCACATCATCATCATCATCATCATCCCGGATTAGATTCTTCCTGGGAGGCATTTCTTCACCTGGACTGCTGGTAGTACTCGATGAACTGCTACTATCAGCACTGCCTCCACCCAAGTTACTCACAACACCTGCAGGCTCGCTCTCCGAGCTGCTCTCCTCCTCGTCCAATTGGATGGGCTCAGCTGAAATCTCTTCGGAAGAGTCAAAGTCCGGAACACTTTCCACAGGTCGGGCTATGAAGCTGGAGCCTGTGTTCTTGTATTCAAGCAGAAAAGCAGCAGACCTAGGATGCTCGCCATCACCCAAAGGTTCCCTGATGTTCCAAGCTTTCACCAGTTCCGAGATACGAACCTCGCTGAGAGCTGGCTCCAAGTTCTTTATCTTCGCTGAAAAAGAGAAAGCAAGGAGAAGTTAGAGAAATCACAAAGTCCGCAAAGGTTGAAACAATAATACAACATCTACCTATATATTCTTCCCCATAAAAGGGAATAGTGAACCTCTCAGACCTCGACCCTTCAAATTGAGGGGAGTATTGCCAGTTCCTAACGAGAAACCCTTCTTGCCAGTAGTCCTTATGGGAATCAGGTAAATTTACTACCAACACCCTATCAGGGCTCCTAGCCTTAAGGTACAAAATACCTGAACTCGTACGAGAAAAAGAATAACAAAAGCAGACCTCGGTAAGCCCTAACCTTGTGCCGTACAGTTGATTTATCCTGTGCACACCGTTCATTATTTTCCATACATTGGGCGAACATTGTGCAGGCACAATACCAAAATAACTAAAAAAGTGCAGGAACAAACCATTAGGGGGAAAGGTAAGACCCCCCTGGGAGAGCAACAGGACGTGAATCCAATGTGCATCCTCTATGTCCCTAACGTTCCTAGGCGGCGAGGCACAACACTCAATCTCTACCCACTCAGGAATACCGTAGAATTTTCTAAACTCAGTTACCGACCTATCTCCAATCTTCGCCATTGGAAAAATACAAGAAAAACTATAAACTCAAGAAAAAGGGCACAAAAGACTTACAGGACAGAAGATCAGATCAAAAGGCGAAGAAACGACGAGAGTGGAGACCGAAAACAGAAGATACAAAACTCAAGAGTTCTCAGAAGATAGAAGATTGCTGGAAAAGCTGGAACGACGAAGAGAAAATGTGTCTTATTCCAACAAGCCTTCAAAACTAATCATAACGCACGGATAGCGAAGCGGGTGCCGCCAAAGCAACCTCACAGTTTTCAAAGAAATCAACCATCATTGCTGATCATTTAAATTCATCCGACCCATAAGAACGGCCCAACAAATTTAGGGGCAATTGTGGGTACCCCGATTCTATCACCATAAGGCCTGGACGAGTAGCCCCTCCTCAGCGGCCCAAAACCCAGGCCCATTACCTCTGGTACTCATCCATTTACTCCACGATGCCATGAAGAGAAGTTATGGGGGAACACGATCCCATGAAAGGGAGATGGCTAATAAAGAGGAACCTATCACCCCCACTACTCCAACACATACATGTATAAATTAAACCCCAAGTCCGGGGCAAAAAGGAAGTTGTATTCTCTGTACTTACTTTTCAGAATATAGAAAAATAACACTGACTGAACCACTGTGGACGTAGGCACTTCTTTGCTGAACCACGTACTCCCGTTGTTGTGTGATTGGCCTTTTATTTGTTTTTTCTTGGTTGTCACCTCTTTCATATTTATTTGTGTTGCATAATAATTGCCTCGACAGAACTAATATTGGATTTTTTTTTACTTCAATACTTGTGGATAATTCGATGAATTATTAGAGAGTTGTTAAACATTAGTTAACTAGAATTCCAAAACATAATTTGGATTTGTTAGATCTTTACCAAAGTTAATAGAATCTAGTTAGAGTTGAATTAAAGAGAAACATGATTGTTATAGGATTTTTGAAGACATTCTAGATAAGAGAAAGTCTCCTTATTGGATTCCAATTAAATTTATTCCAAGTTATTATACTCGCTCCATCCCAAATTAAGATTTCATTATTCTATTTTAGGTTATCCCAAGTTAAGAGCCCATTTTCCTTTTTTTGGACATAATCAACGAACGATATTCCATAACAGCAAACAAGTGTTGATCTTGGTCATTAATTGATTGTACACTTAATCTATGTAAAAAAATGGGTACGAACTCTGAATTTGGGACGAATGGAGTATTTAAGATTATGTTTTAATATAAATTTTGGTGTTTCACAGTATGCATTACTAATGATGAAGATGGAGGTTTTAACCAAATTTTATCATTTCCAATACCTGCAATGTAGTAGATAACTATTTACTCTAATTTATTCGGATAATTCATATATCTCACTCATTACTACTCTTATATGCTATTTTATTAAAAAAAAAATAATTGAGTTTGGAAATAAATATTTAAACGACCTTATGAGTTTAAAGTGATTTTTGGAAGACATTTTGAAAAAAATGAAAGAAATGGTAAGGTAAAATAGAAAATGAAGGAATACTAAATTATGTATAAAGCATTGAATTTAAACTATATCTAGCTTGACATTATAATACTCTAAGGGATTGTGCCCCTCTACAGTCACTGCATGGTTCAATCCACTTTTGATCCATTGATTTTATATTCGCATGCATTGAAATTATAAATTTATGATCCCACTACAAGATGAACGACTCCAAAGTTCATTGCATTGTGGAGTGACTGTAGAGGATCCGTATCATATTCTAAGTACACGACATTAAAATATATGAAAAAGGGTTGATTTGACATAAATTTTAGGTTTTTTAGAGTGTGATCTTAAGTGATATAATTTCAAGGGTTAATTACACATATCCATGAACTTTACCTCTCATTTCACCTCATCACCCGAACTTTCATTTCTTTGATTTAACCTCCTAAACTTCCTAAATGATTTCAACTAACACTATAACAATAACACCGTTAATATTTTGGATAGCAAATGAGTCATGTGCCGGCACGTGAGGGTATATTCTTTGAGGAAAAAAAAAATTTCAAAAAATATATAACACATTTAAAAATTCAAAAATATAATAAAAAATATTTAAAAAGTGGAATATACTTGAAAAACTTTTTTAAAATATGAATATTAAAAAAATTAATTAAAATGTTTGAAAATTAAAAATAAATATTTAAAATTATAAAAATTATAAAAAAATAATTAAAATTTTGGATGATATTAAAAATATCAAAATGATAAAATATTTATGAAATTTGATCGAAAATATTTTGAAAAACAATCCAATATACCAAAAAAGTATTGAAAATACTAAATAATATTAAAAAATCTGAGACAAACTGGAAAAAAACTATTAAAAAATCTGCAAATGACAAAAAAAATTATTTAAAACTTTTTCCAACACTAATAATCAACCTAAAAAAATTATAGATGTCTAGGCTAAAATGCAGCCTCAATAAACTTTTAAAAAGTAATAAATATTTTTTAACTCTTTTGATTTTTTTTTCCCAAATTTTCTGGCTAAAACTTTAAACTTTTTATAAATATAAAAAAATACTTAATTTTTTTCTTCTAAAATCAGGAAATAATATAATTACATTTGAAAACTCTAACAACCCCCATTTTCTCAAGTAAAGGTTGCCAGACACGATACGTCGAAGATGGGGTTTGTTATACAATCTATATCATTCTCAGCATCAAGACCCTAAAAATATTTATTTATAAACCACAATTGATTTAAAACTGGAAATTAAATAAATAACCACACATAAATAATTCTAACATCCACATTATGAATACACAAATAATTGAAAACCCAACATAGGAATAATATCTCAACCCAACGAAAGGAAATAAACTTCGAGCGTATGCCCTTACAATAATCTAGAATGAAATAAACTAAATGAAAAGACAACCTAAGATAGGATCAAGAACTAGAATCTCTAGATTGAAAGCAATGGCAAAACTAGTCTCCTCACAATCCTGTTATCCTTACCCAGGCACACCTGGAGGGAGAAAATATTTGAATTTTGGGTCAGTGGTCTGAAGTGTGCAAGAATTAACTAACTCATTTTAATGGTCAAAAGTTCAGCTAATCCAAAGTGCATGTTCCCATCGTCACTCTCATGAATAATATATCTCACCCCTCACCTAAAAGCAGTGCTACTCGAATACCCACCCATGACCCAATATGGATACAAAATAAGTGCAAATGGTAGCATAATGATGCATCTAGCAAGATAATGTCCTTAAACATAGTTAAATACTCTCAAGTAATTATTTTCCAATTTACCCCCAATATACAACCCATAAAGAGATTACATCTAATATCATTCACATTAAGTAGTATTGGGTCTGGATCTTTAGTCCACAACATTAGACTTAGGAATTCTTTCATTTATTTCAATAATTTCATATATGTCATTATATATGCAGTAATTATTGGGATAATTACCGTAATTACACCATAGTTGCCTAAAAATAGGGCTTGGATAAGGTAAATAGGCCCGAGAACCGGTCTTAGGAAAATTTTATATGCCCGATTTTATAGGCCAAAAATGGAGTCAATACGAAAGACATTCACTAACTTGTGACCCAAGAGTCTTAAAGTTGCAGACTTTACCCCCAAACAAGATAATTTACCATAATAATTTTCACACTATGGTGAACACCCTTGTCCAAGCACTCATACCATGCTTGACCACTAACATGTAATGATCCTCCTTCTCATGCTTTTCTAAACTCAAATGCTCCAGAAGTCATTCTAACACTCAAACGAAAGCGAATGATATTGTCACACACGTCATCGTAATACCAGATTACAAAATCCTATAATAGGATCTAGAAACATCAAAGAACGCTCATCATAAAATGAAACGAATGCAACACAGATCCTATGGACACTAGAACTGGATGGTCTAATACCAACTGTAAAAACCCCCCATTTTCTCATGTAAAGATTGGCCATACATTATACGCCGAAGATGTGGCTTGTTATACAATTATATCATTCTTAGCATCAAGACCATAAAAATATTTATTTATAAACCACAATTGATTTAAATTGGAAATTAAATAAATAACCACACAAAAATAAATACAACATCCACAATATGAATACGCAAATTATTAAAAACCCAACATAGGATTAATATCTTAACCCAACGAAAGGAAATAAACTTCAGTCTTATACCCTTACAATAATCCAAAATGAAATGAACGAAATGAAAAGACAACCTAAGATATGATCAAGAACTGGAACCTCCAGAATTGAAGCAACGATAAGATTGGTCTCCTGACAATCCTGCTATTCTTGCCTAGGCAAACCTTAGGGGAGAAAAAAATTGAATTTTGGGTCAATGCCCTAAAGTGTGCAAGAATTAACTTACCCATTTTAATGGGGAAAAAGTAGAGTGAATTCAAAGTGAGTGTTCCCATCGTCACTCTCATGAATAATATATCTCACTATGGATAAAGAATAAGTGCAAATGGTATCATAAAGATGTATCTTGCAAGATAATGTATTAAAACATAGTTAAATACTCTCAAGTAATTATTTTCAAATTTACCCCTGATATACTCCCCAAAAAGAGATAACATCTAATATGATTCACACTAAGTAGTATTGGATATGTATCTTTAGTCCACAACATTAGACTTAGGAATTCTGTCATTTATTTCAATTAATTTCATATATGTCATTACATATGCGACACTAAGGCATATACATTTAGTGTCTCATTTGTTCTCTATCGATGAGTCCGTAGGAGTCGCTTATTCTAAATGAAAAAAATAAAACACAAGCAAGTGGGGCGGTACCTATCCAGTTACACCATTTCACGGCCTATACCAAGCAGTGTCACATGGATCTAACATCAACACTTAACTCCTATAAGTAGCATTGTCACGTAGTACCTAAAATACAACCTAACATTACATCTAGCCCACTTGTGCCGATGTGTGCTCCGATCCCGAATGCGCGTACCCAAACTGATAGGGCACTTTACGAACATCGGTATGTCCACAGTATAAATATAATTACATATTATCATATATAAAGGTAATTATCCTAATAATTACCCCGTAGTGGCCCAATAAAATAATGTTCCAAATTTATTATTATTTAATAATGTACCAACATGTGAATTATAAAATAGTCCCTCTTTATAGGATATTATCAACCATCTAGTTAATTTAGTCCTTCTTTGGCAAATGGTCATACGTTTTCATTTTTAATAAATTTATGAATGCCTAAACATGGTTCTACCACCTCGTATGAACTTCTAAATATCACCTGGATGTAACACCCTGTATTTTATAGCATTTATATACTTAATTAATTCGGGTAAATTTTATATTACTTATGTGTCATAATTTAATTGAATTAATTATGTTAATATTTAATTAAATATTAATCGGGAGAGTGATTGGTTAATACTTATGGAATTTATATTATTAAGTCATTAGTAATAAATTAATTACGTCATAACGTGTATTAGTGACGTGATATTTATTTATCTCAGCCGAGAGGCGGGTATTGACAAATTTAGGTGTGAGATAAGGATTTTTAAAAACTAATTTGGATGTTAATTCTGAGTGTACGGTTGAGTCCGGATGGCCCAAGAAAATCTGAAAAGTGTACCCGATAGTGGTAAATAGGTCACGGGGTATTTTTGGACATAACCGGGCCCCCACGGGAGTAATTGGGCCATTTTAATTAGGCACATATGGCTAAAAATGGGACATGGAGATAAAAACCTGAGTTTAGGAGTTGTGGGGAGCCATAAAACAATTTAGAGAAATCTAAGAATGTATAGGAACAAAACAGAGAACTCATTTGAGCTAAAAAAGGAAGAACAAGGGAGGTGTTCTTCAACAAAGCAAATCACTATGCCAAAGGATTTATCAGACCCTACGAATCACAAGTCAAGTGGTTAAACTTGCTTTGATATAAATTTCTGATTTCAATTCATATCATGGTAGGTGTTAAACACATGATCTTGGGTTGGGTTAATACAAATTGAGTTTTTAAATTTGTGGATGTTACGAATCAAGTTTTGGGGATTGATATGATAGGGCTTATGAATCCATATTATTCTATGAAGAAATTTTAATATTAGAGATCTTATTGATTGCATAACTTGTGGAAAAATCATTTAGATTCATGTCTTTATTTACAATTGGAGATACAAATTGGTAATTAAAGACGTTTGGGATTTGTGTTGATTCGTTCAAATTGTTGTGTAAATTCTGGGTTGGTTTCTGGGTAAGAAAGGTTTTATGGTTTTGTTAATGGTCAAGGATTGATTCTGGACGACAAGATGAAAAAAGTTAAAGTTCATTCGAACGACCATGACTCTGGTTAGAATGACAGTGATTGTAGTTCAAACAACATCACTTATCGTTCGAAGGATGTCGTTTCTCGTTCGAACGAGATGGCGAAATTCAACACGTATTTTTTGGTTTTTACTGTACTGATTGACCTGGGTGGGAATTTAAGGGAGAATTGGGTACAGTAAGGAAGCGTCTTAAATCTGGTATGGTTTGGTATTTTAAGAACCAACAGTATAAGGTTATTATATATTTAATGTGAGAAAGACATTAAAGTTGGAATTAATTAATTAGTGTGTGTCAAACTTATTAACGGAATTTGGTCAATTGAATTCTGAATAATAATCGGGCCAAGTAAGCGAGTCTTGGTATATTGGTTGAGTGACGTTAAGGGATTTAATTAACTATTGTGAGGAATAGCTTAATTTGGAGTCGTACCATAGACTCAAAAATATTTTCGGCTAAGTGTTACGAACATTGTACACGGTAAAGCCGGGATAAAACTTGAAGTATATATACGGTAGTGTGAAAGTATATATATTGTGTGTGATTAGATATTTACTTAATTCAAATACTGTAGTGCTATCGAGGGAGTTACGCGATGTGGGTGAATCCCCTAGCTTGAGGAGTAGGGTGAGTATATGTACAGGTCATAGCGTTTGTTATATGGGTGAGAGGCTTATCTCACTTTCAGGAAGGAAATATGACCACCTCCATTATGTTTATTATTTACGTTCCGATTCGACGGGCCATTATTGTCTCGAAACTCCAGGTGGGACTGAGTAGCCTGGGTTGGTAGCACTTAAGAGAATACATCCGGTGAGTTATTATTCGAGAGGACAGGCTATTAATGTATTCAACATATGTGTGAATGTTGTAATATAGTTTTACGTATATAAGGTGATAAATAGTTATATACGGGTAATTAAATGCATGGAGTAAATTGTAGTAATTATATAACTAGTGTAAATGTTATATGGACAAAAAAGGGAGATATTTATTTAAGTTAAAGTGATGAATAACTTATGTATCTATCTTATTCTAGATATACTCGGGCTAGAGTAGTACGTCAGGAGAGTGTTATGTCAAGTATCTAGTTATGGGGTAGAGGACTATGTGGGATATAAAGAAAGCGTTAGGTGTGAACATTAGTTGAAGGGTGAGTTCATCTTCAAGGGAGTGCGAGGCTAGCCTAAATATGAAGCGCATTCATGTATTTTTAAATTTATGCAATTTAATCACTTGCTAAATATTTTCAAAATGTTTTGGGTTCTAACCCTTGCTATTAAATATTTTTCAAAACCTTTTAGGTGTCCAGCCACAAGGACGCCAGGCCTAATTTTATTCCAGGGATTCGCAGTTGCAACACATGTGGATGTTGCAGGACTTGGATAGGTGCTTCTGTCTTTTATATTCCTAGTGTAGGGATCTATATCAGTTACTTCGAGCATGTTGCTCTCCGTTTTATCTAGTTATTTTCCTTTCTGATTGTATGAGATTTATTATCTATTTTATGTTGGTTTGGATTTGGCCGATAGTTTATTCGGTAAGACTTTTATTACTCTATGTGATGATGGATTCTATCAGCATTGATTTTTATTTTAATTCCGCACTTATTTTGTCTTGGATTAATAAAGATAAAATTGGCACAAACGTTTGAATACTAGCTGGTTAGTAAGTTTTTAAAAAGTTTTTGACAGTGATGCTAAGAATGAACCAAACGAGATTCCTATTTTAATTTGATATAGGACTGATCGCCTAGTGTTTTATTAGGCGGGGTGACACACTGGACTGACCGGCGGACCCGCAACCAGGCCCCTAAGAGACGAACCGATTTTCTCCTCCGTAATTCGTTTACTCATTTTTTCTTTTATATGGAATTTACACTTTTCAAAGAAAAACTTGATTTTTCTAGGTTCCTACCAATGTATTGTATCACACCGTATTTTTTAGTATTTAAATAATTATGTGATCGATTATTATTGTTAGATTAATTAAATTAAAATGTGAGAATTAATTATTAATCCAGATTAAAATCGAATATTTACAGTGTGACGAGAAGTTAGTAATTATTAATATTACTGTGAGAATACGTAATACGGAATGAAGATTTTATTTAACTTTTCGTGAGAGAGAAATACGACAGTTTGGTATATTAAGTCGGGACACGCGTGTGAGTTGTGTCAGGACTAATTAAGTGGAATAAAAGGGTAAATTATTTTAAGTAACGCGTATGATAATTTCGAGTGCATCGTTGTGCCCGAAGGGGTTGAGATAGTCAGAAAACTCTACCCGAGTATTCTATTTGGACTCTAGGATATTTTTAGGCCAAGCCGGCACCCATTAGGGGTAGTTTTGTAATTTGGATTTTTGGAGGATTTTGATGGACGAAAATTGGAGAAATATTATATCAGCTAATCGGGGACAATTAGGGTTAGGATACACCAAAATCAAGAGAGAGTCACGGTGGGTGATGGAGAGAAAATTCCAAAGGAGGAGAGTCAAGTTACACCACCTTGCACAACCACAACCACAACCACCATCGTGTGGATCAGAACGCGAGGAGGCCATCCATACCAACAACACCAATGGATCAGACCTTCGAAATAGAGGAAAATGTTTAATGCTTGCTTTCTTTAGCGATAATTGTGTTCTTGTTAGTCTAGGTTAATAAACTTTTTTATGAAAGTTAATTTGGGTGAAATTGGAGAACTATATCATAAACTAGGGCTGATTTGATAAGAATTTGAATCTCATATATAGATAAGATGATGCCTACGAAATTATGATGATTTCTATGAACAAAATTGGGTTTAATTTAGAAGTTATGCATATCAATTTAAGAACTAGGGTTCTTGATAATGGATTGGGGATTTCGAATTATATGGATGATTGGTAATGATTTAATGATGTTAGGTTATGGGAAATCACATATACATGTTAGAATAATGTTTGGTATTGATTGTTGGAAGTTTGGGCTTGATCTTTAGAGGTTTTAGGAGTAAAAATGGTGGGAAAATACTGAATCTGGAGGTAGGGGACGAAATAGCCCAGGTCACGTGAAGTGAGTCGTTCGAGCGAGATCGTATCTCGCGCAAAGTCGTTCGAGCGAGATAGGGTTTTCACGCGAAGCTGGATCGAGCGACACGTGTATGTCGCTCGAGAGAGATCTTCTTCTGGTTCGAGCGAGATTTCTAATTTTCAGAGAATTTCCTATTTTGCCCCTATTTGGGTAAACAGTCAATTTGAGTGAGGAAAATTAGTGTTCGATGAACCCCAAATAGTGCATAAATACTGGGAGTTGTTTAGGTGTAATGATTTAAATATTTGGGACGGTGAGTTTACCTTGAAGATTACGAGAGAGAGATAATCGTAATTGTAAATGCGTCGAGAGTATTACGTGATAAATACTTATGATATTAGTTCTAATGATATGGAATTTATAAGAATAAAAATTAGTGGTTACGTTTGGGACTGCTTATGATTATGTATTAAGGATTTTCGAGTGACATATTATCCTTATATATATTACGAGAGAAGGAATATTGTAATTTAAAAATATGTTGATAGTATTTAGTAATGGTAATACTATGTATGGAATATGACATTTGGTTGTGTGTATACCGTTTGATTTGATGGGTTGTGTGTATATCTATATTCGATATTATGTGTATAACATACCTAGCTGCTTGCTATCACGGGGGGGTTGTGTAGAGACGGTCTTATCCTGGGTAACCTTCGGGGGGATATTTGACTTGTATCTCGGAACATAGGACTGTGAAGACTTATTTGTAAGTTGATAAGTCAGCTGACTATGGGAGCGTAGGTATGTGCGTGACCCATAGGTATGTGAACTATGTTCACCGCCAATATGTGTGATTAGTTTATCTGGTCTTGGACGATCCCCGAACCGATAGTCCTTGTTTGAGTACGAGATGTACCGGGACATGATAGTAGAGTATGCCATTCACTACAGGTGTATCCTTGGGGTGCTGTGTTAGTATATATATATATAATAGTGGTGGATATATATGTATACTTGTGTTATACTTACAATGTGATATTTGTAGGCTATTAAGATTATGTTAATACATATATATATGATAGTGAGGGATATATATGTATGCTTATGGTATATCTACATTGAGATAATTGCAGACTATTAAGATAGTAAAATCTTCAATAATGTGAATAGTAAATACTTAACTTTCGTATGATAACACGTATTTAAAATGATAAATGTTTAGACCAAATACGGAATACTACTAGGAGGGGTAACTATAAGGATAAGCCTTTTTCTTTCCTAATTAGAAGTGTGTCAGATGGCTAGGTTGGATTAGATGTACGTTAGGCGTGCACCCTAGTCGAGAGGTGAGAATCTCATGTGAGAGTTCGAACTAACATGCATATAATACTTGCTAATAAATCTTTTTTACAAAATTGGGCTCTGACCCGTCTCTTGCATCTTTTCTCTCTTTTGCTATATATATGTATTAGTACAAGTGCCCAGCCACACGGACACCGATTCTGGATACTTTGATGGTTTAACAAGCTGCAGCTGTTGTGGAAGTTGCGAGTCATTGAGATTAGACGCTTCTCTCATTTCTTTCAGTTCCTAGTTCAGATATTTCAGTTCGGGCATGTGTCGCCCATTCTCATTTGTGGGGTTGTACTCAGTTCCCTTGTAGTTCTTTTCAGTTGGATTGAGTATTTATTATGGTTTGGTTTACGACTTTGAATTGGAAGGTTTTATCGAGTCTTAATTATTCAGTATTTGATTCAGTCAGTATTCATTTCTTGTGTATGGTTTATAATTAATTGTTCAGAAATTAATTGAATTAATTGGTTTCAAGTTAAATTGGAAAATGTTTTTATACTAGCTTAATTAAATGGTAGGTAATTAATTAGATTTAAGTTTTAGACAGTGATGCTAAGAATGAACCAACCGAACCTTATGTCATAAATTTTATAAAGGACTTATCACCCGATATTTAATTGGGCAGGGTGTCATAGGTGGTATCAGAGCATCAGGTTCTAGAGTCTTTTAGGATCTGTACAGCTTATTATGTTTCAGTGTAGCGTTCTTTGATGTAGAGCCTTATTCTAGGATTGTTGTATTCCACTGCGTATGTGCTTCACGCTCTCCTACGATTTAGTTTAGTGAATCCAATTCATATGCGAGAGTGATTGGACTTCGTACTCCGAACAATATGGGACGACCAGCAAAGGCCATTAGCGGGACTATAGGAGGAGGAAAACAATTAAAAGTTGCGAAGCATTCGGGGCACGGTGATCACGATAAAATCCACCAACAGTAATATCTAAGTGTGATGGGCCAATGGAGGGAGATAATCCAAAGGCCATAATGTAAAGTAGAGTGTAGTGACACTCAAAATTTTAAATTCATAAGAATTTTTTCTAGCTCAGAGAAACAGCAAAGAATAAGAATAGTCAATCAAACCGAGATATTAGGTATGGGTTGACCGTTTAAAATTTTCCATCCACTAGTCAGATAGAGATACGGAAGAGATGTTGAACTTATCACCAGTAGTTCGGGTAGAGACCGATCGTAAAGGAGAAGTTATCTTGGTAAGCAAAATTCGTAACCGAAGTAGGAGGCACGAAAGATAAAAGGGTCCGTAAGTTGGAAATGGACTCGTGGGTAAAATACCCTTGCGTGAATGGGAGGTGCAACTAAGGTGACTAGTACCAATGTCATCAAAGTATATGTTTACTAGAATATGTCAACGCTAAAGAAGAAAGGGAGCCTGTCGAGTTTTGATACTTAGTCCAACGGCAAGGTTGAATTCAATAGTGTTAGTAGAACATCACCATAAGGTATACCCAGCGGGGGGGAACCTATTTAAATTATATGATTAAATCTTAACGTAATGGTGATGGATTCAACCAAGACCAGAGGGTCGACCATGTGTTCCATATTCCCTGTAGAGCACAAGGAACAACGAAAATAACAACTGGGAGTTAAGACTGCCAGGTCTGAGAGAAGGACATCCCAACAAGGCCAGGAGGACCAGTAAAAGGGAAATTACCCTGTACGTAGAGATAAGGGTTACCAGTATTGAATGTGTTCATGTGAGAAGTGAAATTGATAGTTTCGAGAATAATAAATCGTGCCTGTAAGGCATACCAATTGGAGAAGTAAAATATCCAGTGTAAAAAAATTGAGTCAAGAGAATTGGTCCCAGGAACTAATAACCTGAGAGTAGTAGGTCTAGGTAGGACCAGCGTAGTCCTCAATAACTGTAGCATACCATATTTCGGGGTCGACGGGCCCAGGAAATAAAGGGAAGGCCATATTTGAGGCCTAGAGATATGGGGCCAATGTATCAATGTCAGGTGGGTAGGACTTAAAACAGAATAATGTACCCATGCGAGGAAGGCAAAAACTAATTAGTGGAATCTGAAAGGTATAACGATTGTAGATAATTATGGGTCACGAAAAGTGTGTGCGGGGACCCTACGATCAGGTAGACTGATGAAGCTTTGTTGCATCCTTGTGAATAAATGATGAGTTCAAGTGACATGGGTGTGTCACAACATATGTGAATAGTTAACACTAAGGGTTTGAGTGTGCATCCGGTTTAGTGGGTACGCTGACGATAGCAGACTTATTATGTAGGTGACTACCACTTGGGTAGCGAGACTTTTTGTACCATCTACGAGAAGGAGCAAGTTTGGTCACAAAGAGAAGTTTGTATATTGTATTATGAAACGATTCGTGCTCCTTTGAACTTTATGATAGTAGAGCATATTATTATTATATTGTATGGTTACTGATTACCAAGGGTTTGAATGGTAGTAAATTGTGTGCTAAGACTATCGTACAAAAAAAATTCAAATTTTAAAAATATGGTTTTAACGAGGCATCACCTGAAAGACGGTTGAACCTGCATATGTGTTGTATTGTATTATAGACTTTGGTGAGTATGTTGTCATACTATGTTGATACCAGTGAGCAGGGATGTTTTACTGATGTGATTCAGGGTATATTGACTTATTATAGAGAGGAGAGGTATAGCTCCTTAATCATATAGCACTAATAACTTGTGATAGTGAGAGCGCCGCATTTGTATGCCGTCTTTAATGACATGAGAGTGGACGAATAGACTTTTTATGTTCGTAGATGGGAATTCAGGGATATATGTTATGGATTAAGGACTTAACAAATCCCGACGATCAGCAGTGTTAGGTAGTAGTGTATTGGGGGGGTTCCTTGTTTAGATTTCGCTTTGCGAGACATCCCACGCATGAAACTTAGCGAATGTTCGAAGTTGGGATAAGTTTGACTTTAGTAAATGGATTTAGTGTCGTAATGATTACCCGTATGTGGGGCATAATTTGTTATTTATATAACATGTCTAGTACGGTGGTGCTGCAATGCACAAAGCATAGGGTGTATGGGCGCCCTAGATATATGGGTAATGAATTTTTCTTCCTTAAGTGAAAGATTGTGACACAATGCGTATTTTGGAGGTAACGGAATGTAGACATTTTGACTTCAAAACTTAGCTGTTTGATGGTTTAGGTCAGTTAGGACAAACAATTCCCAAATTTGCCACAAGGATGGTATAGGAAGAATTCAATAAAGTTTAACTCGGGAAAGGTTGAAACTTACTTGATAGGACATGCAGAGAAGATGTTTCACCCAAATCTGAAGCTTAAAGAGAGGGGGAAAGACTTGCGACATGCAGTGCTGACACTGTCTCCTGAACCATAGATGTGGATGTGGTTGTAAGGTAGGTAAAATGCGTAATGATATTAAGCTGTAGTAGTGATGACATAAGGAAAATAAGGCATTGTTGAGCTCCAATTAGAAGTGGACCATCAGGAAATAATAGAGTTCCTTCATCATTAGGAATTCCTTGGTAGTCATGGAAGAGTGAATCCTTGGACCATCACAGAGTTAATTACTTCGCAATGGGATCACGACCCTATGTGGGTGAAAGTGGGTGTGTAATTAAAAAGCTCATGTTATGCCAAGTTAGGACAAATCATAACGTGTAACAGTCAACCCCAACCATTATTCCTGGGATAGTAAGTTTATATGGGGTACAAATAGAGTTTTTGTCCGAAAGAGTCAAGAGATTTATGACTCGATTATGGGGAAGAGTTTACGGGAGGCCATGAATATCGAGATGCGAACATATCCAGCATAACACACTCGTAGGCGGACGGGCCGACTAAGAGTTCTAGTTACACAAAAAGTCGTGAAGGTAATCCTAATTGCAAATCTTGTTATTTTGCTTATATTACTAATTAATATGATAGAAATCATCATTTTTTTACTAAAACTTAATCCCTTTATATATAGGTATTGTTAGATGCAAGTATAAGTTAAGTTGAATGTACAAACCCTTAAAATTGCTTTGTATTGAAACTCCTTGCATTCAAACTTGCATATATTTTTGTGTGCTCACTGTAATTATGAAATTAGAATTGGATATGAAAGTAGACTCATATATTCATATCATATCCGAAAATTATAATTTATCTCCTTATGGTTAGGCCTTAATGATGATTTCAAGTTGGTACATAGTTGTTGTTTGTATATTTCATTTCGGTATGCCCTGAGTTTGGTCAAGCTTTTGACATAGAAAATGAAGTCAAAATATTATGAAACCTTAATTCTGTACTATTAAGTATGTTTACTAAAAATTGGATGAAAATAATGGAAAGTTATGATGGAGGAAAATTATAAAAATTCTTGGAAGTTGAAGGAACAATAGAGGAGCTTGTTGGGTAGATTTCTTGTGTTGTAAAGAAATGGTCATAACTTGCTCTAGGAAGCTTGAGAAATTACACCGTCACTTGTAATGGAAAGTATATTTATATATGTTTTCATATTGATAGGGTTGGACACCTGTATTTATACAATTTAGGAATATAGGATGGTTGAGTATAGAAGACAATAAATTGAGGCCATACAAGATAAACCATGAAAGAATATTGTTATCTCCTCTTTCCAAAGAGTATTTTGAGTACATGTTTCATGTGTATATACATTGAGAAGTATACTTTCATGTTACTTGGTTTTAGTTATAAATTTCTTATGAGGTATTTCTTACGGTTGAATGTTCATAACTTTATTAACATGTATACCATTGTTTTGTCTTTACTCATATTTCATGGAATGTGACTTAAGTGGAATTATATTGTTGTTTTATTGTCATTGAAAGTTATATAACTATGTTAGGATAATAATTATGATTGGGATTCAATACTGATTAAGTTGGATTGACAGGTGTAAAGCCTAATCCATCCAGTTCAGCTCCACTCAAAGGAAACATAAATACATAGTTGACAACCCAAGGTGAGTGTACTCACTGGAAAGAGGTATTTGTATCATGTTATTAATATGATTGTAATATAATGAATATGAAATTGTTCATTCCGGTTTACCAAAATGGGAGGTTACTCCCTGACCAGGAATGGGGGAGATTTGTCTATTAATGATAAGGGGTTACTCATCGACCAGGAATGGGGGAGAGTTGTCTATTTGAGACATGATACGTGAATCATGATTCGAAAAGTTAGGTAATTCATTATGAATGATCCGAATAAGTTAATACATAATTATATGGACATGATTTATTTCATTTAAATTCATGCAATAGTATACTAGTGATGCATTCACTGGGCAATTTTGCTCACGGTTCCTATGTTCACATTTTTTTAGGTAACGCGATGTCACTGCCAAATCTAGGAGGTCGGGTTGGGTTAGACAGGAATGGGAGAAACGTGGATTTTATTTTGATGTAAATGATGTAAAAAAGTTAACTTATCCTTCAAGCAATTTTTTATGGGCATGACTACTCACATATTGTAAAAGGTTTTCAATTATATGGATTTACAATGATGACTCTGAAATTAGAACTCGTGTTTATGGTTTTGTTAAATTAATCATGGTTTGACTCACTTTGACTTTAAAACTTAATTATAAGTAACTGGGTTGGGGTGTGTCATATGTATATCTGTATCTTATGAATAATTCATCATGAACCTTATCATGTATGAAAGAAACCTAATTTCACTTTTACTGAAAGTAACTCGTGACATTATCTTCATGGATATAATCCGAGCTACTGGTATGTAGTTCTTAAAATTCCAAAAAAGTAGTTATTGAATACATCAATCATAATAAACCATTTCTAATAATTCTATACCTATAATACCTCCTAGTCATTTTCCATCTAAATCATATTCATTAACTAGAAGTTCCTCCACTTCTGATGAATATAAGAACCCATCTTCTACTAGGTTAGAATCCATTTAGATAAAATGACCTAGGTATTTCTTGGTATATATATATATTATAATTTACAAAGAAGATTCTTATCCTTTTAGTGATAAATCATGAATATTATTCAAAAATAATATTGTACTAAATATGAGATTTATTTTGTAATGATTATCTGCTTTAGTACCAAAGATGGATATATTGTTTATTACCATTAACAACATATATGTTATTAAAATAAAAAAAATGTCCATCCATAAAAAGGGTAGAAGACAAACCAAATATCTTTATATTCTTATATACTTAAAGCAACCATTTAAAATTAATCTCTAATTATCAAAGTTGAGACTGACAACTCCAACTGCAATTGCAAATTCCCAATTGTAGATAAATTCACGTATTACTAGTTGATTGGTTTCCTGGAACCAATAACTAATGGCTCATGTGTCTACAATCCATTTTACCATGGAATAAACTAATAAACCTTATTCAATTTTTTTTCAAATAAAATGTATATACCTTGTTCTTCTAAAGAACATAAGCTTATTAACTCTTACTAGTGTTCTAACTACTCTGAATGAAATCATGTGCGATTACACAACATTAATTGTCTTAAAAACCAATCCACTGCTTGTATTCTGACTTAATACCTTCTAATTAGAATTTACCTTTTATCCACATTTGACTAAGAAGTGAAGTTATTTCACTAACTTGAATGCTTATATGATATCCTTATAAAACCTTTATTCGGGAGGATATCATCGTGGGTTTCCTTGTCAATTTAACATCCTTAGATTTCTAGTTCCTTTATGTGAGAAATCACCATCAAAACGTAATCTTATAATTATAGTTGTGCCAAACATAATAATATCTCTTTAAAGTCATTCATGGCAACCTACCTAACTATATGACACTGATTATCAAACATTTTATGTAAGATAATCATCATATCATAGGTTGTGGACACCGATTAATACTCATGTTACAATAGATCTAACTTAATGAACAAGTCATATTGGGTCATCTCATTAATTTTGTCCAGTTATATTCTAGATTTCCTTAAAAAAATCTTATAACATGACTATTCAAAACGTCACTGAGAAAATACATATTCATTTATGTACCATCAACACTATGTCCAATTTAAATTCAGTCATTTTAATTATTACAAAAAGGTAAATGAAATTGAGAAAGAAACAAGTGGATATTAGGGTTACCATTTTAAACTAAAGAACCGATAATAAAGATCATATTATGATAAGAAAATAACTTTGAATTCAATTTAAAGTTGTATCCCTCTATTTAAAATAATTCTTCAGGATCCCAATTCCCGTTTGAATACCATTCCTCTTTGAATAACCTATTATCCCTAATCATATTAGGTAGATCAATTCCATTAGTTTTACCATCTAGGCAAAGACTATCCCGAAATGAGCCTGTGACACCCCACTTAAAATAATAATGGGTGGCCAACCCTATACTACATTAAATCAGGAATCTCAGATGGCTCAGTCTCAGCATCAACAGACAATAATATAGATAGATAAGGCTAACTACTCGAAATCATATAAGCGAGTGCCAAAAATAAATAAAACTTGCAATGAAAAATAGACCAACAATGTACAACTACTAACAAAGGTAACATGTACACAAGTACCAAGATAAAGAAGTTCTAGAATAAAATGAAATGGATACTTATAAGGAAAAATATACCCGAATATGTTGTCGGGTCACAGACAGTACAACATCAATAAAGAAGAAATATAAATCACTACATATAACTCCTGGGTGTAAACCCGATATACAAAAGGGTCCCAGCTAGATTTACAAAGAGATAGGAAGCGACTAAAATCTAAATCCCGCAACAGTCCACATCTGTTGCGGCTCCCAAGACTCTAGTTAGAAAAGCATTTGGTATCCATGCAGTAGGACACCTGTAGTACAATATCTATATATATATATATATATATATATATATATATATAGCAGGAGAGAAATATAAACGGGTCAGAGCCCGAGGTGTAAAAATTGTTTAGCAAGTGTGTTAACCATGCATAATAAATATAAATGCACTATTTCATAACTAAAGTGGAGTCGCACTCTCGTGAAACCCCCAACTTACCTCTCAACTACAGCGCGCATCTACTCGCATCCTGGAACCTTAATTCAGTTACCCGACCCAAATAAGGACCCTCTACTAAACGGTATGTAAGGCCTATACCCACATGACCCACCATCTTAACACAATCCGAAAACCCCTTTCCATTCTAAACTCATAGAAATATATCTACACATATAAGCCCTCATAAGCTTAGGTTCCAATTATTAATTTAAACTAATTATAAATTTTAGTACTTAACACATTAACATTAAGCTTCAATATAAAAGTTTATTCTCTAAGCAACATATATACAAGTACTAAGGATAAAACTTCTCTCTACTCTCAACATTGCACTACGTTTCCTCCGTGGGGCGTCTCGTAAAGCGAAATCCAAATAAGGAACCCCCCCAACACACTACTCCTTAACAATGTTGATCGTAGGGATCCATTATGTCATCCACACAAATGTACTACTACATCTACTATAACTGTAGCTTACTATCTAAGAGTAAAAATTCTAAACTCTATTAAATCCTTGGGTCGACCTAGTCACAATTGCCTTTAAGTACGATCTTTCGACCCCAATGAACTAGTACACCAAAATCACCCAAGATGTACATCATCGAAATTTCATATCCTCTTCACCCATAGGATATACAACAATATATATATATATACCCTAAATATAAACATATATACGATCATTCATTCCCATTACCAAGTATACATATCACACACAATGTATACAATGCAATACACATAATATAAACGGCTATAGGATGCCAAAATACTGCACCATGCTATCATGTTCCAGGAATTACTCACCTTCTCCCGGGGTCACCACCTATCGGAGTATTATCACACCGCCATGGAAACAAAATCAATCATAATGTATGGGAAGCTGTCATAGTTCCTAACCGGTCAAGTGAGAATGACGCATACACAAGACTTCTCACCCCCAAATAAATCACACAAATAATAATGGACGACTATGACCTGGGGAATATCCACCCCTGCTCCTCAAGCCAGGGGCTCACCCAACATCGCGCAACTTCCCATGATACCATGTGTCGGGTATGCTTCACACCATAAGTATATATATCATTCACACTATATATATATATACATCCATATGACCACATCCTATAATCAAACCATCACACACGATATAGATTTTCACGGCATAAGTGCACACACACCCACACACACACACACACACACACACACACACACACACATATATATATATATATATATATATATATATATATATATATATATATATATATATATATATATATATATATATATATATATATATATATATCCACATATATACACACTATCTCTCATCCGTATGTATGAAACTTATAAAATTATTTATACGTGCACATAGTTCTCATTATACTAGCTATCACTCCAAGCATATTAACTTCATTTGTTATATAAATACTATCCCTCACTCAAAGTATATTCATCCATTACCCCTATGATATGAATAGTCTCCCAATACATCCAACATTAAGGTTATCACCCAAAGTTCAATATAGGTAACAATCACTACACATCTTATCTATATCCGAAAGCACATCGATATATCGAGTAATAACTCCGACTATTGGTATACACATAACTAATAGCCTACAACCTCAAGCTCAATCATAAATTCCTTTCAAGATCCCATCACTTATTGGAATACCCATTAAAAATCCCACACTGATATATATAACAACTATCCCGGCTAGAATTACAACACCCTATTCTAGTTGATAATATGACCCAATAGCTCCCAATTTCGACTATAGTTCAATAGTCCTTATGAACCCTTAACATTTACACATTCACAATATATTCCTTGAATTTATCCTCACTAAGGATACGAGACCATTATCTCTCATTGGACTCCACATCATATCTTAAATAGAATCCTATCGCAAGAAGGATTTGACATAAATATCGGCCTACAATGTCACACCATACCCTCACCACTCTCCCAAAAAGTCCTAAACCTTACATACATCAAAACTCACTTATGACCTCTAGATAGAACTCCCATCCTCCATGAGATCCCCCACTATACCTCGGAATATCAATTATTAATATGCAATTAAGCAATAAGGGACTATCTCTACATTTCATAACTATCTCATGATAGTTCACCATCGTCATATAAATAAAAATCGACATCTCATTCAGTCCTATAATCCTTTCCACCCTAAAAGATGCATCCTAATCTCAAAATCCATTTCTAACATGGGTCCGAATTCCCCTAATCATCCTAAGGCACAAATACCTTAACATTACATCATAACCTTCCCTAATAAGTCCATTAAGAATACCTCCAAGAATCAAGCCCAAAGAAAAGGGGTAGAAGAAAAATCCCAAACTTTAGCTAAAAACCGAGTACCGGTCGACCGGTACCAGTCGACCGGTCGACCGCGAGTCCCAAATTTTGTCCTAAGAAAAATGCAGTAGGCTCTTCCCTTGAGGCGCAGTCGACCGGTCGCGGTCGACCGGACATAGCAGATGTCTTGGCCGATTTCCATTTTTGAACAAAACCCCAACTCTCCAAACTCCCAAATCTCATCATCTAACCCCCCCCCCCCCCCCCCCCAACTTTTAACTCAATCATTTTACTCACATCAAAACCCAACATACCCTCATCTTATCAACCTAAATATCATCAATCCCAAGTTTAAACATCAAATTCAAGTTAAAATACCCAAAAACTAGGTTTTCCCATATAACCCCAAAATTCATTTCTTTTATCCACAAATTATGAAATGAAATACACAAATGAAATATTTTGCAAGATTAAACACTTGCCTCAAAATTGTAGAGGTTGAATCATCCCCGAAATCGCGTACGGGCCGAAAATCTTAAACCTTTTCCTTCTCTCTTTCTTCCTTTATTCTTCTCTCTCTTTTATTTTCTCCTTCTAAGGATTTCTCTCTTTCTCACAATTGTGATTGGTTTGATCCGTAAGCCTCTTTAAACTTTTAAAACATAAGTTCCAGTTTTAAATGGTAATACACACTTTCATTGACTCGTTTACTCCAATTCGAGTCAAACTAACTTAAAAATATTCCGGAACCGAAATAAAACCCAATGACAGTCATTTTGACTATCTCGACCCATCTGAAATCAATGGTGCACTTAGAATTATCATTCGAAATACTTTATAACGTTCTAAATTTTTAGACCTCAATTGCCAAATTTTAAAATTCCCCTAATACAAATAAAATTTTATTTCTCCCCAAAATTAAATTTCTCTGTCCCAAAATCGTGGGGCGTTACAAATCTTCCCCCCTTAAAAAAAAAATTTCCTCGAAATTTAGGTTATGCCTAGGACTCCGAACCTCATCTAGTTCTTACATCAACTCTCAAGATTACTATACCCAATTTCTGCCATTTCTCACAACAAACCATTCCAACTTAAAAAATCAAATTAGCTACCCAGGGCGCCCATACACCCCGTACCCGATCTCCACTTGCAAAAACATAACCCGGCTCCTCTAGCCTCAAATCATAATATAACTCTCAATAATATAATCTATAGTAGCGTATTAAATATATATAAAGTTTGAAATTCCCAACAGTTGAACTCTTCTCAATTCTTGACATAAGCTACTTTCATGTGGGGTAGGTCTCGCAAGCGAAATCCGAACAAGTAACCCTCCCAATACACTACTGTGTAGCTATATCGAGGATTGAGATCAGTTGAACCAGCGTTAAGGTTTTATAAAAGATTTTTGAATCATAGATATGGCCCGAAGGCCTATGTAACAATATAATATCAAATAATTCCATGTCTTTCGACACACCAATCAACACCTCATATACATAACATAAGGCCCCAATGAATACAATACTCTCACCAACGCCTAGTTCTCAAAACTAACCCAATTCTGAGCTAAATTCCCTCCTCAACAATGATCCTGCTAAAATCTAAACCTCTCAGTTATACACTTCCTTTACATCACAAAAAAAATATTACCGCAAGATAAATCCTTCCCTCATATGAATACCGCAATTACCTTTCTTAGTATATCTATAAAGCATTAACATTATGACTACTACATAACAAACCTTAACAATCCGCACTTCCATAAATCAATAGCATAACTCTCTACTAGCTCATCACGAGACGATCTATTATCCCAAAATGGGTGCCATACGAAGGTCGTACTTACTCACTCTTTCATTCCTACTCAATGAACCCGAGTCTCCAAATTTCTTATTTCCTCTTCCAAGAAGGTGATACTCCTGACATTGGGACAACGCTACACACCTCACATCGGGGTTTTTTTCCCAACAAACACTAGCGAATTTATCAATCTGAACCTCCCACGGCTTCGCTATTCGCTTAACCTCAGTACTTACTTTATCGATCACAAAATTCTCCATTCAAGTCAATTCTCCTTCTCACTCGACCACCGTCAGATCACCTTAATTCCCATCTAGAATTCTCCTCTTTATCTCCTGCCTGAGTTACAGAAAGAAATACCTCCAGTCAAAGTGTACCCAAAATCTGTTATGGGTGTTGCATCTCTCATCTTGCTCCTTCCGGGATGACTTAATCCTGGCGACGTCTGAGATGAGAACAACTGTATCAGAACGTCATTCAAACAACTTCACATCGCAGAAGAAAATAGACATAGTGAACGCAATAATCCTAATAATAGAGCTCTATATCAAGAACGTTAATGGAAGAACGCAGAAAACCCATACAGATCCTAAAGACACTAGAACCTGATGCTCTGATACCATCTGTGACACCCCGCTTAAAATAATAACGGGCGGCCAACCCTATACTACATTAAATCAGGAATCTCAGATGGCTCAGTCTCAGCATCAACAGACAATAATATAGATAGATAAGGCTAACTACCCGAAATCATATAAGCGAGTGCCAAAAATAAATAAAACATGCAATGAAAAATAGACCAACAATGTACAACTACTAACAAAGGTAACATGTACACAAGTACCAAGATAAAGAAGTGCTAGAATAAAATGAAATGGATACTTACAAGGAAAAATATACCCGAATATGATGTCGGGTCACAAACAGTACAACATCCATAAAGAAGAAATATAAATCACTACATATTACTCCTGGGTGTAAACCCGATATACAAACGGTTCGTATCTGGATTTACAAAGAGATAGGAAGCGAATAAAATCTAAATCCCGCAACAGTCTGCATCTGCTATGGCTCCCAAGACACTGGATATAAAAGCATCCGGTATCGATATGGTAGGACACCAATAGTACTATATATATATATATATATATATATATATATATATATATATATATATATATAGCAGGAGAGAAATATAAACGGGTCAGAGACCGAGGTGTAAAAATTATTTAGCAAGTGTGTTAATCGTACATAATAAATATAAATGCACTATTTCATAATTAAAGTGGAGTCGCACTCTCGTGAAACCCCCAACTTACCTCTCAACTACAGCGTGCACCTACTCGCGTCCTAGAACCTTAATTCAGTTACCCGACCCAAATAAGGACCCTCTAGTAAACTGTATGTAATTCCTATACCCACATGACCCACCATCTTAACATAACCCAAAAACCCCTTTCCATTCTAAACTCACAGAAATATATCTACACATATAAGCCCTCATAAGCTTAGGTTCCAATTATTAATTGAAACTAATTATAAATTTTAGTACTTCACATATTAACATTAAGCTTCAATATAAAAGTTTATTCTCTAAGCAACATATATACAATTACTAAGGACAAAACTTCTCTCTACTCTCAACATTGCACTACGTTTCATGCATGGGGCGTCTCGCAAAGAGAAATCCAAACAAGGAACCCCCCCAACACACTACTCCTTAACAATGCTGATCGTAGGGATCCATTATGTCATCCACACAAATCTACTGCTACAACTACTATAACTATAGCTTACTATCTAAGAGTATAAATTCTAAACTCTATTAAATCCTTGGGTCGACATAGTCATAATTGCCTCTAAGTACGATCCTTCAACCCCAATGAACTAGTACACCAAAATCACCCAAGATGTACATCATCGAAATTTCATATCCTCTTCACCTATATATATATAGGATTATTAATTCCCATAACCAAGTATACATATCACGCACAATGTATACAATGCAATACACATAACGTAAACGGCTATAGGATGCCAAAATACTGCACCATGCTATCATTATCCAGGAATTACTCACTTTCTCCTGGGGTGACCACCTATCGGACTATTATCACACCGCCATGGCAACAAAATCAATCATAACATATGGGAAGTAGTCATAGTTCCTAACCGGTCAAGTGAGAACGACCCATACCCAAGACTTCTCACCCCCAAAATAAATCGCACAAATAATAATGGATGACTATGACCTGGGTAATATCCACCCCTTCTCCTCAAGCTAGGGGCTCACCCAACATCGCGCAACTTCCCATGATAGCATGTGTCAGGTATGCTTCACACCATAAGTATATATATCATTCACACTATATATATATATACATCCATATGACCACATCATATAATCAAACCATCACACACGATATAGATTTTCACGCCATAAGTGCACACATATATATACATACATATATATATATATATATATATATATATATATATATATATATATATATATATATATATATATATATATATATATATATATACATACATATCCACATATATACACACTATCTCTCGTCCGTATGTATGAAATTTATAAAATCATCTATACGTGCACATAGTTCTCATTATACTAGCTATCACTCCAAGCATATTAACTTCATTTGTTATGTAAAAACTATTATTCGCTCAAAGTATATTCATACATTACCCCTATGATATGAATAGTCTCCCAATACATCCAACATTAAGGTTATCACCCAAAGTTCAATATTGTAATAACCCATACTTTTGAATGATTATTTTATATCAAATTGCCTGATGGGTTAATTTTATAAAATAAAGAAAGTTAGAGTAAATATAATTTTAAGCGATTTAAGATATAATATTTACCAAGTTTTGCATATTTACTGTTATGTGAATGTAAATAGCAGTATGTTCTGTTTTATTGCGTCGTTGGGACAGTAGATTGGTTTTCTTCGTCGACTTGATTCGTTTTTGGCCTAATCGATTCGTAATCAGGGGCGAATCGATTCGGCCCTAGGCGAATCGATTCGAAAACCCTGTTGTTTTGTGGAATTTTTCTAGCTTTGTTTTTAGTCCTTTTCTTTTAGGTTCAAGGCTTAGGAACCTTCTCTTGGTAAGTAATAAGGAGTATTAGAGGTTTATTTTAGGGAGACAAATATTCTAGTTTAGCATGGGGTTAATTGGGCTTATCCCAAAGGTTAGTTCATAGGGGTTGCTATTTCGTTTGATATAGGAAGTTAGCCTAGAACTAATGAAAAGTGGAATGGTAATGTTTGGAACATTTGGGAGACTAGTATTGAGGGAAATTACTTGTGATGAATTATGGTATTACTTTGGACTCTTGGAGACTAGTGTGAGGATAATTGCACTTTGGGTCCTAGGTCATTAATAAAATAAGACTTCGAGAATAAGAGATGCATATTCTAAAATTGGTACTTGATGGTTAAGTTAACCATCAAGTACCAATTTTAGAATAAATGGTTTTGAGAATGTAAAAAGTGAATGTTTTCAAATGGGAAAATAATTTTGTAAGTGATAATTTGCATATACACACCTCTCTGAATCGCTATCATATGGGAAGTTACGCGCATGAGGTGAAGTACCTTGGCTAGTGAATGCAGGGCGAATATAGTCCTCGGCCATAGGACCGGTTATTATTACGTGATTATTGTTCGAAGTGGGGTAATTCTGGGTGTGGTTATGACTCACTGTCGAAGGTATATGGCCTCTTCCCGACGTTGCGTTTTAGGTTTCCCAGGTTATCTTGTTCGACAGGCCCTGGAAAATGATAGTCATTTAGGGGCGCGTCCAGTGGGGAAACTCAGAAGGATGATCTTAGAATCGTTATATATATGTGATTATGACTATTCTTAATAAAGTGGAAATGGTAAAGCATTTTGTGTGATAACCGCTTTCAATATGTTTCCCAAAGAGAAAGGAAACTATAAAGTTAAATGGTATAAAACTGTATTAGTGAAGCATTTTGTGAAAAAAAATGCTTTAAATATAAATTGCTTAAGATAAAAGGGACTATGTATTTAAGTTATGAATAACTAAAATGAAATATCATGGAGTGAAAGTAGAGGAGTTCTTGCATGATTTTATGAACATTGAGTATTGTGATTGATTTTGCGCTAGGTTGTACTTTTAGAATATGAGGTGAGATATTTTATGATTAATTATGAGATAAAGTTAAGTTCATGTTGATGATTATATATTCCTAACTATCATGCAATTTATTCACATGGTGATCATATCAAACTGGGCCCTGACCCGTCTATATTTCTTTGTTTTGCATGAATTTTATATTCGCTCAGGTGCTCCACCGCAAGGACGCCCGTATTAACCTCTTTATTCCTATTGTCTTGGAGTTATAGCATTTTGCGGATGTTGTAGGATATTCGTTATAGACGCTTCTATCTCTTGTACTATAGATAGGATCAGTTTACTTATTCAGGTGTGTTCCTCTTGTGAGATTTCGTTCTCCTGCTATAATGTAAGTATTCAGAGAATCTTTTACGCATTTGTTCGAGATTCCTAAGTTGGATGACGAAGGGAGTCAAGGAAGGCCGTTATGAAGGCAGTATGAAACGGGATTACTAAGAAATATAAGTTATAGTTAGGGAAGAGGGTCGCATAGGAGGTCACTCACTTCAAAGCACTTTCTTACATTGCTACTCTGACTACTAAGTTCAGTAGATATAGTTTTCTGAGTACCTCTATAAGTAGAGAGTGGTATTAAGCTTGTAATTCCCAGCAAAGTTAAATTGAAGTTGAAAAGTCCCTGATAAGGGTCGTACGTTGAAGTCATGCCGAGGCAGTGTAGTTTCATTTGGTGAAAATAAGACTTAGAAGCTTTAGCCTATAGAGGGGTATAGAAATGCCCAGATGTGAAAAATTGAGGAAGATTTTATACCCCGTTGGAGTATTGTGGAAGTGGTGGGAACGGTAGTCGCCATTTTGGGTGGAGAAGGAAGTTTTGCTCGTAGAGAAACCTGGTAGATGTTTTCAACAGAAAGTTTCTCTGGGATATCAGAAATGATAAGAAGGTAGAATCCCAAATATTCACATGAGGCTCGATCAGAGGCTGGACGTGAAGAAAGAGTTATAGGGTTAAGGAAACTGTGCACCGAAATAAGGTAGGTACAAGGAAGAAAGAGCCCTTCGGTGGAATGATAGGCTCACGAGTAAGGGTTGCTAACACTTATGGAGAAGTCATGTTCATGAAACCCCATTGATGGACATCCGCCTTGGGAAATTGTTGTGGTAGAAGTTATAAATTCTGAGATGTTGAAACCCTTAACGTGGTCAGGGTGGCTAAAGATGGAAAAACGATTATGATGGGGAATGTAGAACCACACGTTTTGATCCTGTCGATTAGAGTTAAAACGCAAGAATAGGATGCCTAGTCAGGGCATTGATGGAAGTAGTTTTGGTTCAGATAACACTAGAGTACTGTAATTGGGAACTATTGGAAGTGGCCAGGGTGATTGGCAAGAAGGTTGTTGTAAATTTCACCTTGGTTGAGAGTGGTAAATTCAGTGTGGCGAGATGGAGTAGCATTATATTAACTCTAGATTCGGGTGTGTAATTTAAGCTTGTGGTAGTATTGATGTTATTATAGAGGGTTTATTGTTTTGATTTCGCTTTGCGAGACGTCCCACGCATGAAACCGAGCGAATGTCAGAAATTGAGAAAGGCTTTGGGCACTAGGGACATAGTTAGTATCGTACTTATTTGACATGAATAGGAAACACATAGACATTAGGATTATTAGGACGTAAGGCCCATGGGGCATGTGACACTATCTTAGGGTGGATGTAAGGAGTTAACCATGAGTAGGTTGGTGGGTTGACTCTAAGAAAGATTAGGTCCCCAGAAATAAGGAGTATGGAATCTCGAGTAATTCGGGACACTAGGCCGAAAAGAATATGAGGTCCCTCTTAGAAAGAACGTTACATCAGTAACCTAGATTTTGGGGAATGGAGTACTAAGATGATTTCTACACCTGCACTCATGTTATCAAGATCGAAAGTGGATTTCTCAGTATTAACGAACGAGTCTCTGCCACGAATGGGAAGTATTAATACTGGAGCATGGAGCCATTGTTTATGCATCTCACAAACTTAAACCCCATGAGAAGTATTATCCCACGCTTTATTTAAAGTTCACAGAAGTAGTATTCGCCATAAATAAATAGAGACACTACCTCCTGGACAGGAAATTTAGTCTTTTCAAGAATGACAAGTGGTTGCAATATGTTGTTAGGGCGACCGAGTTGGTGTTTGGAGTTCGTAAAAGACTATCAATTAGATATTCATTATCACCAAGGGAACACGAATAGGGCAGCAGATGCGACGAGCAGAAAACATGTGGGGGAGACTAGCGAAGGCATGGAAAGCCAAGCAGAACGAGCTAACTAGGAGGACATTGTGGCAAGAGCATTTATGTCAGTGTTGAAGCGCGAGGAAGGGGCATTTCTGAGTTTTCTCCCCAATCCGCCACTTGTAAATTGGTGAAGGTATATATGGAAGGGTATATCCATGGATATTCTCACTGAATTATCGGTATTGCAATGGTCATGATCTTATTTGAGTAATTATTGATCATTTGACCAGATTGTCGCTTTTCCAACTTATATGGGGGGACTATTTATAGAGGAGTACGCCCAACCCTTTATGGTGGAGTTATGGAACTGTATGAGGTTGCTATCAATATAGTGCTGGATCGAGACTAGATTTTTGTGTTAAAAAAAATTTGGTAATATTTCTAGGAAGTAATGGGAACCAAATTGATGTTGGGTACAGTCTACCACCCGTAAATAGATGAACAAATGGAGACAGTTAATCAAATGTCGGAAAGCATACCTCGAATGGGTGTGTTTGGCTAAAAGGAAGAATGGGGGTAGTAGATTTTTATGAATCGAATTTGAATATGATAATTCATACCGTTTCACTATAGTTATGGCCCCATATGTGTCCTTATGTAGTCGGCTCAGTAGTTCGCCTACTTGTTGGGTAGAACCAGTGGACAATAAGTTCTTTGGACTTATAGTGGTCCAGGAATACTAATTCTTTAATGATTGAGTTCGTTAGGCCGCATACTTTGAAGGGCTATGCTGACTCGAATAGAGGTAGTATTGGAGGTAGGGGATCATGTTTTGGTGCAGGTATTCCCGAGGGAGGATATAACGTAATTCAGGAGGAAAGGCAACTTGTGACGTGTTATGTAGGTTTTTTCTTCCATTGTTGTAAAGGTAGGCTCGATAGTTCATATGAGGAACAACCGGACTCTATTTTAGATCACGACGAGTGTAAACTAAGATTGAAAGTGGTATCTTTAGACCGAGTCCTATAAGGGACACCACAATGTCTAGAAAATTTTAAAGAGGAAAGAGCGATACTTTAGATAAGTACACCCTTGATCTTGTTATATGGTACGCCTGAATTTTGAGGGCAAAATTCCCTTGTAAGGGGGGGAGTATGTAACAAACCAGACTTTTGAGTGATTATTTTATATCAAATTGACTTATGGGTTAATTTTATAAAATAAAGAAAGTTGGGGAGTAAATTTAATTTTAAGTTATTTAAGAGATAATATTTACCAAGTTTTGCATATTTACTGTTATGAGAATGTAAATAGCAGTATGTTGTGTTTTATTGCGTCGTTGTGCTTTAAGAGAAGGTTATGACTTATATTCAAATTTGAGCATTATTAATGAATTAAAATGATGTTGAAACATAAAATATTATACGATACTCTGGATGCCAATTTAGAGGGTGCGTTAGTTTGGAAATAGTTGGGATAGTCAAATTAAGTGTCATATTCTATTTTTGAGTGTCGGGCACTTTTGTCAGGTTATGACTCAATTATGTAGTTACGATTCATTTTAATGGCGTATCAACATTTAAAGAGGGGATTAATGTTTAGTACCCGGTTAAGTCTCCCAAACCCAATTTTATTTCTCATTTTCATGTTATAAGCTTAGAGAGAGAGAGAGAGAATAGAGAGTTGGGATAAAATGGGAGAAAAAAGAGAGAGAAATTGAAGATTGGAGCTGAAAATCGTTGCTACGGGAAGAGAATCCGAGACTACACACTTGAGGTAGTGTATGATTTAATGTGATAAATTGGATGTATAGTTAGGTTTTTGAGATTTAGACCATTTATGGGTTTTGGGGATTTTTGGTGTTTAATCCTTTAATCTTTTATTAAAATTTGGTTTGAGGAGAATATATTAGTTAGTAGTTCTGTAAAAATGATTTGGTAGAATTATTTGTTGTTGATGTTGGAGAAATTGAAGATTTGGGGTTTTGGAAGTTTAACCGTAGGCCTATCTGGGTTGTTCGAACAGGGCGAATCGATTCGCCTTCCCCAGCGAATCGATTCGCTAGCAGGGGTGGCTACAGGTCTAGGAGTCTGAATCAATTCTGGTTAGGGCCAAATCGATTCAGGATGGGACATTAGGTTGGTTTTCTTCGCCGAACCGATTCATTTTTGGGCGAATCAATTCACAGTCAGGGGCGAATCGATTCTGCCCTAGGCAAAACTATTCGAAAACCCTGCTGTTTTGTGAAATTTTTCTAGCTTTCTTTTTAGTCCATTTATTTTATGTTCAAGGCTTAGGAACCTTCTCTTGGGAAGTAATAAGGAGTATTAGAGGTTTATTTTAGGGAGACAAATATCCTAGGTTAGCATGGGGTTAATTGGGCTTATCCCAAGGGTTAGTTCATAGGGGTTGCTGTTTCGTTTGATATCGGAAGTTAGCCTAGAACTAACGAAAAGTATAATGGTATTGTTTGGGACATTTGGGAGATTAGTATTGAGGGAAATTACTTGTGATGAATTACGGTATTACGTTTGACTCTTGGAGACTAGTGTGAGGATAATTTCACTTCGGGTCCTAGGTCATTAATAAAATATGACTTCGAGAATAAGAGATGCATATTCTAAAATTGGTACTTAATGGTTAACTATAAATGGTTTTGAAAATGTAAAAAGTGAATGTTTTCAAATGGGAAAATAATTTTGTAAATGATAATTTGCATATACACACCTCTCTAAATATCTATCATATGGGAAGTTACACGCATGAGGTAAAGTCCCATGTCTAGTGAATGCAGGGCGAATATAGTCCTCGGCCATAAGACCTTATTGTGTGATTATTGTTCGAAGTGGGGTAATTCCGGGCGTGGTTATGACTCACTGTTGAAGGTATATGGCCGCCTCCCGACGTTGCGTTATAGGTTACCCAGGTTGTCTTGTTCGATAGGCCCTGGAAGATGATAGCCATTTAGGAGCGCCTCCAGTGCGGAAACTCGGAAGGACGGTCTTATTATCGTTATATTTATGTGATTATAATTATTCTTAATAAATTAGAAATGGTAAAGCATTTTGTGTGATAACTGCTTTCAATATGTTTCCCAGAGAGAAAGGGAACTATAAAGTTAAATGGTATAAAACTGTGTTGGTGAAGCATTTTGTGAAAAAAACTGCTTTAAATATAAATTGCTTCAGAGAAAAGGGACTATGTATTTAAGTTATGAATAACTGAAATGAAATATCATGGAGTGAAAGTAGAGGAGTTCTTCCATGCTTTTATGAACATTTAGCATTATGATTGATTTTGCGCTAGGTTGTGCTTTTTTAATATGAGTTGAGAAATTTTATGATTAATTATGAGATATAGTTAAGTTCATGTTGATGATTAGATATTCCTAACAGTCATGCACTTTATTCACACGGTGATCATATCAAACCGGGACCTGACCCATCTATATTTCTTTGTTTTGCATGAATTTTATATTCGTCCAGGTGCTCCACCACAAGGACGCCCATATTGATCTCTCCATTCCAGTTGTCCTGGAGTTATAGCATTTTGCGGATGTTGTAGGATATTCGTTATAGACGCTTCTATCTCTTGTACTCTAGATAGGATCAGTTTATTTATTCGGGCGTGTTACCCATGCTTTGCACTCATTTATTAAAATGTGATATTTAATTGTAATACTCGGTGTAACCTTCTTGTATTAGTCTGTTAACCGACAGCTTATTCGGTTATTACTTTATACATTATTGCTATACCATTACTAGTTGATTTTTATATCCACCTTCTTTTCAAATTGGATTGTGTAAATGCTTTTCTTTTAACTTATAATTAAATTTGACAGTCTGTTTTCTAAAATATTTGGTGGTTATCTCATATTATTATTTTTCCCGACAGTGATGCTAAGAATGGACCATCTATGATTCCTGTATTTATTGGGATATTGTGTTGGCCACCTCCTATTTTAATTAGCGGGTTGTCACAGATGGTATCAGAGCACCAGGTTCTAGTGTCCTTAGAAATCTACGCTGACGTGCTATGCTCTCAACGTTGCTTTTAATTTGATATATGGACTTAGGATTAAGATTGTTTATTCCTCTTGTGAGATTTCGTTCTCCTTCTATAATGTAAAAATTCAGAAAATCTTTTGTGCGTTTGTTCGAGATACGTAAGTTGGATGATGAAGGGCATCAGGGAAGGCCATTATGAAGGCGGTATGAGACGGTATTACAATGAAATGTAAGTTGTAGTCAGGGATGAGGGTTGCATAGGAGGTCACTCCATTCGTATCACTTTCTTAGATTGCTACTGTGACTACTAAGTGTAGTAGATATAGTTTTCCCAGTACCGCTACAAGTAGAGAGTGGTACTAAGCTTGTAATTCCCAGTGAAGTTAAATTAAAGTTGAAAAGTCCTTGATAAGGGTTGCACGCTGAAGTTAAGTCATGCGGAGGCAGTGTAGTTTCATTTGATGAAAATAAGATTTAGAAGCTTTAGCCTAGAGAGGGGTATAGAAATGCCCAGATGTGAAAAATTGAGGAATATTTTGCACCCCGTTGGAGTAATGTTGAAGTGGTGGGAACGGTAGTTGCCATTTTGGGTGGAGCATGAAGTTTTGCTCGTAGAGAAACCTGGTAGATGTTTTCAACAGAAAGTTTCTCTTGGATATCAGAAATGATGAGAAGGTAGACTCTTAAATATTCACATGAGGCTCGATCAGAGGCTGGCCATGAATAAAGAGTTATAGTGTTAAGGAAACTGTGCACCGAAATAAGGTAGGTACAAGGAAGAAAGAGCCCTTCGGTGGACTGATAGGCTCACGAGTAAGGGTTGCTAACACATATGGAGAATTCATGTTCATGAAACCCCATTGATGGACATCCGCCTTGGGAAATTGTTGTGGTAGAAGTTACAAATTCTGAGATGTTGAAACCCTTAACATGGTCAGGGTGGCTAAAGATGGAAAAATGATTATGACGAGGAATGTAGAACCACGCATTTTGATCCTATCGATCAGAGTTAAAGGGAAAGAATGGGATGCCTAGTCAGGGCATTGATGGAAGTAGTTTTGATTCAGATAAGACTAGAGTACTGTAATTGGGAACTTTTGGAAGTGGCTAGGGTGATTGGCAAGAAGGTTGTTGTAAATTTCCCCTTGGTTGAGGGTGGGATATTCAGTGTGGCAAGATGGAGTAGCATTGTATAAATTCTAGATTCGGTTGTGTAATTTAAGCTTGTGGTAGTATTGATGGTATTATAGAGGGTTCCTTGTTTGGATTTCTCTTTGTGAGACGTCCCACGCATGAAACCGAGTGAATGTCGGAAATTGAGAAAGGCTTTGGGCACTAGGGACATAGTTAGTATAGTACTTATTCGACGTGAATAGGAAACACATCGACCTTTGGATTACTAGGACGTAAGGACCATGGGGCATGTGACGCTATCTTAGGGTGGATGTAAAGAGTTAACCAAGAGTAGGTTAGTGGGTTAACACTAAGAAGGATTAGGTCCCCGAAAATAAGGAGTATGGAATCTTGAGTAATTCAGGACATTAGGCCAAAAAAAAGATGTGGGCCCCCTTAGAAAGAACATTACGTTGGTAACCTAGCTTTCGGGGAGTGGAGTACTAAGATAATTTCTACTCCTACACTCGCGTTGTTAAGATCGAGAGTGAATTTCTTGATATTAACGAACGAGTCTCTACCGGGAATGGGAAGTATTAATACTAGATCATGAAGCCATTATTTATGCATCTCACAAACTTAAACCCCGTGAGAAGTATTATCTAACAGTGGATTTAAAGTTCGCAGCGGTAGTATTCACCTTAAAGAAATAGAGGACTACCTCCGGGACATGAAATTTGGTCTTTTCAAGAACCACAAGTGGTTGCAATATGTTGTTGGGGTGACAGAGTTGGTGTTTGGAGTTCGTAAAATACTATCAATTAGATATTCATTATCACCAAGGGAAAACGAATAGGGTAGCGGATGCGCCGAGCAGAAAACCCGTGGGGGAGACTAACGAAGGCATGGAAAGCCAAATAGAACGAGCTAACTAGGAGGACATTGTTGCAAGAGCATTTATGTCAGTGTTAAAGCGCGAGGAAGGGGCATTTCTGAGTTTTCTCCCCAATCCGCCACTTGTCAATTGGTGAAGGTAGATATGGAAGGGTATATCCATGGATATTCTCACTGAATTGCCAGTATTGCAACGGTCATGATCTTATATGAGTAATTGTTGATCATTTGACCAGATTGCCACTTTTCCAACTTATATGGGTGGACTATTTATAGAGGAGTACGCCCAACATTTTATGGTGGAGTTATGGAACTATATGAGGTTCCTATCAATATAGTGTTGGATCGAGACTAGATTTTTGTGTTAAAAAAATTTGGTAATATTTCCAGGAAGTAATGGGAACTAAATTGAAGTTGGGTACATTTTACCACCCGTAAATAGATGAACAAGTGGAGAGAGTTAATCAAATGTCGGAAGGCATATCTCGAATGGGCGTGTTTGGCTTAAAGGAAGAATGGGGGTAGTAGCTTTTATGAATCGAATTTGCATACGATAATTCGAACCATTTCACTATAGGTATGGCACCATATGTGGCCTTGTGTAGCCGGCTCAGTAGTTCGCCCACTCGTTGGGTAGAACCAGCGGACAATAAGTTCTTTGGACTTGTAGTGGTCCAGGAATACTAATTCTTTGATGATTGAGTTCGTTAGGCCGCATACTTTGAAGGGCTATGCCGACTCGAATAGAGGTAGTATTGGAGGTAGGGGATCATGTTTTGGTGCAGGTATTCCCGAGGAAGGATATAACATAATTCATGAGGAAAGGAAACTTGTGACGTGTTATGTAGGCATTTTCTTCCGTTGTTGTAAAGGTAGGCTCGATAGTTCATATGAGGAACAACCGGACTCTATTTTAGATCACGACGAGTGTAAACTAAGATTGAAAGTGGTATCTTTAGACCGAGTCCTCTAAGGGACACCACAATGTCTAGAAAATTTTAAAGAGGAAAGAGCGATACTTTAGATAAGTACACCCTTGATTTTGTTACATGGTACGCCTGAATTTTGAGGGCAAAATTCCCTTGTAAGGGGGGGGGGGGGGGGGGAGTATGTAACAAACCAGACTTTTGAGTGATCATTTTATATCAAATTGCCTTATGGGTTAATTTTATAAAATAAAGAAAGTTGGGGAGTAAATTTAATTTTAAGTTATTTAAGAGATAATATTTACCAAGTTTTGCATATTTACTGTTATGAGAATGTAAATAGCAGTATGTTGTGTTTTATTGCGTCGTTGTGCTTTAAGAGAAGGTTATGACTTATATTCAAATTTGATCATTATTAATGAATTAAAATGATGTTGGAACATAAAATATTATACGATGCTCTGGATGCCAATTTAGAGGGTGCGTTAGTTTGGATATAGTTGGGATAGTCAAATTAAGTGTCATATTCTATTTTTGAGTGTCGGGCACTTTTGTCAGGTTATGACTCAATTATGTAGTTACGATTCATTTTAATGGTGTATCAACATTTAAAGAGGGGATTAATGTTTAGTACCCGGTTAAGTCTCCCAAACCCCTTTTTATTTCTCAAATTCATGTTATAAGCCTAGAGAGAGAGAGAGAGAGAGAGAAGAGAGAGTTGGGATAAAATGGGAGAAAAAAGAGAGAGAAATTGAAGATTGGAGCTGAAAGAGAATCCGAGACTAAACACTTGAGGCAAGTTTCTTACTTGCTAGTGTATGATTTAATGTGATAAATTGCATGTATAGTTAGGTTTTTGATTTAAACCATTTATGGGTTTTGGGGATTTTTGGTGTTTAATCCTTTAATCTTTGATTAAAATTTGGTTTGAGGAGAATATATTAGTTAGTAGTTGTGTAAAAATGATTTGGTAGAATTATTTGTTGTTGATGTTGGAGAAATTGAAGAGTTGGGGTTTTGGATGTTTTAGGGTTCATATAACCCGTAGCCCTATCTGGGTTGTTCGAACAAGGCGAATCGATTCGCCTTCCCCAGCGAATTGATTCACTAGCAGGGGTGGCTATAGGTCTAGGAGATCGAATCAATTCAGGTTAGGGCCGAATTGATTCATGCTAGGATAGTAGGTTGGTTTTCTTCCCCGAATCGATTCGTTTTTGGGAGAATCGACTCACAGTTAGAGGCGAATCGATTCGGCCCTAGGCAAATCGATTCGGAAACCTTGTTGTCTTGTGGAATTTTTCTAGCTTTATTTTTAGTCATTTTCTTTTAGGTTCAAGTCTTAGGAATCTTCTCTTGGGAAGTAATAAGGAGTATTACGGGTTTATTTTAGGGAGACAAATATCCTAGGTTAGCATGGGATTAATTGGGCTTATTCCAAAGGTTAGTTCATAGGGGTTGCTATTTCGTTTGATACAGGAAGTTAGCCTAGAACTAACGAAAAGTAGAATGGTAATGTTTGGGACATTTGGGTTACTAGTATTGAGAGAAATTACTTGTGATGAATTATGGTATTACTTTGGACTCTTGGAGACTAGTGTGAGGATAATTGCACTTCGGGTCCCAGGTCATTAATAAAATATGACTTCGAGAATAAGAGATGCATATTCTAAAATTGGTACTTAATGGATAATTATAAATGGTTTTGAGAATGTAAAAAGTGAATGTTTTCCAATGGGAAAATAATTTTGTAAATGATAACTTACATATACACACCTCTCTAAATTGTTATCATATGGGAAGTTACGTACATGAGGTGAAGTCCCCTGGCTAGTGAATGCAGGGCGAATATAGTCCTCGTCCATAGGATCAGTTATTATTGTGTGATTATTGTTCGAGGTGGGGTAATTCCGGGTGTGGTTATGACTCACTCTCGAAGGTATATGGCGACTTCCCGATGTTGCGTTATAGGTTGCCCAGGTTGTCTTGTTCGATAGGCCCTGGAAGATGATAGCCATTTAGGGGCGCGTCCAGTGGGGAAACTCGGAAGGATGGTTTTAGAATCGTTATATATATGTGATTATAACTATTCTTAATAAAGTGGAAATGGTAAAGCTTTTTGTGTGATAACTGCTTTCAATATGTTTCCCAGAGAGAAAGGGAACTATAAAGTTAAATGGTATAAAATTGTATTGGTGAAGCATTTTGTGAAAACAATTTCTTTAAATATAAATTGCTTAAGAGAAAAGGGACTATGTATTTAAGTTGTGAATAACTGAAATGAAATATCATGGAGTGAAAGTAGAGGAGTTCTTCCATGCTTTTATGAACATTGAGCATTGTGACTGATTTTGCGCTAGGTTGTACTTTTAGAATGTGAGGTGAGAAATTTTATAATTAATTATGAGATAAAGTTAAGTTCATGTCGATGATTAGATATTCCTAACTGTCATGTAATTTATTCACATGGTGGTCATATCAAACTGGGCCCTGACATGTCTATATTTCTTTGTTTTACATGAATTTTATATTTGCCCTGGTGCTCCACCGTAAGGACTCCTGTATTGGCCTCTTCATTCCAGTTGTCCTGGAGCTATAGCATTTTGCGGATGTTGTAGGATATTCGTTATAGACGCTTCTATCTCTTGTACTCCAGATAGGATCAATTTACTTATTCGAGCGTGTTTCCCATGCTTTGCACTCCTTTATTAAAATGTGATATTTAATTGTAATACTCGGTGTAACCTGCTTGTATTAGTCTATTAACCGACAGCTTATTCGGTTATTACTTTATACATTATTGGTATTCCATTACTCATTGATTTTTGATATCCACCTTCTTTTAAAATTGGATTGTCTAAATGCTTTTCTTTTAACTTAAAATTAAATTTGACAGTCCGTTTTCTAAAATATTTGGTGGTTATCTCATATTATTATTTTTCCCGACAGTGATGCTAAGAATGGACCATCTATGATTCCTATATTTATTGGGATATTGGGTTGGCCACCTCTTATTTTAATTAGCGGATTGTCACAAATATAGGTAACAATCACTACACATATTATCTATATCCGAAAGCACATCGATATATCGAGTAATAACTCCGACTATTGGTATACACATAACTAATAGCCTACAACCTCAAGCTCAATCTTAAATTCCTTTCAAGATCCCATCACTTATTGGAATCCCCATTATAAATCCCAGACTAATATATATAACAACTATCCCGACTAGAATTACAACACCCTATTCTAGTTGATAGTATGACCCAAATGCTCCCAAGTTAGACTATGGTCTAATAGTCCTTATGAACCCTTAACATTTACACATTAACAATATATTCCTTGAATTTATCCTCACTAAGTTTACGCGACCCTTATCTCTCATTGGTCTCCACATCATAACTTAAATAGAATCCTATCGCTATAAGGATTTGACACAAATATCGGCCTATAATGTCACACCATACCCTCACCACTCTCCCAAAGAGTCCTAAATCTTACATCATATCTAAACTCACTTATGACCTCTAGATATAACTCCATCCTCCATGAGATCCCCCACTAAACCTCGGAATATCAATTATTAATATGCAATTAAGCAATAAGGGACTATCTCTACATTTCATAACTATATCATGATATCTCACCATCGTCATATAAATAAAAATCCACCTCTCATTTAGTCCTATAATCCTTTCCACCCTAAAAGATGCATCTTACTCTCAAAATCCATTTCTAAGATGGGTCTGAATGCCCCTAATCATCCTAAGGTACAAATCCATTAACATTACATCATAACCTTCCCTAATAAGTCAATTAAGAATACCCCCAAGAATCAAGCCCAAAGAAAAGGAGTAGTAGAAATATCCCAAACTTTAGCTAAAAACCGAGTACCGGTCGACCGGTCCCAGACGCTCGGTCGACCGTGAGTCCCAAATTTTGTCCTTCGAAAAATACAGTAGGCTCTTCCCTTGAGACGTAGTCGACAGGTCCCCAGACCGTGGTCGACCGGACATAGAAGATGTCTTCGCCGATTTCCATTTCTGAACAAAACCCCAACTCTCCAAACACCAAAATCTCATCATCTAACCCCCCAACTTTTAACTCAATCATTTTCCTCACATCAAAACCCAACCTACCCTGATCTCATCAACCTAAATATCACCAATCCCAAGTTTAAACATCAAATTCAAGGTAAAATGCCCAAAAACTAGGTTTTCCAATATAACCCCAAAATTCATTTATTTTATCCACAAATTATGAAATAAAATACACAAATGAAATATTTAGCAAGATTAAACACTTGCCTCAAAATTGTAGAGGTTGAATCATCCCCGAAATCGCGTACGGGCTGAAAATATTCAACCTTTTCCTTCTCTCTTTCTTCTTTCTTATTCTTTCTCTTTTATTTTCTCCCTCTAGGGCTTTCTCTCTTTCTCACAATTGAGATTGGTTTGATTCATAAGCCTCTTTAAACCTTTAAAACATAAGTTCCAGTTTTAAATGGTAATACACACTTTAAATGACTCGTTTACTCCAATTTAAGTAAAACTAACTTAAAAATATTCTGGAACCGAAAAAAACCCAATGACAGTCATTTTGACTATCCCGACCCATCCGAAATCAATGGCGTACTTAGAATTATCATCCGAAATACTTTATAACGTCCTAAATTTTTAGACCTCAATTGCTAAATTTTAAAATTCCCCCAATACAAATAAAATTTTATTTCTCCCAATAATTAAATTTCTCGGCCCCAAAATCGTGGGTTGTTACAGAGCCCAAAATTACCCCCACAAAAAAATTTGCACTAATTAGTATTCTTCTTCGGACGACCTACATTTTATTAAGAACCTACAAACCGTTGGTCGAGACCACGGAATTTATTTGTGACCAAACCCCTCTACCACTTAGTAATTTAAAACTTTTGTATCGGTTGTCAAAAAGACAAGTTTAATTTTAATATTTTAAAAATACAGGGTAACTAACGCGTATCAAAATTCTCGGTTGCCCAAATTTTGTCTCGTCAAAATACGTGTAATAAATAAATTTTAAATTCTCTTATATTCATAAAATAAATATGGGAATCTAATTTAAATTTTCCAATTACACATATTAAAAACCCATGTGTTGATGTAAAAAACTAGATTGCTCTAATTATTCAATCACAGATAAATAAATAAATAAGACAAAGATTTTTAAAGTGGTTTGGCTAGGAATAAAGCCTACGTCCACTGTTATGTTATTGCTGAGTGTTTGTGGAATTCTTGATTACAAGTTCTCTCAAGAAATTCCGGTCCCCTTGAATGAGGATGATACAAGGTATTTATAGCCCTTAGGCTGTACATGAAAGGTCTGATACATTAAATGAAATACATATGAAAGGGTAATACATTTAATGCAGCGTGTGCGTCAAGAATATAAACATTCAATGAACAGTTGAACAGTTGTCCGTTTAATGATACGACCGAGATGCAGCTCGGACCGCCTTAGTTGCTCGTCGTTCAGGAGTTCATCGGAGCGCTGGAGTTCCTCGGAGTGTTGTAGTTCCTCGGGGTATCCTTGTTGCTCGGAGCGAACATGACTTGGTCGGGGGAAATAAACTTCCTCGTTGTTATTGTGCCAT
Source organism: Sambucus nigra (assembly GCA_949130495.1). Taxonomy (NCBI): domain Eukaryota; kingdom Viridiplantae; phylum Streptophyta; class Magnoliopsida; order Dipsacales; family Adoxaceae; genus Sambucus; species Sambucus nigra. Next base: position 46,353,467 of record OX422216.1, on the reverse strand, counting down.
GTAGATTGACACGTGTCTTCTTATTATTGGTCCACATCAGTAGATTAAATTTGGTATCAACAGAAGCCCCCAATGCTTCATGCTTGATGGGTTACTTGAAAGGATGGAGTATTTATTTTGCAGTGTTGCTCGGTTCTCGCGAAATTCTTGATCTACCTTCTTGATTTGTTCAACATAAAGTTCATTATCTCCTGGACGAAGTATGATGCAGGCTGATCGATGGTTGCTAATCTTTCTTTAGAGGAACTCCGTGTGCTATGTATCACCCCTGGGAATTTGGATGCAGCCATGCCATAGTATGAAACTTGTAGCTTGTCATAATCTTCAAGTATGTTGATTGGTTTGCCATCCGACCAACTGCTTCCTCTGTCGAGCAACTGAGTGCTAACTTCACATGCTTGATTTTTCTGATTTAAGCTTATCTGAATACTTTGTCGAGTAACATATTAGCTTTTGAACCCAACTCTTCAATCTGATTAGTACCAAGCTAGTGGTGGACTTCGAAACATTTTCACATAAATTCTTCTTCATTATTGGTCGAGACAGTATTAGCAAAGATCTCAGTGCTGTAGATGTTGATTTTGACTTCTACCTCTGCTCGGGGACGAGCAAGAGTTTCTCGGGGATGAATAAGTGATTCTTAGGGATGAGCAAGTGCTTCTCGGGAATGAGCTAATGCTTCTCGGACAAATCATCTGTGATGAATATCAGAATGTTGAAAGATCTTAACTTCATACACTCCCCTTATGCTTTGGATGATCCTCCTGCTGGTGAGGAACCTGTTTTAAAAGTAGAAGGAGAAGAAACCAATAGAATAGGAATCTCAATGTAATAGTTAGTATACATTTTCATTCTCAATGTATTTTGTTTTTTGAATTTAACGAAAGACTTTCATTTTTATTCGCAATCTTAATTGCTATTGTCTTGTAAAATACTTTATATGTGTGCATATGTATAACAATATTGTGTTGTTCATCGAACAACTTAGTAATAAAGAAGTTACAAGTATTAGTAACGTTGCTCGATCACTTAATAATAAAGTAATGAGTATAAAAATGTTTAAAATTTTTCCAACCAACCAAGGTTGTTAAATAATGTTTGTCGACCAATTATAGTTAGTGAGAGTTTATCCCCGACTAACCATACTTGGTAAATTTTTGTCTTTATAAAATGTATCCGACCAACTAAGGTCAATAAATTCTTCTTGTCGACCAACTACAGTTAGTGGGTTTTTATCCCCGACCAACCATACTTGGTTCAGTTTGAAATATTTTGTTCTTCGAGGAACTTTTTGCAATAATCTTACCTCCCGACCAACATAAGTTGTAATATGAGAGTATATTTTTATCTTACCAACCGTAATTGATCATGCTGGTGTACACCTCTTAACCAAAGGAGTAGTAGTTTTTTGGCTCCTTAGAGCTTTTGGCTTCTTAGAGCGCCTCCTAACCAAAGGAGTATTTTTTGGCTCCTTAGAGAACTTTTGGCTCCTTAGAGCATTTTTGGCTCCTTAGAGCACTTTTGGCTCCTTAGAGCACTTTTTGGCTCCTTAGAGCTTTTGGTCCATTAGCTCTGAGGATATCCTGGCGCTGAATGAACCTTCAAAATGTTTGACTGATGATAATAGGCAGCAAACTCCTCGTTTTTAAATTGTGTTCCATGGTCTGTGATGAAGGCATGAGGGAGACCATATCGGCAGATGATGTTCTTCCAAACAAATTGCTACACCTTCCTTCTCGTATGTCATGTCAATAAGTGGCTCGGCTTCTATCCACTAAGTAAAATAATCTACTGCGATGACGAGGTATTTGAATCTTCCTCGAGTCGTCGGCAATGGACCAACCAAATCAATTCCCACATGGAAAATGGCCAAGGATAAATGATGGGTGTCAACAATGTTTGTGAAGTTCTTCGGATGGAGGAAAAGCGTTGGTACTTGTCACATTTCTTGGCATAAGCTATACAATCAGCTCTCATCGTCGGCCAGTAGTATCCCTGCGTCATCACCTTTTGCAAAAGTGTTCGTCCTGCTACATGGGCTCCACAGGATCCTTCATGGATCTCTTTAATCAATTCACCTCGGAGGGATGTACACATCTTTGCAAACCTTCCATAATTCCTCGTCGACCAGTTTTAAACTTCCATTTCTTGGCAGCGAGCTTATCTTCCGAATACCATTATACCGAGCAGCTTTAAACTTCCATTTCTTGGCGGCGAACTTATCTTCCGAATACCATTAATTAGTACATACCGAGCAGCTTTAAACTTCCATTTCTTGGCAGCGAGCTTATCCTCCGGTAATTGTTCCTCCTTAATATATGCTCTGATAGGATCCATTCAAGATGTTCCTAAATCAAGGGTAATAATATTTATCGTCAGGTCTTCATCTATGCTCCGACTTTCTAATGCTTCAATTGGTATCGTTCTTCGCAGCTCGGTACGAGTAGCTGATGCTAATCGGGCCAAGGCATATGCTCTCACATTATCCATTCTTGATATTCTTACCAGTTTGAACAGCAACAAACTCTGATACCAACTCCATCACCTTTGCTTGATACTTGATCATCAATTCTCCTTCGGCTCATTATTTTCCCAGCATTTGGTTTACGATCAATTGAGAATTACTGAAGACAATAACCTGCTGTGCCTCCATAGTATTTGACAAATTAAGACCTGCAATCATGGCCTCATACTCAACCTCATTATTAGAAGCTTTGAATTAGAAACGTAGGGCGTATTCCCTGTCGACCTCATCTGGGCTGTTCAAAACGATCCCTGCCCCACAACCTGTAGTGAAAGATGATCCATCTACATATAGCCTCCATATAGGCAATTTGTCTTCTAATTTTTGGTCTGACAGAGTTCCTCGGTGGAATACTTTTCGCTTTCTTTCATCATGTCCTGATACTTCTGAATACACCTCTTGAATTTCGATATACCTCCTGAACTTCAATATACCTCCTGAACTTCAATATTCCTCCTGAACTTCAATATTCCTCCTGAGAAAGTGATTAGTCGGGGTTGAATTTGATGCTCGACTGCATGATGATATAAGAATGTGCCACCAAATGAACAAATATATATGTAATAGAAGCCCCCAACTGTGGAATGTGAACTTTGAATGAGATTTATCGACCAATACCAACCGGAGTTGGATTTTATCTACCAACCGGAGTTGGATTTTATCTACCAATAGGAGTTGGTGGTAATCGATAATAAATGATGAAGACTTCCTCGGAGCTGACCAACAGATTGTTGGGGAATAAGATAATATAAATGCTGGAGACCTCCTCGGCGCTGACCAACAGATTTGTTGGGAATAAGATAATATAAATGCTAGAGACCTCCTCAGCGCTGACCAACAGATTTGTTGGGAATAAGATAATATAAATGCAGGATACCTCCTCGGCGATGACCAACAGATTGTTGGGAATAAGATATAATAATAATGCAGGATACCTCCTCGGCGATGACCAACAGATTGTTGGGAATAAGATATAATAATTGCAGGATACCTCCTCGGCGATGACCAACAGATTGTTGGGAATAAGATATAATAAATGCTGGAGACATCCTTGGAGCTGAATAAGATATAATAAATATTTGTCGAGCTCCATGCTGAAATGAGAATAGAATATGCATCCAAATAGATATAAAGAATAATTAAAAAATAATAAAGTGCCTCGCCGATCCGTCGAGGTAGAATCATATAATGCCGAACAAGAATAAGATCTTTCAGAACATAAGAATATGGCCGAGAACGTTGTCAGGCCTGAATATAAATAAGAATTATCCGAACGAATGTTGTAATTCTCCTTAAAGCTGAATAAGTATCTTGTCGAGGCATAATTGCAGAATGCCGAATAAGAATAATATTTTCCAGAACATAAGAATATGGCCGAGAACTTTGTTGGGCTTGCATATAAATAAGAATTACCCCGACCAACTATCCGTTGGGGGTGAAATATAATAACTGTTGTAGCTTTTCCTCGGAGCCGAATATATATAGAGAGAAGAAATTTTTCGAGCTCCATGCTGAGATAAATATAAAATATGAATCCGAACGGATATAGAATAATTTGTGCTTCAGCATTCGTCGGCATTGAATCTTGTGCCTGTAAAAATTAATAATTTGCTCTACCATATGTGTAGGCTGAATTGATTAGTCATGAGAATAATTTACTCATCCAATCAATATATGATATGTATCAGCATAAAAATTTCAAAATATGAAATAATATGTTTTATGCCAAATGTGTGTGAGATGGACAAATTATTATCAAATATGCATCATAAATAAAACGTAAAGTTTTTGATGACCAGAATATCTCGAATCTTGAGATCAAAAAATAACATTCAATGTAAAATTTAAGCCTTAAGAATGTTAATTAAATGAATAAATATATAACCCACTAGATCGTGTGATTTCGTCAAAGAAACCTTGTGATGTGATGAACAAGGGGCCAAAATATCAAATTTGTTCCCAGTCTTGATATGGTCATGATTATTTTACTGATCCTATTTTACAAGAGGTGAGTAATGATTTTTCAGGTGAGAGAAAATTATTTTTTATATTGACCCCTTCCTATTCCCAATTTGGAGAGATAAAAATATGGTGAATGATCGAAATTATTACCAAATTTATATCAAAAATCAATCAATTTGATTTTATTGACATAGATGGAAAATGAACCAAATTAAGTATATAGTTCATAAAAGTGAATGCAAAGAGACTCAAACTTGAAGAGATAGAGAATATATATGGGTCATGATTTCCATGAGAAGACTTTTCATTGTCTTTAACCTTTTCCCATTCTTTTATTAAAAATATGACGGGAATTTGAATAGACATCAAATATCTTACAAAATTTATTTCAAAATCAACAATGAAAATGATCAAATCTTATCATCGTCGTATATATTGGCATATGTAATCATTTAAAATATTTATTTCATGATATTAAATTAAAACTTGAGAATCAAGCAAAGAATTATGATTTATGAAATCCATTATTTTTCAGATTTCTAAATAAGAATGAATCTAACAGTTATGATTTAAAAATCATGATATGCAATATTTTGCAGATAAAAATTGGACAATTAATTTATGTATATAAACATAAAAATCACGATTCAATCAAAAGATGTATGTATAATTGATTATATGTAGAGAAAATAAAAACTTAGCTTTTGGTGGAGAACAACGCTTGTAACAGGTTCCCACAGACGGCGCCAATCTGTTGATGTAAAAAACTAGATTGCTCTAATTATTCAATCACAGATAAATAAATAAGACAAAGATTTTTAAAGTGGTTCGGCTAGGAATAAAGCCTACGTCCACTGTTATGTTATTGCTGAGTGTTTGTGGAATTCTTGATTACAAGTTCTCTCAAGAAATTCCGGTCCCCTTGAATGAGGATGATGCAAGGTATTTATAGCCCTTAGGCTGTACATGAAAGGTCCGATACATTAAATGAAATACATATGAAAGGGTAATACATTTAATGCAGCGTGTGCGTCAAGAATATAAACATTCAATGAACAGTTGAACAGTTGTCCGTTTAATGATACGGCCGAGATGCAGCTCGGACCGCCTTAGTTGCTCGTCGTTCAGGAGTTCATCGGAGCGCTGGAGTTCCTCGGAGTGTTGTAGTTCCTCGGGGTATCCTTGTTGCTCGGAGCGAACATGACTTGGTCGGGGAAAATAAACTTCCTCGTTGTTATTATGCCATGTAGATTGACACGTGTCTTCTTATTATTGGTCCACGTCAGTAGATTAAATTTGGTATCAACACCATGATTTAAAAAAAATTAAATATAACGTATAACCATAGAAACTCTCCAATTTCAAATTATCTGATTAAAAATGGGATTCTTTAATTTATTTATTAAAATTAAAATAGCCAATTTCCTTATTTTCATTATTAAAAAATAATTAAATTATTTTTAATTAAAATAATTTTGGAAATTAAATTTAATTCGAGTAATAAATAAAATTTAATAAATTTAAAATGTAACCTTTCAAAATTCTATTTTCTAAGAAAAACGTGATCTATGGGCGAGCCCAATGATGTTTATCCATATTGTCCAATTTAATAGGTCCGCTAAAATTAATCAATTTTAACATGCCATTAAATAAAACATAAGTATTAAATAAGGATCACAATCACAATAGAATAAGAAAATCAAGAGATACAATTCATAAATAGTAAGAAAACTAAAAATAGGCACGTTTGCATTATGGTCTTTAATTCCTTATCCATGCAATCATCCTTCCCATGTAAGGAACCATACCAAGTTGGAAATCAAGGCTAAGCCAAAGTTTATTCATACGATGGCACCACCACCAAAATACTCTTGGAGGTTTCTCGTGGGAAAATAACACATAACTGCACCGCCGCGCCATGTCGCCAGGGTGCCTAGTATGTCTATGAAGTATGTCGTGACACCTTCATGTGATGTTGTAATCACTAACTAACACTCCCATGGTGTGTTATGACACAATAAGAGTGGACAAAAACTGTCAAAAATATTTTCTGAAAAATCTCATACGTCCAAGGAATTATCTTCGATGTCCGGCTTATCAATTAATGTAGATTTCAACAAACTCCCAAAATTACATGTAATAATTACTACCAAATCTAATGATCTAAAACTAAATATTAATTATTACGACCCAATCGAAGTTAAAAAAATAACTACGCATAAATCATCATAGGATCCAATCTCATAAAATTAATAATTATGAGTTAGACCATAATGGAGGGACAAAACTTATGAATCTATGAAAAAAATTTAGGCCCTAGATCTATTATTCAGTCAAGATAAAAACTAAATAGATTAAACAGATTTTTTCGTGGACAACAAGGATTTTCCAATTATCATGTAAATCAAAATCGTGCTATGATACTAATTGCTGAAGGACTTAAAAAATACCATATCATTTTATTTATATGATAATTGGGTTTCAGTAAAAAAAACTAAGTGTGGTGGATCTACAGATTAGATTCAAGATCTCATACCTTTGTGATTCCTTCTAGCCTAAACTGTTGAGATTTGATATCTTTTATGTTACACTGATCTGTGTCGTAAATATAAAGTGTGACAGTCACAAAATTTAAATGATTTTTTTCAAAGATCTTAACAACCTCAAAGTCATATATTTCACGAGTTTTTATATATTTAGGCCTATGAAACCCACAAAAAAAATTCAACACCATCTGATCAATGGTTCCCAAATTATAGCTCTTACAACTTAACACAGTGACGTGTCATATATATATGTTTGGGCAGATGAAATTGTATGTTCTTGAATTGATTTCATCCTTAAACCTTCATATCAATGAATCACAAAGTATTATATCAGGGTTCACATGAATTATAACTCTTTCTTGCATATTTTATCAACCTTCTTGATTCTTTCTTAATTCGATTTCAAATTTAATCTGTGTTGTAAGATCTTCTTCATGAATCAATATTTTTTAAAGATGCATGAAGACAGTGGACCAAATAATCTATGAATTACTTTAAATTTCATTTGCCTCTCCCTCTATGTAGCAGGAACCTGTGGTTCCAATTTCATAATTTTTAGACGCTCCAATTGGCAAAATATATTTTACAAGATAACATCTTTTAAATAAACCTCGAGATAATCCATGCTATTTCTTAAAGCCAATACATGTCAATAGTGTGTGGGAAAAAGGAGCATGACCTTACCACTTATTTTTAAGTATTTTCTGATCTATAATGATCTCACACTTATTAGGAGACAATGGGTTAATTATATATGCTAGCATGATAACCCAAGGAGAAATAGGAGACTAGCCTCCTATAGAATTAGAATCCTAATTAAACTCTATAATTAATTCCATTATTCTACAAATTATTATTTATTCATTAAAGAATAATAATGGCACTTTAGTATACTCTCTCAAAATTATAATTTCAAACTCCTCGTTATTGAGTACTTAGTAATCTCCTCACGTTAAGATTACAAATACCCGTCGATTAAATTAAATTACGATCAATTATATTTAATAGACCTCTTATAAATTCCTTGAGAACATTCGCTTAACTTATTTGATATATCGGATAATATAATCTACCCACCGAGTTTAACATATTCAAAACTTATATGAAACATCAAGAGGGTATTATCAATCTTTAAACTGAGACGTGGATTCCATTCATAATTAACATTCACCATACACTAATTACTATTACCCAATCTACTAATTTTATTGATCCATTAATGAATATCACCCAATAGGTCGAAGCAATGAACAACCAATGCACATGTCCATCACTTATGTCAAGATTAATAGCTAAAGCACTCATAATAACCATGATTTTTTTATGATATTATATAGTTAGTATAAAGTCAATTATCTCAAATTGGTCACGTTTAATGCGCATTGAAAAATGCACGGTGGTCCGATTATACATATAAATCATATATTATGTCATACACACAAACTAAATACTATTTAGTCCAAATTTTATCTTGATTAAACAGGGTGAACCTAAACAAGCAAGATATTGAAACTAAATGAAAATAAACCATAAACAGAAGATAGGAGATGAGGAAAAATCCCTTTCGGGGAAAACCTATGTTTCAGCACTGTTTACCACTATGTATTACTGAATGACATCTTCATACTTATAAAACTTAGAGTTCCACTAAGTGATGTATTAATGTCTTGAGCCTGTGTTGTCAACAGCAAGCGATGAAGATCTAACAACACCCCACAGTAAGCTTCACTTGCCTCGGTGTCCATCAATCACCCTCACGATAAAGTATTCCTATCTTCAGCAATAGAGGATCAACTCTACAAAGGTATGAACATGTATTATGTTCTTCTAGGGTTTCATAAATGCTCAATAATCATTAAAGGATTTGGATTTGGAAAATAAAAGAGTTTTAACAACTAGGGTTTGGAGACCTTTGGGATACGTATGGGAAAACAAATTTCACCAAAAGTTCTTAGCAAATCTTATCCTAAAACCCCTTTTTATATATAAAAAAATAGGAATTTTAAGGCCATAGAAATTTTAAGAAATCTCGTTCGAACAAAAATAGGACCTCGTTGGAATAAAAAAGCTAACTCGTTTGAATTAAGGAAAAACTTGTTCGGACAAATTGCCAATTGCTTTCTAACTAGCTTCAAACAAGCTTCAAACGATATTAGTTTTGCTAATAGAAAATAACATTTGATGTTTAATTGAGGTTTGTTTTAATGGATAGCAAAACTTGTTCGAACGAAGTCGTAAAGTCGTTCGAACGACTTGAAATAAAAATATTCCCTGAACATTTTATAAACACATCCCCTAAATAAAATGTTGACACATAATCAACACCATATACCTTCTTGATAATTGTACTGGCAATCTCAACTCTTTCGATCCTTGATCGTTGCAGTAGATCACTAACTTGTATTCACTTAAATCTCTTCATAATGTACATGATAATAAAGGTGTAACGAAATATTCCAAACACAAATAGATGAAGAGAAATTATAAGTCTTCCTCTTACAAGTCTCTCCCATTGGCTATTCTAGTATAAAACACAAAAATCAAAAAAAATATTAACCCCTAAGATAAGTTCAACTAATTTCCTCCCAAACACGAAAAGGAAAAAATACTTGTGACTTTGTCTTCATTGAAAATCTTCATCGTGTAGTCCACGAAATCATCAAGGGAAAAAAGACCTACAGACATGAAGCAAAAGAAATACTGTGACGCATGGAGTTTAAAGAAAATGCAAAAACTCCCCCTGAATATGTTCTCCCCCTCTTTGTCTATAACAGACTAAGGGTTAGAAACTAATCCTGAAGCGTCAAGAGAATTTAAGAAAGAAATATCATTACAAAGAATAAATAAGGAAGCATATGCGATGAAACTTCAACGAAAGCATCCAAAAAAAAATTTTATTTTTTTTATTTTTGAATATATAAATATAAATATAAGTACAATTGCAAACACTCAAACCATGGAGTAGCACGAAAATTTTTTAGTTATGAAAATGGAATGAAATTGAGTGAATTTAATTCCTAAAAAAATCAACATAGGCATATGCAGCAAAGGTGCAGGAAGTCAAAGACATACTCCTAAAGAAATAACTCAATTCAACCTTAGGTGTAAAATTATTGAATAAAATGAGATTGACTCAACTTATGCAAAATGTCATGAAATTCAATGCTTTTCAAATCAATAATACAAAACTATTTAATATTTTTTAGGAAATTTATTGTGAAAACCCATTGATCTTCAACATATATCACCCATAAAACCTCACATTTTAATCATAAACTTATAAAAATTTTAAATGAATCATATTGCTCGTGTTAACAGAGTAGCAATGAAACAAAAAAATTATCCTCGACACCTCTGTTTTTATGTGACGAAATCATGGTTTAGGCTCTTACCAATGGTGACTTTTAATGTAAAGAATGTCGCTTCTTTACTAGCCCCTTTTCATTGCATAAATCAAAATCAAATTTTTCGAGATAAAAAATCCAATCAATGGTTCTTACATGAATAATTAATTCCTAGTACATTTGGTTCGTTATTAACCCAGATTGATATCAGAACACCTTATTCGATATATGAAAAGGAAGCATAATCTTCAAAAGTTCATGCATGTATGTAATAAAGGGGATATAAAAAGACTATCATGAAGGAAGTAATGATCAAAGAACAATGCAATGTTAAACATGCATTTCTAAGTAGACAAAGAGAATGAAGCCAACTCTCATAAAACCATGAATAAGTCCTATTAATGGATGGAATGTAATTGAGGTTCGAACATGTCAAATGTGCATCCATATACGATGCAAAAAAAATACAAAAATATTTTTAATTTTTTTCAAAATTTTCATCAAAACATAAAATCCTTTTAAATTTTTTAGAAAAATTTTCTTAAAGAAAAGAAAATATTTTTAAATTTTTTCAAAATATAAACATAAGAATACAATCCAGTAATAGAGACAAAAGAAAGAAAATAGATAATCACCCTATACAAGAAACAAGTCTTGACCTTAATCATTAGTCTGGGAGGTATTCTCAAAAGAGGGAGACATCCTTTGAAATTACTCCATCAAACATTGAGAGGTTTTGTCTAAAAACTCCACTTTCTATTTAAGACTAGAAAAGTCTCTGTAGAGATGTGTCGAAGCATGTGTAAGATCATGTGTGTGAGCGACTCATCCTAACGTAAAGTCAAACTCCCTAAGATGACCTCCTTGTTTGCAATGTGTACAAACATAGATCGGTTTGGGTCGACATTGGTTAAAACTCCTAGTATGAGTTGTCCATCTTGGGTTAGGTCGAGGCCCATAAGTATCCATCATAAACTTGGTAATTAGTTTGGATGCAATATTAAAAAAGGATGACCCATCGTAACCTTTGTCTTGCCTCTGATTAAAACCTAATGCGGGATCGAGGAAAATCTTTCCAACCTTCTTATATGTGTCATTCAAAGTGACTTTGACATTCCGGGTACGTTCAAGATCTTTCTCAAGTTGGGAAACATGGGCTTTAAGTTTCTCACCAATCTCCAATTATGCTTGAAGATCTCTCGTAAGACTAGACACTTTGTTGGTCAAGTCTGAATTTTTCCTTCCCACCACAATGAGTTGCTCACACAAAGAAGCTTTCAACTTATCAAGATGACTCACCAAGGCCTCACACTCTTTTGAAAATTTCAACTCTTTTTCAAAATCCAACACCCTAAGAGTCAAATTTTTATTTTTCATTTTAGTTTTTAAAGATTTGGTGTCAATTTTGGTGTAAGCTTGTTGGACGTCACGTTCTCCCTCACTCAAATTCTCTTCATCACCCTCACTCTCTCGAGAATGGTTTGACATGTTATCGAGGATATCATGATTATAAATGTCCTGATCAATGTGGGATGTACTAGAAGTAATGACGTGACTAGCCATGAATGTGGTAAAATTAGGCTCATGCGATGTCCATCCTCGGAATCCGCCGACTTGACATCAGTATCGCTTAGAATGGCATTGTAGGTGCCTTTTCCTTCGCCTTATTTCTTAATCCTAGTAGGAGACTCATGAGCTTTATGTCCTTTCCCCTCGTAGTCATAACAACTCTCCATTTTAACTTTCCTATGGTACTCACCTGTTTATTTCATAAGTCTGAAGATCACCTAGAGCTATCCTAACCAAATCTTGTTTACAATTCCCAAGGAGTTTAGGATGGAGACTTTCATGCTAAAGGAGGCAGGAGAGACTCTAGAATTTTCTTAACCACTCCAACTTTCGAATAAAAATTAACCCAAGTTAAACTAGAATTCATAATATCAGACAAACGTGCATAGAATTTATAAAAAGGATCAGTTTCATTCATGCATATGGTCTCAAATTGTGTCGTAAGATTTTGAAGATTAGAAGCTTTCACGACATTGGTACCATCGTGTATGAGTTGGAGGATGTCCCATGATTCTTTAGACATGGTACACGTTATGGTGCAAAGAAATTCCTCTAGTGTGACAGCACCAAAATGAAAATTAACCTTGATATTTAAAATTGATTAGTCTAAGTTCATCCTTAGTCTAATTAGAAAATTTCTTGAGACTAATGACATGATCATTAGTTACAGTGGGAGGAGTCCACCCCCTTTCAATAGTAAAACAGACGCGCTCATTAATTGACTTCTGAGATGATCGCATTCGAGCTTCTCATATGCATAATTAGAGCCATTAAATAAACGTGGCCTATTGGACAAGTTAACCATATAACCACCAGGATTTATCTAAGTAACTTGTAGAAACAAGCTCTGACATCAATTTTAAAAATACAAAGTGGTCCGATTATATGTATTAATCGTTTACTAAGTCACACACACAAACCAAATTTTATATAGTCCAAATTTTATCTTGATTAAACTAGGTGGACCTAAACATGTAAGATATTAAAACTAAATGAAAACAAACCACAAACCATAAATAAAAAAATAAGCGATGAGGAAAAATCCTTTTCAGGAAAAACCTATATTTTAGCACTATTTACAACCAGGTATTACAGAACGACGTCTACAGACTTACAAAACTTATAGATCCCCTAATTGACGCAGTAATATCTTTGATCCTTATTGTCAATAGTCAGCGATGAAAATCTAGTAATGCCCCACAGTAAGATCCATTTGCCTCGGTGTCCACCGATCATCCTCAAGAAATAGTATTCTTATCTTTAACATTAGAGAATCACTCTACAAGGGTATGCATATGTATTGTAATCTTCAAGGGTTTAATAAATTCTCAATAAATAATCCAAGGGTTTGGATTTGGAAAACAAAAGAGTTTTAAACATACTAGGGTTTAGAGACCTTTTGGATATGTATGTAAAAATAAATTTTACCAAAAGTCCTTAGAAAAGTTGATCCCAAGACCTTTTTTTTATTAAAAATACAAATTTTGAGGTGGCACATATTTTGAAAATTTTCGTTCGAATGAAAACAGGACCTCATTTGAAAGAAAATAATAATTCATTCGAACTAAGATAAAACACGTTCGAATGAATAACCAATCTTGATAGAATCAACTTCAAATTATCGTCTGTTATTTGATGTTCGGTTGAAGTTAGTTTGAATGAACTGCGAAACTTGTTCGAGCAAAGATTAAAAGTTGTTTGAATGACTTAAAATAAAAAACTATTCCTCTAACAATCTATAAAACAAACCCTGAATAAAATTCTTACACATAATCAAAGCCATATACCTTCTCGATTATTGTTGCGATGATCTCAACTCTTTTGATCTTCGATTGTTGCGTTCGGTCACTAACTTGATTTCACTTGAAGCTCTTGAGAATGTACATGATGATGAATGTATAATTGAATATGGAAAACTAAAATAGATGATGAGCAATTGTAAATCTTGCTCGTAAATACACAAAGTGTACTAGCACAATAATTCGAAACTATATTGTTTTTCGAAATCAAGATAGACCTACTAAAATATTGTGCGACAATACTACTGATGGTGTGTCCATATTTATCTAATATTGTGGACTAGACTAATATTCTACAAGAATTGATGAACTCATCTTCTTTGTGTAAGTCGGACTCTACACACCAAACCATCTATTGTGTAGAATAAAAGGCACATATGCATTAATCTATACTAATATTATAAAACAGAAGCATCTCATTTAGTTCATCTCACAATCTATGAATCCACGTGTCATCCCATATATTTATCCCTTAATAACCCTCTTCATTCATTTTATATCTCTATTTCCTCACTCTTCCTTTTCCTCCACCACTCTCTTCACTCAATTAAATGAGCTGAATGTATTCATATCCCCTTATTTACTCTTACCTAAACATTTCCTCTCCCTCTCTCTTTACGTCTCTCTCTGTCATCTATCCCCAATCCATCCCTGCCATGTTCTCTCATCTCTTTCTTTAAAACGAGGTTTTAGCCACTCGGTTGATCAAAGACCTATGAGGAACAAAAGAATACATGATAAAATTAATAAATGAGTGGTCAATATCAATCAAATTGTTTGCATATGGACATGAAGATAAAGATATTATAGAAAGATATACAATTGCGTTATAGAGGTCTCAGCTTCATGAGGGTTAGAATTAAAGTATTTAGGAGCACGAAGAAAAATGAGAAAGAACCCCTAGCGTAAGAGGGAATGAAGTGATAGTTAGAACTAGGGTTTAATGTGAAAGTGGATCAGGATTTAGTGTTGGAGAGGCCAATTATCAATACACACATGTTATGTGTCCCAAGATGGAGTTCTTCATGAATCCGTGCCAATTCTCAATGTGAGCTTTAATGTCTCACGTTAGTAATATATGGATATAAATTTGTTGGCTATTTTTGTTACATTTCTCGATATTTAGCATCATTATGAAGCATCTCTTCCTAAATTTTGTGTGGATTGTATCTATGTATGCAGGTTAGTTACGAGTTATGGATACTCACATGCATGGTTTTAAAAATCAACCATTGCATATCGAATCGACCAACACATTACGGTATTTTGAGAGACCATTTTCGATACACCACGATTTATCGAACCGAGATAAAATCACATGGGTATCATCGATACACACTATTACACATTCTCCATTAAAGAGCAGAGGGGTTATTTCGAGTTTTATGATAAACGTGCATGGAGAGAAGGAAAAATGTGGAAAGTTGGGTGATGGGTCATGGATTTTAACTGTTCTAGATAGGTCTCTAGCGAAAATGAGATTTGTTTTTCTTGACATGTTACGTGGGAGAGGAAAGTGAACTAAGCTTAACATAAAAAGAGACAGAGACAGGGCAAAGACTACTTTTATTAAAATTATTAGAAAAAATAGTTTTGTAACAAAATTATTGAACAAAATAATCACTTTAGAAGTGGGTGAAATGTAATTGAAAAAAACATGTGCAAAATCTTGAAATTCAGCATTATATAATTAAAATATAAGTATCATTCCATTTTATGGAATTTGTCAATGCTAACAAAAATTCATCCTCACGGTAACCGATTGCTGTTATATTACGTCTGACACTCTCGATATCATTACACCACGACCACAACCATTATGTTACACGATACCGTTATCTAAAACTGTGCTCACAAGGGTAGACCCGAGCCTATAGTGGAAAATTGTTGGAGGTTGAAAATTTTAGACGATTTATATTGTACTCATATAAATCTAAATCCTTTGATATTTTCATAATCTATTTTTATGGAATACTAAATTAATTGATAATTTGCTAAATTTTTTCTTTCAGACGTTCATTAAATTTATTTCTTTAAGGTCTCCAGCAGCATATATCAACCATTTGATGAAAATGTGACACCCCGCCCACTTTAATCATGGGTGATGAGTCCTTTATCAAAATAAACGTGAATATCAATTAGTTCATTCTTAGCATCACTATCGAAAACCATTCTTAAATTACCAACCAACTATGTTAAATTAAGCCAATGCCAATTTTATCTTTCATTAACATAATAACATGCGGAAAATAGAAATATAATAAGAGTCTGGATCGTCACACTACCAATAAATAAAAAATAAATACCGAATAAACCATGTGTATCCAAAACATAATCCAAACCATAAGTCTGCAGCAATAAACTAAATCCAAGTACATTGTCTAATAAATAAAATCAAAAGTGTATCAACTGAAAGGGAAACATGCCTAAATGAACTACTGAATCAAAGTCTATTCTAGGAATGAATAACTCAAGCATCTACATAAAGTCTTGTAATCCTCCATAAATGTTGTAGCTACGCATCTATGGATGGATCCTCAAACTTTTCATCCCTGTGACTTGTCACCTAAAATGTTTTGGAAAATATTTTGACATGGGTCAGAGTCCAAAGCCTTTAAAAAATATTTAGCAAGTAATTAAGATGCATAAGTTAAATATGCATTAACACTTTTCATATTTGAAAGGGTGTCGCACTCTCTTCGTATATTACTCTCCCCTTAACTACCGTGCACACCCAATGCTTCCCTTCTAACCCACTAGTTATACTACCCCACCTAACTAGTCCTGCAACATATCTTCCTATCACACTAGTCTATCCTGAGTACTAACTCGATTTGGTTCCTAATATATTACACTCATTAACTTGGTTAATCATTCCCACTTTAATTAATCATATAACTTTCACACTCAATATATATAAAATACATTCACAATTTATGTATTTAACCCATATATAATTACCTATTATATTATATATGTATAAATATGCTACAACAATCACACACATGTCATGTATAATAACCATCCTCCCGAGTAATAACTCACTCGATGCTTGTCTCATAATTCTATATATCCCAGGTATACTCACTCTAACCCGATTACCATAAGTTGATTAACTCACACCGAAATAGGTAAATAAAATCACAAATGTATTCGAGGCAGTCATATTTTCTCGAGAGTGATACCGAATTATACCCAAAATGTCTCACCTCAAAAAATAAATCACATAATAAAATACTGGACGATATGACCTGGGGACTATACTCTCCCTGCATTCACTAGCCAGGGGATCCACCTGCATTGCGCAACCTCCGATGATAGCACTAGAGGGGTATATTTCACATAAATATCGTGCACACCGATATCTATAAATTGCACGTGTGTGTGTGTGTGTGTATATATATATATATATATATATATATATATAACTTAAAATAAATCTGGCTAACCCGTGCCTAACACCCGTGGCACTAGGACATAATCCCCGAGTCAATTTTCTCGACTCTTAATTTATTTAATTTAACATCCATTAAATAATTAATGTGGCTTCACTTGTAAAAATTCCCTGACTCACCCATATCGGCCCGTATTTAATATTCATGACTTTATCACACGTTATTTGTTTCTTAGGTTACTCACCATTTCACACTTTTGTAAAAATATATGTATCCACCCATTATCCCTAGGTAGTATGCTTTCATTTATTTTTCACTAAATAACTAACCCTTGAACTATCTTGAACAAAACTAGAGCCAAAAAATAAAATCAACGAACATG
Organism: Sambucus nigra; assembly: GCA_949130495.1. NCBI lineage: Eukaryota > Viridiplantae > Streptophyta > Magnoliopsida > Dipsacales > Adoxaceae > Sambucus > Sambucus nigra. The sequence continues at coordinate 46,335,946 of OX422216.1, read as the reverse complement.
TGTGGAAACAGGCAGTTCTTCCCCAATCATTTTTCTCCATGTTTGTTCACCCAAGCCTTCATAGATTCTTCCCAAAACTCAACCCAAGAAAACCCAAGGTTTATTACACATCTAAATAGGTTCCAATCATGACATAAACCATTAAACATCACTGATTTCTCATCAAAATCCATTATTACACGAATTGGGTTTTCTCAATTTTATTATGTCCTCTCATTCAATTTGATTCTATAATCCAAATTAAATTAAATTAACTACTAGGTTTTGACTATAAATCAGATTCCAATAACGCATGATTATATTTCATCGTCAATTGAACATTAATTCTACATCTAATGTTCAAATCACTAAAAACCCATTTTATATATGACAACCCTCCCCAAAAACAGATTTGTCTACACCTACCATGATATGAACATGAGTTTTTGCAATTTAAAATAGAAGCATGTTAATCACTTGCCTTTTCTAGGTTTATAGGGTCCGATTACATGTTGTAGAAGATGGATTTGACAAGCACACTCAATTCCTCCTCGAATTTGGCCTCTAAAGTTTCCTTCTTTTCTTCCTTCTCTCATCTCTCAATTTCTAGGGTTTAGAATATGCATTATGGTTGCATCTAACTCTTAAACTCAGGTTTAATATCTCTAGTACCGAAATTAGGCTAACGGGACAATTTCAAATGTCCCGAATGCCCCCGTGTGGGATCGATTATGTCTAAAAAGGACCCGAGACCCAATTACTACCATCGGGTGCACTATTTTGACTATCTCGGCCCTTCCACATCTAACCATGATCTCAAAATCACCATCGTAGTCACCCTACAATAATTTCCTATATCAAGATCATATATTCTACATGCGACTCCCGATTGCGATATAACAGTGTCACGTCAACATCATTCCCTATGACGTAAAATAATTATTTACTACTCACTTAGTAATTTTATTCCATTTATGTTAATCTTTATCTCTCTCGATTAATATTTTAATAAACATATGATATTTCATGGAATTAAATTACATCACACGTGTAATTTAAAATAATCGAATTATTTAAATTGTAATTAGTCAGAAATACGGGATGTCACATACTTCCCCCTTACAAAGGAATTTCACCCTCAAAATTGGGGCATACTTGCAGTGAATAACTATGGATACTGATCACGCATGTCATCCTCCCGCTCCCACGTCGACTCATCAACATTTTGGTACCCTCAATGGACTCAAACTAAGGGTACCACCTTAGACTATAACTCACACTCACTATGATCAAGTATCTCCATTGGTCTCTCCTCATACGAGATCTCTAGATACAAGTCTATCTCCTATAATGGAGCATGCCAAAAATCCATCTCGCTCCTCTAGTACTTCTTTAGCAATGACACATGGAACACGTCGTGAATCCTTTGTAAGTGTTGTGGTAGTCCCAGCCTATATACTACTGGTCCCACCCTCTCGATAATAAAAAATGGTCCCATATATTTTGACATTATCTTCCCCTTCTTGTCGAACCTCATAACCCCCTTCATATGAGACACTCGTACTAAAATTTGGTCACTAACCTTTATCTCTATGTGCCTCATGTATGCATCGGCATAACTCTTCCAGTTGTCCTGAGCTATAAGGATGCACCCTCTAATTAACTTAATCTTGGTAGTGGTGTCCTGAATCATCTCTGGCACCAATAGATTGTTGTCCCCTACCTTTAACCAGTAAGAGGGCAAATGACAAGGTTGTTCATATAGTTCCTCAAATAGTTCCATGTCGATGCTGAATTGGTAGTAGTTGTTATACGAAAACTCCACAAATGGAAAATACTGCTCCCATCTTCCCCCAAAGTCAATTATGCTTATCCTCAGTATATCCTCAAGAAGCTGATTAACTCTTATCGCTTCCTATCCGTCTGTGGGTGATATGATATAGTCAAAAATAAATTTGTGCCGATGGACTCTTAAAAGATCTTTCAGAAGTGGGACATAAAAATCTTATCCCGATCCGACACAATATTAATCGAAACTCCGCGCAGTATCACTATCTCAGCAATAAACAGTTGCGTATATTGTCTCATCTCAAAATTCGTACGAACTGATAGAAAACGGGCCACCTTAGTCAATCGATCCACTATCACCCACATGGATTCATGACCTCACTGCGATATCGGTAACCCGGTAATAAAATTCATGGGGATACTCTCCCACTTCCACACTGGAATATCGAGTGGCTATAATATTCCCATCAGTCTCTGGTGGTCTACCTTCACTACTTGGCAGCTAACACACTTCACGATAAACTCGGGTATGTCTCGCTTTATCCCCGACCACCAATACTGCCTACGCATATCCTGATACATCTTATCCCCTCTGGGATGTACGACAAAACACGACTTGAGACTCTGACATCACTATATGTCTCAAATCCTCATCATTTGAAACCACGAGTCTCCCATTAAACATCAATCCTCCCTTAGAACTAATCGAATAGGATTCTACCCCATCTGCTAATAACTGGTGAAATTTGTCCTGGTAATACGGATCCCCTTCTTATGCTTTCACCACCCTCATAACAATCTCGAGTGCGACAGCCAATACGAACATACAGGCTCTGGAAACCTCATCACCGTGTTAAAGTTCTCTCCCCTTTTCCTTCCAAATCTCCGCTATCTCCCCAGCGGGCCATCGGCTCAATGCATCTGCCACCACATTAGCCTTTCTATGATGATCCTGAATATCAAACTGGTAATCATTCATGAACTCTAATAATACCCTCTGCCTCTTGTTCAGATCCTTCTGTATGAATAGATACTGAAGTGATTTATGGTCCATAAATATGGTAAACTTCTCCCCCAAAATATAGTGCCTCTAAATCCTTAAGGCAAACACAACCGCTGCTAAGTCTAAGTTATGCGAGGGGTAATTCCTCTCGTAGGGATTAAGCTTGTGATATGCATAAGCTATAGACCTCTCATCCTTCTTTAGTACACCCCCAAGTCCCTGCAAGGATGCATTTGTGTAAACATTGTACTCCACTCCTTCCTAGGCAATACAAGTATAGCTACTGAGGTCAATTTGTCCTTTATCTCATCAAAAGCTAACTGAAATGGTCATCCCAAACAAACAACACCCCCTTATAAGTCAGGTTTGTCAATGAATCGGCAATCTTTGAGAAACCCTTAATGAATTGTCGATAGTATCCTGCTAGCTCCATAAAACTACGAACCTCGGTCGGTGTCGTTCGTTATCCCCACACCCTCACTGCCAATACCTTACTCAGATCAACAGCAATACCCTTATCAGACATAATGTGGCCCAAAACCTGCAGCTCCCGAAGCCAAAACCCACACTTCTCGAATTCATGATCCCGTAATGTCTGTAAGACCATCCGCAGATACTCGACATGTCCATCCTCTTAATGATAGTAAATTAGAATATTTTACATGAACATAATCATGAACTGGTAAAGAAGATCTCTGAAAACTCAGTTCATCATATCCATGAACATCGTTGACACATTGGTGAGCTCAAATGACATCACCCTAAACTCATGTGCCCCATAGTGTATCAAAAAAGTAGTTTTAGGAACGTCCTCCTCTCTGACATGCAATTGATGATATCCCGACCTCAAATATATCTTGGAGAAGTAAGTTGCTCCCGTCAACTGGTCAAAAAGGTCACCGATCCGAGGCAGCGGGTACTTATTTTGGATCATGGCCTTGTTCAACTCCCTATAATCGAAACATAACTGAAGTGATCCACCCATCTTTTTAACGAACAACATCGGCGCACCACACGGTGGTGTACTCTGTCTAATGAAACCCTACCCCATATGCTACTAAATTTTCTCCCTCATCTCTTGTATCTCTAATGGGGCCATGCGATAAGGCGCTCGGGTGATAGGCCTCGTACCCCGTGCTAAGTCAATAACAAACTCAATTTCCCGGTTAGGCGGGAGTCCGAGTATCTCCTAAAACTTGTCCTCAAACTCCCTCGCTACTGGAATTGATTCTAAAGAGATAGCCACTTCCTGTGAGGTCTCCTCCTCAATGTAATACAGATATGTACTTGACCCTCCCTAAGGAAGAGGCATTATCGCTAGGAACAGCTCCTACCCTGGAATAGAGAACACAATGATCCTCCCGAAACAATCCGCCTTCGCTCGGTATCCAACTAACGAATTCGTACCTAAAATGATGTCACAACCCTCCATATCTAACACTAGAAGGTCAACTTCTAAACATAATCTCCCCACATCAATATCCACACACCTACAGATCGAGCGTATGAGTTTACCATTACTCAAAGGTGACTCTTCAGACATAATAAAACTATCAATTTTCTCTAATAAATCGGTCGCGAGTGCAAATCTAGTGTCTATAAATGAGTATGATGCCACCGTATCAAATAAAATCCTACCCTCAAGCCTGTGAATAGGAAACATACCCTCTACTGTAGGTGTCGTCTGTCAGGCCTACTGTATGACTACATCTCGGACGTTATAGACACGTTCGTATTGTAACTGTCCCTGCTATAATGGGTTGGTGGTGTTGGTTCTATCAAGGGCAACTTCGTCCGTTGACCCTGTTGAGCACCCTGTTATTGTGGTCCCCTACCCCTTTGTGGACACTCTCCCCTCATATAAATCGGGTGCTCGTACATAAAGTAATGCCTCGATGTGACCCTTCTAGCTCTATCGAGGTTATCCCCGCTATTGGACCTAGTGGCCTCGACCCTACTGGCCTCCCCCATTGTTCCTTTGGCCCAAGTGGCCCTGAGGAACATATTGGTGTTACTGAGGACCCTGCTGGCCCTCGCTAAAATCTCCCTCGGGTCGATAGCCTCCATATCTAAATCTCATTATAGAATACCCTACCAAGAATCCTACCCCTATTATCTACCTATTTGTTATTGTGGTGCTCCACTAGCACCATTCCCACGTCCCTCACTCCCCGTCTTGCTTCCCTTCAGATGTAAGCGATGATCCTAGAAATGTAAAAGTGCGACATTGACGACATCAGTATGATTCCTCAATGCAGGGTTACCTATAAAGTGTTGCCTGATACTCCAGGCTAGTCCATCGATAAACTTTATCTTCTGTTTCTCTTCGTTGTTCACCTCGTCTGGCATAATATTAGCCAAAGGTGTGATCCCCTCCTCTTACTTAGCTACAGAACGGTCACCCCAAACCACCTCATTGAACTTCTTTTGCATCTCTATCTCAATGGCTGGCAAAAAGTGTTTGTGGTCAAGCCTCACCCAGAACTCAGTAATGGGCACATTATCACTCTCCTCGGTAGTGGTAACAGACTCCCACAACTGTAAAGCTGCCCCAAAAAGTCTAAAAGTGGCTAACATCTTCTTACGTCTCCATACTCAACCATGCGCAGGTGGGGCTGAATATTCTTCTTCCACTGGCAAGCCAAGATCAAATCAGAACTACCCTAAAACTCGGGTGGGTGGCCCTTCTAAAACACCTCCCTCACTCTTTGCCAATCTGAAGGCCCCGAGTGGGCCAAGATAATGGGTGCCACTAGCTGCTGTGGTGGCTGGGCCTGAGGAAAGTGGAGTTCCATGGAAGTAATAGCGTCATTTACTGCCTATGCCACAATAGTGTCTACCTATGTTGCTGTAACTGTCCCCTGCGATGGTTGTAGCTGCAGTGCCTATGGCTCTTTCAGAGCCTCCCTCTCATCGTCACTCATCGCTTCCCTTGCTGGTTATCCTCACCTGGGAGGCATCTGAAATCAGATCGAATTGTATGAGTTCATAATCAATACAAATATAATAGCAGGAGAACGTAATCTCAAATACGTAATCATAATTGCAATGGTTCTAATAATAGAGAATGCTACGCTCAAATCATAGTAAGCCGCACAGATTCTATTGACACTAGAACCTGATACTCTGATACCATTTGTGACACTCTGCCTACTTTAATCATGGATGATCAGTCCTTTATCAAAAATAAATAGGAACCTCAGTTAGTTCAATCTTAGCATCACTTTATAAAACAAATCTTAATTTACTAACCACATACGTTAAATTAAGACGGTGCCAATTTTATCGTTCATTAACGCAACAACATGAAAAAAATATAAATATAATAACTCATCCACAACAAATATAAGAGTCTGAATCGTAACACTATCAATAGATAAATAATAAATACCGAATAAATCATCGGTACCCAAAACATAATCAAAATCATAAGTGTACAGCAATAAACTAAATCCATGGTCATCGTCAGATAAATAAAACCAAAAGTGTATCAACTGAAAGGGGAAACATGCCTAAATGAACTACCTAATCAAAGACTAATCTAGGAATGAATAACCGAAGCGTCTACACAAAGTCCTGCAATCCTCCATATATGCTGCAGCTACGCATATCCCTAGAATGAGTCCTCAAGCTTGGCGTCCCTTTGGTTGGACACCTAAAGTATTTTGGAGAATATTTTAGCACGGGTCAGAGCCCAAATCTTTTTAAAAATATTTAGAAAGTAATTAAGAATGCAACAATTAAATATGCATTAACACTTTTGATATTTAAGCATGCGTCGCACTCTCTTCGGATATCACTCACCCCTCAACTACCGTGCACACCCAATTCTTCCCTTCTAACCCACTAGTTATACTACCCCACCTAACTACTCATGTTACATATCTTCCTATCACACTACTCTATCCCGAGTACCATCTCCCTTTAGTTCCTAAATTATTACACTCACTAACTTAATTCCACTTTAATTAAGCATATGACTTTCACACTCGCTATATATAAAATACATTCACACTTTATGTATTTGACCCGTATAAAATAACCTAGTCTATTTTATACGTATAAATATAATATAACAATCACACACATGCAACGTATAATAACCATCCTCCTGAGTAATAACCCACTGGATGCTTATCTCTATAATGCTATTATATCCCAAGTATACTCACTCTAACTAGGTTACCATAAGTCAGTTAACTCACACCGAAATAAGTAACTAAAATCGCAAATGTAGTGGAGGTGGTTATATTTTCCCAAGAGTGAGACCGAATCTTACCCAAAATGTCTCACCTCGAAAAATAAATCAAATAATAAAATATTGGACGATGTGACATGGGGACTACACTCTCCCATCATTCACTTGCCAGGGAATTCTCCCGCACCACACAACCTTAGATGATAGCACTATAGGGGTATGTTTTCACATAAATATAATGCACACCTATATCTATAAATTGCACACACACACACACAGAGTTGTAAACCGTGCCTAACACTCATAGCACTACCCCATAATCCCCGAGTTTATTTCCATGACTCTTAATTTATTTAATTTCATATCCATTAAATAATTAATGTATCTTCACTTGCTAAAATACCTGGACTCACCCACATCAGCCCGTATATAATATTCACAACTTTATCTCACGTTATTCGTTTCTTAGATTACTCACCATTTCACACTTTTCTAAACCCATATAGATCCACCCGTTATCCTAGGCAGTAGGTTTTAATTTATTTTTTACAAATAATTAACCCTTGGACAATCCCCAACAAAACTAGGTCTAAAAAATAAAATGACCGAACGTGTCTGGAAGTAGTCATCATTGATCGATCGATCAATCGATGCTACTCCAATAGACCTTATTCCTCAATCATTTTTCTCCATGTTTGTTCACCTAAACCTCCATGGATTCTTTCCAAAACTGAACCCTTGCATACCCAATGTTTATTACACATTTAAATAGGTTCCCATCTCGATTTAAACCATTAAACATCACTGATTTCTCATCAAAATCCATTATTATACAAATTGGGTTTTCTTTACTTTATTCAATCCTATCATTCAATTTTATTATATAAACCAAATTAAATGAAATTAACTACTAGGTTTCGACTATAAATTAGATTTCAACAACATATGATAGTATTCTCTCATCAATTGAACATAATTCTACGTCTAATGTCTAAATCACCAAAAACCCATTTTACATGTGACAACCCTCCTAAAAATGGATTTGTCGACACCTACCATGATATGAACATGAGTTTTTATAATTCAAAACATAACCCAGTTATTCATTTGTCTATCTAGGATCATATGGTCAGATTACGCATGTAGAAGATGGATTTGACAATCACACCCAATTCCTCCTTGAATTTGGCTTCTAAAGTCCCCTTTTTTCCTTCCTTCTCTCTTATCTCAATTTCTAGGGTTTAGAATCTAAATTATGGCTACCTATAACTCTTAAACTTCGGTTTAATGTCTCTAATCCCAAAACTAGGATAATGGCCAAGCCCAATTACTAACTCCGAGTACACTATTTTGACTATATCGATCCTTCTGCAACCAATCGTGATCTCGAAATTACTATCAGAGTCACCCTACAATAATTTCCTACCTCAATCTCATATAGTCTACACGCAACTCCCGATTGAGATATAACAATGTCATGTCAATATTACTCACTATGACGTAAAATAATTATTTACTACTCACTTAGTAATTTTATTTCATAAATATTAATCTTTATCTCTCTGGGGTAATATTTGAATAAACACATGAAATTCAATGCAATTAAATTATTCTACATGTGCAATTTAAAATAACTGAATTAATTAAATTTCAATTACTCAGAAATACGAGGTGTTACAGAAAACTCATGAAGAAAATTATGAAGGCATATAAAGTAGAAGCTTAAGTATCTCCATTCATATTTGGAATTTTGGAATCTTTGGTGAAAGTACCAAGGCTAAAAGTACCTCCTTTGATTTCTTATTTTTGTTTGTTGTTGGGTTGGGTGGCGGTGTAAAATGTAGTTTCGATAAAATTGACATTAAATTTATACCATTTCTTATGTTACCGATTAGTGCATTTAGAGAGATTTTAGGTTTGGAGAGAAGTTTATTTTGTCGCTATAAAGAATTCATATAGTTTAATCTTTTTCAAATAAACCATAATGTTATAAACTACTAATGTGAAAACTGGTATACCTTTATGGTTGGTTCTTTATTTAATTCTTTGAATTTTTTAGTATAATTTTAACAAGTATACACACACACACACACACACACACACACACACACACACACACACATATATATATATATACACTAGTGTATACCCGTGCCTGAAAGCACAGCGAAAATTTTCAGAAGTACTTAATCGCAAAACGGCAAAAATTTCTAAAGTAATTGCAAAACGAACAAAATTTGTTCCACAACGAAACAATTTTTTTTTAAAATGGTCATAAATTCTAAAGTTGTGCGCGTCATGACTCCAACTCGCATGTCTACAACACGTCTTGAATCGTCGCACGACTAATATATATTAGGCAAGAAGATAAAAGTTGTATAACCTCAAAATTGTGTGTATCGGTGAACATAATACATAGGGACAAAGAGGCTGATAAGTACCTGAACAAAGACAATGATAAGTACATGAAAAAATGGACTAAGCCTACTAATTGGTGAGAAGAAAAGCCTACTCATTAAGTGAGAAGCAAAGCCTACTCATTGGTGACCTATAATAGAAAACCAAAAACAACATAGAAAATAATAATCAAATTGGGTCAGTCCCTAAATTGGGTCTGTCCCTAAACAATATTGGAATGTGAACATTTGAAAGTACTAAATCTGAATCCACTTCCACGCGCTATTGACACCACATACTATCTTTACTCCATTTCTCGCATCTATGGGGTGCTGAATTTTAAAAATAAGGATTAAAAATGTATCCACGGTTCATTTAGAAATTTCAAAGAAAAAATAAGAAACACTGATAGTAATTTTACTTCTTATAGAAATGGTCAAAAAAAATTATCAACAATGCTATGTGAATATCCAAATATATACTATTCAAATTAATTATTGATTGTATAGTAGAAACTACACACAATACTTCATAAACAAATACCAAAATTTTGAGTTAGAAATTCTATAACAAAGTTAGTATCATACAACACAGTGACACTATTCTAATCTTCTACAATTTGAATGTAGTGTTCTTTATCCTGCTCCCAAGCTCCCAGTGCCACTGTTTTTGGTGCAATCGTTGATTCTAGTAAAGCAATTTATTATTGGCCATGGAGAACAGATTGCAGAGGGCAACCTGCACAAAAGTGAAAAACGACAACCTCATGTCGAAAATAATATAACTTTGATGAATTATTTAAACACCGGAGGAACGGTGTGAAGGCTTACACACAATTATAAGATCTACATATAGGGCAACTGGTTGTCTGCATATTGGGTACCAATTTTTTTGGTACCTTGAAACGTTTGCACATACATTGTAGATACACGTGTCAACAAGGCAGGACAGTGGTGTCCCTTGGTTCCGAAACCTCTGCTCCATCGCAACCAACTTGATCTGAACCGACTGGAAAACCTCCATCATTAACGATCGCACCTAAAAAATAGAAGCCACAAAACATGGCTTCAAATCAAAATTTTCCACTATCAACAAAAAAAACATTTGTTGACATATGAGCTAAAAGATTCAGAACTTTTGCTAGAGTGGGCAGGCCTAGCTGTAGAATTTGTGGAAATTGGTTGATTATGTAAGCAAATAACCACGCTGTCAGGGACTGTAATACCCATAACAGCGCAAACACAAACTGATGCGTGTTGTATATTCTTATCAGCAGGTCCTAGTATGATGTTACGTGGAAATGACAGATCCATGGGAAACACGTGAATAAAAACATGAGAGAATATTGAATAGTCCCAAAAAGTTACCAAAATTTGTTATAAATATTATTGGGGAAATTTGCCAAACACTAAGAATGCAAACACATGAAATAGTATTACCCGAAAGGGTGAAATGATGTATCATTTTCACTAAATGAAAGCAAACACTGAGAAAAACTTCTTTTTTTCATGTAGTATTGGCTCTATATAGATGACTTCTAAGAGATTACTAAAACTAAAACTAATACTCTAATCGTAGAAAACATGTAGGTGAGGCCATAGTTGTTCGATTACCTTTTGTAGGTTTAGGTGAGCCTCCATCAATTTTTGCATTCAAACTGTTTCATGAAGGAAACTGAGATGTACAATGTTGAGGTTAGTAATCTGCAACTTGCCTACTCTTTGAGGGAACCAATCCATTTAAGCATTGCAATTATCTGCAATCCAAAATAATAACTATTGGCTCGATATCATCAGAACAAAAAGATGTATTTATATACAAAACCAACAGTAAATACATTGGTTTGATATTGGCGATATGCGATTATGTCGTATAATTAACAAAATATGCTGCCACATATAATTAACACTTTAACAGAGATGTGTTAGCGTGTATGTACAATATAACAAAAATATAGTAACCCTGTACTTGGATGGAAAAAGAACCATAAAACCAAGAGGCGAGTTAGCTAAAGCTCATCGAATAAATACTCAAGTATTTCACGATCCTCAGTCTGTGTAATGGACTTGGGTCTCGTAACTGGAAAAATGAAACAAAACATTAAATCAAATAAAAAAAATTTAAGGCTCGCATCAAGAACTATTTCCTATCCATTTTATGAATTTTGTATACATATCACTATAAAAGGAATATTACAAAATCCAAAAAAGAGTATTACAAAATCCAAAATATTTGATTAATGAATTCAATAGCTGACTTTTTAAGGAAACGAAAGAAAATGAATATTCCCATTTGCAAAAATCATGAAAGAAAAATGCATAACTAAATCAATAATCAATATATATATAATAAAGCTTGTCATATACATAGGATCACTATTTTCTTGAGTAAGTTGCATATTCTGCAGCCTCAATTTTTTTATCTCAATTCCACCTGGTTCATTGTTTTCATCTCTATTTGCTAGAAGTTTTATCAGTGACGTATTTTCCATCTTGAGGTAGTCAATATATTCATCAGATGCTGTGGTAAGTTCGTTATTTCGGAAAGCCTTTTCATTGCCACAATTCTGACAGACCACTTAGGTTTCTCTACTTTAGGTGTATCTGGTACAACTTTGTTATCCGAATCAAGAGTGAAGAATGTTTCCATTGGCGTCAACATTTTACTTCCAACAATCATGTATTGGGGAAAAAGATCTTAGGATTAAAATACCAAACACGATTCTAACATTGGAAGAAGAAGATGGAGTCCCATGTTGTGCAACAAATAATGAGAATACTCTCCACAAATACAAAATTGTAATAGAATAAATAAACAAAATAATGAATTCACACTAAAAATAAAAGACAACATCATTGTTATTTTAGGGCATTCCAAAACTGTAGAAACCAAGATTTAGAATCACACCATAAGTTCAAACCCACGAAATTAAATTCACACTAAGAACATAAACCTGCAGTTTGAATAACCAAATAAAAAAATAACACTAAAACTAGTGTGTGTGGTGTGGGGAGGGAGGCTCACTAAGGGGATCGTAATGCAGAAATAAAAAATACTACACCACGTCAATCTAAGGACGCTCTTAAAACGCAACTCACATAACCTACTGAGATCTCTGAAATACCGGTAAGCCCCAAAAATGCACATACCTTGTTATATATTTTTTATCAATTCAACACAGAATGAACAAACACATGGGTAATACAATCCATAACCTAAGTTCACATACCCAAGTGCATATTTAGCACAGGTTCTGTAATAGAATCCATAACCCAATCCTTTTAGCTTTCCAGTATTCTGTATAATACAAATATAAAAATACAGATTTTGATTTTTCATAGAACAACAAATAAATTAAACAAACGGCTAAAAAAATCCAAGAAATGAAGCATTTTGATGCATTTTGACGACTTTTTATGAAACCAACATGTTCAAAATGGATGTTTGCTCTTTGAAAATCCCCTGAAACAAAAATATGAATCCAAAGGCACAAAAAATTGAATGAAAGCATCGGGGCAAATAAGAACATGGGTAAATAAACTAAACAACAGAACCAAAACTCATTTGAAGCATTTAAAATGATTATACAGACAAAACATAAAACTATGTTCACTCTTTTCGTATCATATCGTATCAACAGAGAACCAAAATGGCAGATCTTAGTAGAATCTATATTTCTTTGGAATGGAGTAATTTAAACTCTATTGCAATTCAAAACTCAGATTACACCATAATATTCTAGTAAGCACGAAAGTCAAAAACAATTCTTACTATGAATTTAAAACAAAATACACAAATAATAGAGGAGATGAAAGGGGTTGTATGCAAAAAAAAAAGTCACCAAAGTGTACATATTTAGTCACATGGTGATTGAGAGTTCAAGTTCAAAGCTACGCATTAAACTCAAATAGATGCAAAAATTACACGGGGATGGGTTTACCTCAATGACTTAAATAACGATCGTCACATCATATAGTATTTATTAAGTGCCCAATATAAGAAAAAACCCATTTACTTCATGCTTCCCTAATTTCTTCCTGTAGAAGAACAATAGAAAAAAATTAGATGCATAATAATAGTTAGAGGATTAAAAAAAATATTCATGAAATTAATATTAAGAAAATTGGCGGACTTTTTGTCAAACCCGAACATTGAATTGGAACCATAAACTTATTACTAAGTATTTCATCAAATTAGAGTACACTATAAGGTGGAAACTACTCTTCCCTACACTATTACAGTTTTATCCCATATTGGTCTTGCCTATAACACAATCGCATCCCACGTATGCCATAATTTAAAATAAAATATAAAGAGAAAGAAGGTATACCTAAAAATTAAATGTCCAACACATACTTTATCTGTGTAGTGTGCTCCCATAATGTCACCATACATAGGATCAAAAACCTATGATTATGAATTAAATAAAATAATCACTTCCAAAGCCAACCTCCAGTAAATAATAGACATTTTATAGGCATGTCATCAACCATTAAGTAACATGTGTGAACTCACATAAATGAAATACGATGGATTGAGATAATCAAATTCATAAAAAAAATAGCCATGAAAATATCTAAAGAATCAACTCGGTTTGCATATCATGAACACCTATAGCCTTCATCAACACGTTGCATTAAGGAGCGACTATACATCAATCGATTTTTGATATGATCATATATCAATTTCAACAAAATACAATATCCTCCAACTCTCAATTCCATTGATAAAAAATTTCAATATTTCTTTCGATTTCCGAATACGCAAAATGTGTAAATGTGTACACGAACACGGTTGGGGTACAAAAGTAGCTCAAAAGTAGCCCAAAATCAAACTGAAGGATATCCAATTGAGCATAATTTAACCAATGGAGAATTAAGGTAAAAGTCTCGTTCCTTCCTATATTTGGATTCTTAGGACAATGCTTTTCAAATTTATACATCTAGTCCTTGTGGTACAATAGCATTTATAAATCTAGCCCTTGTGGTACAATAGCATTTATTTTTTTGGTCCGCGTCAGCGATCCCATTTTTCATGGTGTTTTTAGTATGGGGACTAAATTTATAAAATTATATGGAGTATCCTATTTTCATACACTTTGACCATTATGAGGATCTTTTCCCAAAACCCCCTTTAACCAATTAATAAATTAAAATTTCAACTCGAAACACACAAAACTAATTCATCTAAATATATGTAAGTTTTTCTAATCTACAGCTAGGAAACCAATTGAGATTCTTAAAACCAAAATAAATAAGCACAAATCCATAAAACCACTTTGACCCCTAAATTTGTAGGCATACAATCAACAGACCTACTTCTTAAAAATAGATTAGAAACTAACCAATATGAGGGCCAGCCTTTTTATATTTCCCCCATCTCAACCATAGAGCCACTGCCACAGTTTGGTTAATCTAGTAGTGAGAAATCTACAAACAAACCAAAAATATCATCAAGATGTCCCTTAAAAATATAAGAACTTGGTTACAAAGATCAAACATGGTTCCAAAAAAAACAAAAAATTAGGGTTCACAAAACATTAAAATGTACAAAAAAAATCATAAAGAGAGAAGACATCATACCCGATTAGATCTTCAAAACAAAACCTGAAAAACCCCATTAGATCTTCAAAACAAAACACAAACAAACCATTAGATCTTCAAAATAAAATCGAAAAAAATCAAATGATTTACCTTATCTGTGTGTGCGTGTGTAAGAGGGCGAGAGGTGAAGGCGCTAGCGGAGGCAGAGGTGGTGGGGAGGAGGGGCGGAGGCATAGGAGTCTGTTTTTTGTGAGAGGTTGTCGACAGAGGGGTATGTGCGTTTGCGTAATAGGGTGAGAGAGACTACCTGGAGGTGGAAGAGTTGGAGGCATAGGGCGGATATGGAGGGCGGCGGTGGATGGTAACATCGGGTATGGTTAGGGTTAGGAGGGTTTGTGTTGAAAGGGGTAGAGTGCATAAATGAGGGAAACGAAAGTGAATGAGCGGGGGAGGGTTTGGGATTCAAGGATTTTTTTCTCACATTTACCATGTCACAATGGTAAGTGGTGACATGGAAAACTACCACACCCTTAGATAGCACCCAAAAATTTGATCTCAACCGTTGGATCATTTCACTATTCAAACACCCCTCTCCCATATTATATGGATATATATATACGGGAACACGCATCGGCATATTCGACTCAAGCGAATATTTCCAAACTCGGCATTTATTTAGTGCATAGACACAGATTCTTAACTCCCCCCCCCCCCCCCCCCCTCATATCTGATATTGATGCTTGCATTTCGACAAATATTTCGAACCCGGTGTTGACGTTTTTGTATTCCAATGGATATTGTGAACCTCTTTCTCTATATTCTTCTCGAATTTCTTTGACGTTTTAGGTTGTTTTGGTTGTTCACTTTTAATTTACTATTAATACACACTCATTTAATATTTCTCAAATCAAATTTGGGTTTTTTTTGTCAAATATTCTGATAAAGATGTGAAGAAACTACAGAGGTCTCAATAATGAGTTTATACTTGATTTTGTTATCTATTATTTTTCACCATTTTGTTGATAAGTTTTTAAAATGTATTTGGATTTTCCTTTAACATTTTTAGTGAATCTCTCTCTCTACACACACACACACACACATATGTATATATAGTCAGGCTCTCCAACATACCTCATTAAAAATATCCATTTTTTTAAAAAGTAAAAACAATAATTTTGAGTTGATATTTTTATATGGGTTCATGATATTTCAGCGTGCTCCTGTAAAAATATTCAGCTCCAAAAATTGTGTTTTGTAATTTTTAAAAAACGGGTAAAAAAAGTTAAAGTTTTAAAGGGTAAAAACTATCAGTTTTTTTACCTATATTTTAAAAATAACAAAAAATATTATTTTCAGTTCCATTTAGAAAAATATCATCTCAAAATTATTATTTTACTATTTTAAAAATAGGTATGTTGCTAGGAGGTATGTTGGAGAGTCTGATTATATATATATATATAATGCTCTTGTGCGGACCAGTCCGCATTTTAAGAGCGCGGACCGGACATATGTCACTTGGCGGTGAACCTAGAAATTATCGGCTAAATTATAGAGACACTCTCTCTCTCTTTTCTGGGCTCACCGCCAGGTGACACATGTCCGGTCCGCACTCTTAAAATGCGGACTGATCGGCACAAGAGTTGTACTGATATATATATATATATATATATATATATATATATATATATATATATATATATATATATATATATATATATATATATATATATATATATATATATATATATATGCCCGTGCCTGAAGGCACGATGATAATTTTTCAAATTATTAAGTCATGTATAATTTAAGTCGAAAAGATTTTATATAACACAAATAAATGTTAACAATTTTAAAAAAATTTGTTAAAATTTTCTTTATTTACTGACTATCCACCTTGTATAAGAAAACAAATATGTCAACAACACTAATACTCCGTCTTGAACCTTGTATAAACAACGTTAATGTGTCTTAACATATAAACACATCTGCTAACAAAAATATCCAAATCATTAAGTTGTGCATAATTTAAGTATAAAAAAAATATTTAACACAAAGGTATAAACAATTTTTATAAATTATGCAAATTTTTTATTTATTTATAGGACTATCCAATCCTGTTTAATAAAAATAATAATCCAATAACCATACTGTTAGTTTGTGCCTAAAGTCACGGCTTGAATTGGAACATATACAGTGAGTCTCTTGCATGGGACAAATGCATTATGCAATTGCAGAATGTTAACATAAACTGTAAAATGAGGGGGCGGGGAGTCACCATGTCTCAACAACTGTTTATCCGTAATTGAAAACATTAAAGTTCATACATATATTATTAAGTCAAACAAAAATTTACAACACAAATAAGTGTAAATTTTTATTTATTTGCACAAAATTTCATTTGTTTGTAGGACAATTCACCGCGTTTAAAAAAATAGTCCGATAATACTAATAGTCCGTCTTCGAACTTGCGTAAACAACGTGTAAACATGTGCAGATTAATAGTCCCTCTTCGACCTTGTCGTAAGTCATAAACTTTTTTTACGACACAATGTGTAAACATCTTAGAAAATTTTGGCAGAATCTCCCTTATTTATCGGACTATCCACCATGTTTCAAAAAAAAATATTGTAACAACAGTATCATAATTATACAATTATGACAAAAAAAATATATCAAACGCGGTTTGAGTGAATACCATCCCTTCCAACAACTTTGAGTGAATACCATCCCTTCCAACACTTCTAATTAAGTAGCTTTGGTTGGTGATTCGTCAGTGGTGTTTGATGCATTTGTAATCAGATATGATTCCAGAAACACCAAGAATCTGATGTTTCAACCTCGCTGCTAACAAATATCAGAGGGGATTTATTCAGAAATCTATATAAAACTTTTGTATTTATTTAGAGATTCCTTCCAACTAAAAAGCTCTCTCAAACTCACGTTCTCACTTGAATCGTGATCAAACTCACGTTCTCACTGACAATCAAGCTTGAATAGTTAGAAGTGTAGAATTAAAATTAAATATAACTAATATAAAAAAATATCAAACCAAAAGTAAATATGTGCAGATTAAAAAAAATTGAATTCAAACCTGCAAAACAGATTTCAAAGTGATACATTTCCAGTTGCAGCTACCCTAGATTAAACTTGCAAAACACAAACGAAGAAGAAATATCTCAAGAAATAGACATGAAACAGAGGGAGACTGGGTATCGCCCATTCAATTGGTTCGGCAGCACAGTTATAACAGGAGATAAACATCAATATTTCTTACATATGAAAGGCATTTTTTTCCCGTAATTTGTATCTGTACAATCTAAAATTACATAATGTGACGATGTAAAATAGATTAGGGGAAAACAAAATTCAAGTCAAACAGTAACATGATGAAAGATAATGTACAATATGATGCTAACTTGATGTCAGCCACCCACCGTCAGAGATTCAGTTCGCCACCCACCGTCAGAGATTTCAGCCTTATTTGTGTAGGCTTAGGTACAAAATAAACATAACCCTATAAAAATCTGCAAAGCAATGACTACCCCCAAAAAAGGGCCTCTATATTTGTCTTCTTCGGAATAAAGATTCAAGAACAAAACGATTAGAAAAATAAAAGAACAAAGTGATAAAAATCCGTACAGCAAAAAAATTTACCTAGGTTGTTGTTTGTACAGCCAATTTTTTTTTACCTCGGATGCTGTTTATAGCCCAAAAAAATTACCCCAGTTGTTGTTTGTACAACCAAAAAAATGTTGTTCGTTGTTGTCTCTCTCCCATTGTTGATATTTGTTGTTTAAATGGGAGGTAGAAACGATGAGAAGAGTACCCCCCAAAAGGGCCTCTGTATTTGTCTTCTTTAGAAGAAATATTGATGAACAAAATGATTAGAAAAATAGAAGAAAAAAACGATGGAAAGCCGTAAGCCAAAAAAATTTTACCTCCGTTGCGGTTTTTCGTTGTTGTTGTTCGTTGTTCGTTATGGGAGGATGAATATTAACTGTTCGTTGTTGTTGTTTTCCATGGTTTCTTTGTCTGAGGGCGAAGAGTAGAAATGATGAGTAGATAATGAGGGTAAGTGAGAAAATGGTGCAAATACCATTATATCCTTTTGTTTGAATTTTGAAATAAAAGGGGGAAACAAATTAGAGTGTGTCAAAAGAGGGGGAATTCAAATTTGTAAGGGGTAAAATAGATAATGCAACAAAATTCATTAAAATGACATCATGAGCCAAACTTGCGACATACATAAGTTTCCTACTTTATTATATATATATATATATATATATATATATATATATATATATATGGGACAATGATGTTATGAATAGTAACTCATGTATGATAAGACATGCATGATAAACATGCATGGCATTTTATGTGTTGCATGCTTGCATCATGTATGCATGCATACATACATACATACATTATTATTTTTATTAAAATATTTAAAAAATATATATTTTTTAAATATTTTAAAAATACATTTTTTTTTATTTTTTTTTTAAGTTATTTTTCTAAAAAATGACGGGTTATTACGGGCTTGGTTTTATCACGGGGACAATTTATCACCGTGCCCTCAGGCACGGGCATCCGCTAGTATATATATATACAGAAAGTCTCATGTAAGGACTCCTTATGGTGGAGACTCCGGTGCATACCATTTTTTTAAAATAGTAAAAAAATGAATTTTTTTGATGAGAATTCATGGATATGATCTCCATGGTGAGAAAATCATCTCCAAATTTTTTTGTCGAAAAATTCAATAAAAAAAAACCGTTGAGATGAGGTGATATGTAAAAAAAATGGTATAAATATGCATTTTCAACCGTTGAAATGTTGGGTTGGCGCCAGCCACTTTATTGATTGATTTTTTTTATGAAACTTATTGGATATGATCTTCTCACTATCGAGATCATCTCCATGCAGTTTCATCAAAAAATTCAATCAAAAAATGAGTGAGATGATCGCCAATATTTCAACGATCGAAAATGCATATTTATACCATTTTTTTACATATCACTTCATCTCAACGGGTTTTTTAATGAATTTTTTGATGAAAAAAATTGGAGATGATCTTCCCACCATGGAGATCATATCCATGAAGTTTCATCAAAAAATTCATTTACTATTTTTAAAAAATGGTATGTACCGGAGTCTGCACCATAAAGAGTCCTTATAGGAGAGGGTCTCTCTCTCTCTCTCTCTCTGTATATATATATATATATATATATATATATATATATGTGTGTGTGTGTGTGTGTGTGTGTGTGTGTGTGTGTGTGTGTGTGTGTGTGAGAGAGAGAGAGAGAGAGAGAGAGAGAGAGAGAGAGAGAGAGTTGAATTAGTTGTAGAATGGAGTATTAAATGATTATGTTAAAAGGGTAAATATTTTTTAGTAAAAGCTTCAAAAGATGCCCTTCATTAGCCTTATAGTTCGCTTTCAACTTCTTTATCAATTACTCCCAACTTCTATTATTTGGACTTGGATAATATAAATGAATTCCTATGCCCTTC
The DNA here is from genome assembly GCA_949130495.1 of Sambucus nigra. Taxonomy (NCBI): domain Eukaryota; kingdom Viridiplantae; phylum Streptophyta; class Magnoliopsida; order Dipsacales; family Adoxaceae; genus Sambucus; species Sambucus nigra. The sequence goes on along the minus strand of OX422216.1, from coordinate 46,315,524 downwards.
CACTATATTAACTCAATTGTTAGATTAATTATGTTTAATCTTGAACAAGAACCCATACATTTTGTTCTTATACATCCCAAAAAATCATTGAATTGCTTCTCTTTATTAGATTGTTGCTTTTTTAGCAAAATATACAAAATAATGACTTTCGTTGACGGCGCTTCTTATGGGGGGCAGTGCAAGAACAACAGTTTTTTGTATATTTATATGTATCAATTAGTTAGTAATTTTCTTTCACTTTTATTTTTTGATGTTCACTGTTATATTATTTTTAGTCAATTTTATTAACGTCTATTGATATTATCAAATTTATATTATTGGCTTGAGTGTAGGAATGGTAAAAAAACGATTGCATATAAGAGGTAATTTGTATGATATAGAAAAGTGGTGGCCAACTTATCCACTCTGCTATACCATTCTTCGGTTTTTTTGTCATGTGTAATGTGGTTGAGTTGAGACTTGAAAGCAAGTTACGGTTATATTTCACATGACAATATTTTAGTCTTTAACTTCCAACTTAATTACAACCGTAGTTTGTGCCTTTTTTGCTGTACAATCTATTATAATGTTGCATAAATTTGTTTTTCTTCCGTATTTGTATTTAAAACATTTTCGTTTATATTTTGGTAGATGTATAAACGTTTTCATTATTCCTTTAATAGTACTATTTATCATAGTCGACTGCAAGTAATAAAAGTTTTTTCCTAATGGTCGAGGTTAAGAATTTTGTGTGATTGCTCTCCACAATAGGCTTAATTATTATGAAAGAAGTTTTTATAAAGAATTTACATTTTGTTTTTTTTAGAAAAAAACGAGTTTTTACAAATTTTTGTTCAATATTGAATAGGATGAAAAAAATATTTTATTATTTAGATCTTACTTTAAATACTAATAATTAAAAAGTAAATTTCATTATGTCAGAGTTTTTTATTTTTAACAAAATTTTGAGTGGAATGTAAATTTAATTTTATTAAAAAAATCTAATTGTGATTGTGCATAACGCGAGTTGCATGCTAATATATAAATAATAAAATACAAACATTACTTGCGAAGATTCTCATTCAATAAACATATTAAAATTCACTAAGAAACCATGAATTTTAGTATTCAACCCAACAAATAGGTCATTCGGTAAAAATTGTTGGATCAATTATGAAAAACTCCTTCAAACATTTTTTAATACACATTTAGTCCAAGTTTTTTTATTTTGTTCTCAAAAGTCACTCAAATACCAATTTAATCAATATTCTTTTATTTTTAAAGGTTCACAATAGCGGCACACCTTTCCCCCACGCCATCCCCCTATGTCAGAGCTTCGGCGATTTTCAACGAAACTCCTTATCTGCATGTTTTTATGTGATGAGAGAGTACTAAAACAAAATAAATAAAAAAATTAGATCAAACGTGTATTAAAAATATTCGATAGGTTATTTGTTATTTATTCCGAAATTATAACTAACAGCCTAAACCACTAGAAATAGAATACGAAAACCACGGCTGATTTTTGGTTTCTAACAGTACATACCCAGGGGCGAAGCCAGGGGTGGCTTGGGGGGCACCAACCCGACCCCCCCCCCCCCCCCCCCCAAAAAAAAAATAGTAATGTTAATTTAAAAAGAAAAAAAAACAGTGTTAAAATATAAATTCAACTCGCCCAAAATATAAATTCAGTCCACCCCTAATAGGACTTTTGGTGATTTTTCTCAAAATAATTTAAATAACCTCAAAAAAATTCGGCTCGGGGACTCCCGCCTCCGAACCTCCGGAAATCACCCTTAAGGTAGTCCGTTCTGGCGCGAAATCCTGGCGCACCTAAGTGGCATACAGCTGGAAACTAATTTATCTAACGGCTGAGAAAAGTTCCAACCTAAAGCTAGCGGTTAACAGAATTGATCCTAAACTAATTGTGGGCATAATTAAAAAGCAACCAACTGTAGAAGGCAAACCAATTTGGGTGGCAAGACTTCAATTCAGCTATGGGGCACTAGTTTCTGCCTTTCTTATGTTGCGTTGTTTTGCCTTGATGGCTTATGTTGCGATTTGTGTAACCACCCCCCCCACCCCCCCCCCCCCCAGATCTTTTATTTCCCTGTTTACCAAAAACAATTACCTTACGCCTAAAAGTGTCCTAAAAGAATAAGTTACCAATAGGCCTTCCACTTGTTTAATATCTATTGGGAAGTCAACATATTAGGGTTTTTTTTTTAACATATCATGAGTTGTTCGAGTCAGCTTGCGCGCACCTCGACTAATCTCCATTCGCGGTTCGTGGCTTCTGTTGGCCAAGCGTTATTTTGACAGTGTCGGAAATCGAACTAGGGACCAAACCCAAATTCACCCCAAGACTGTCCCGTGACAGCCATATACCACTGGACCAAGAGACTTGGTTTCGACATACTTATCTAGATCAAGGTTTTAAAACCAAACTAGTTGCAGTATGGGTAGTCTAAAAATACACTAAGGCAAATAAATCTGGAAAAAAAATAAGAAAAATGCTACGGGTAAAGCAATATATATACACTAGATGTATCCCAAACGACGACGTTTTAAAAAAAAAATACCCCGGAACATGTTGTTCCGCCCAAGGCATTTTCACCGGATCCTTAAACGAGTCATCATGTTCCGCGATATTTTTTTTTTTAAACATCATCGTTTAGGATACATCTAGTGTATATATCGCTTTACCCGTAGCATTTTTCTTTTCTTTTTTTTCAGGGTTTATTTGTACTACCTTAGTGTATTTTTAGACTACACGTAATGTTGCTCTTATCTACGATTCCAATAACATCCATATTATGTGAGCACAAGAGGGAAAATTGTATTGCTAAATAAGATTCGTATATAATCGTATATACAAATTAACGTGTTGTGTCTGAATAAATTTATATTTTGAGTGAATTCAAAATACGAATTAATATGAATATGATTACGGATGGTAATGGGGCGGATTTGGGGCGTGTTTGGTCAAACCCAACTCCGTCCCAGTTTACCCCGCCTCAAACCCGATCTTGTCCCGCCCCCGTCTATCCCGTCCCCGTCCCCGTCCCCGTCCCCACGCAATTTAAAAACCTCGTGGGGGCCCTAAAGCCGTACCAAACGGGTCCAAAATATTTTTTATGATATTTTTTTTACTTATTTTATATAAAACAGATTTTTGTTTCTCTTTAAAGTTTTTTAATACTCTTAAAAAATTAGGTATTAAGAGATTTAAAAAAAAGTATAAGCAAATTAAGAGATTAAAAAAAAGTATACACTTAAAAAAATACAAAGTATATTGATGTGCCCTATATGTACCCAACAGCTCAGAGACACCAACCCTGGCCAGGGAGATGGCCGATGTTAGAAGGGCCCTAGATTGTCAACCAGTGGTCTCGTCCTAAGTAAGGTCGGCCATGGCCGACGTTACTAGTTGCCTTGCTTTTAGACAATAGCTGAGGTCTTCGTGATCCATGGGGACAATTATTCTTCAGGTCGTCCGGAGACGATATTGTGTATTAACCCCTACAGCAACCTCGGCTGAGTATAAGCCGAGGAAGCAAAGACTACACAATCAATCATAATTGGCCTCGGATGGGAATCAGTCGACGTTCCAATTACTCCTACATAACCCCGACCCAAGCCGACGTTATAACTCCATTTGTCATATCTCGGTCTACCTATTGGGCCGAGACCATCATGAGTAACCTCGGATTTCTCAGCTTCCAGACTTCACCAACCTCGTACTCTTTCAGGCCGAGGTTGGTATCAATCGAGGACAGCCGATCATTCATACGCACATGCATAGCTGGGAACAGGTGTGATAAATTAGTTATAATCGAATCGTTCCTCTCACGTGGGGGGAATATTTCATCATCATTCTCTACATGTGACAGTGACAGATGTCTTCATCAGATTGGCTAGATCATCACACACATGTTAATGGCATGCATGGGGGGTGCATTACACCCCCCACATGCTATATATACTTGTCTTCTCCTATATGGAGGGGGATCCAAAATGACAACCCTTGCTGAAACTCTGTCCTTTTACACAGTAGAGAGAGAAAGCTTGAGAGATTGTATTCATGGCCATTAGTGCCTTCATTCGGTGATATTACTCACACACACTCACAGTGGACGTAGGCCAGATTGGCTGACCACTTATATTCAAGTGTTTTTTCCTCTTCTCCTCACCTCCTTCTAATAGAGCCAGAAACGGCAACGTCTTCCAAAACACGAAAGTGGTTATATTTAAGAGAGCCAGAAATGAAATAGCCGAGAATGAGGAAGACCAGTACCTCTTCAAGCAAGGAATCATGTTAGAAGGGAGCTTCTCATAAGATAAAGACATTTGGAACCTCTTTGTTAACGGGTCTTCTTGCGAAAGTGGAAGCGGTGCAGGGCTGATACTCTCAGCCTCGGATGGTACCAACGTTGAATATGCCCTAAGGTTTAACTTCAGGGCATCAAACAACGAGTCAGAATATGAGGCCATGACAGCAGGCCTCTCCTTGGCAAAGACCCTTAGGGTAAGACGACTCCTACTTCACAGTGACTCAAGGTTGGTTGTTAACCAAGTGTTGGGGGTTTATGAGGCCAAGGATGAAAGGATGGCCAAATACCTGAAGAGGGTAAGAGTGATATTATAAGGTTTCGAAGAGGTAAAGATGAAGATAATACCTCGGCAAAATAACAACCACGCAGATGCACTAGAAAGATTGGCTTCAGCAATCAGGACAGACATTAGAAGGACAGTTTCAGTCGAGATCCTGCCCAAAACGACCATTGAAGAAGAAGAGGTTAGTAACCCTTACCTCAATTTGAACCTAGGGGAATCATGGATGGATCCCCTTATCAGATATATCACAGAGGGAGAACAGCTAGAATCAAAGCTAGAGAGGAGGAAACTAAGGTACAAAGCTGCCAAGTTCTCAATAGTAGGAGTCGTCCTATATAAGAAAGGATTTCTACTACCTCTCCTTAGATGTGTCCATTCCACAGAAGTTCCCCGCGTTTTACAGGAGGTACACGAGGGTTCTTGCTCCATTCACATAGGGGGAGACCTCTGGCCAAGACAATTATTACGCAGGGATACTGGTGGCCAACCTTTGCCAAGGATGCTGCAAATTATGTGAAGAGGTGTGACAAATGCCAAAGATTCTCCACCATCCCCCATCAACCTCATCAGCCTATGAAGTCAATAAGTTCTCCTTGGCCATTCGCAGTATGAGGAATCGACTTGGTGGGTCCCTTACCAAGAGTCGCGAACAACTACATGTTTTTGATAGTTTCCATTGACTACTTCTCTAAATGGGTAGAGGCCAAGCCAATGATCATGATTACGAGGCTGAAGACCTTTTAATTCATTTGGAAGAGCATCATATGCAGACATGGCCTTCCAAACACCCTCATCTCGGACAACGGAACCCAGTTCAAGAATTCTTCCTTGGAAAAATACTGCGAAAAAGTTGGGATCAAGTAATTTTTCTCTTCTCCAGGCCGGCCTCAGGAAAACGGTCAGACCGATGTCACAAACAGAAAAATCCTCGATGGGATCAAGAAGAGGTTAGAAGAAGCTAAGGGGAGATGGAGTGAAGAGTTTTATGTTGTATTATAGGCTTACAGAACAACGGCTAGGACACCAACGGGGTAAACCCCATTTATGTTAGCGCATGGCTCAGAAGTTGTCATACCAACCGAGGTAGGGCTCCCCACTCACAGGGTTCAGACCTATGACCCTGAGAAGAACGGGGAGGAGAGAAGACTTGACCTGGATATGATTGAAGAGAGAAGGGAAGATGCAGAGATCAGACAGGCAACCTACCAACAAAGAACAGCGAAGTTCTACAATCAAATGGTGAAATCAAGACCCATAGCCGTAGGAGACCTGGTGTTAAAGAAGACGTTGCAAAAAGCAAACAAACTTCACCCGAATTGGCATGGCCCTTACAAGGTGATCGAAGAAGTTGTACCTGGGACCTACAAGTTAGAAAACCTTGAGAGGGAACCTTTTTTCAATCCATGGAATGCTGATTATTTGAAAAAATATTACATATGATGTTGCAATGATTCCTATGTAAATGTGTCAACTTATGAGGAGATTATTAATGAGAAGATCAGTTCCCGCGTCAACTCTTGATTCATTAATTTGGTGAATATTTTATGAGGGTAACACCTTAGTTGATGACCTCAGACCTTAAACACCATAATTTGGTGACAAGGTCTGAGGTGAACATCACACTTTGATGACCTCAGACCTTGAACATAATTAATTTGGTGAATATTTTATGAGGGTAACATCTTAGTAGATGACCTCAGACCTTAAAACCATAATTTGGTGACAAGGTCTGAGGTGAACATCACACTTGGATGACCTCAGACCCTAAACACCATTAATTTAGTGAATATTTTATGAGGGTAACATCTTAGTAGATGACCTCAGACCTTAAACATCATAATTTGGTGACAAGGTCTGAGGTGAACATCACACTTGGATGACCTCCGACCCTAAACATCATTAATTTGGTGAATATTTTATGAGGGTAACATCTTAGTTGATGACCTCAGACCTTAAACATCATAATTTGGTGACAAGGTCTTTGGTGAACATCACATTTGGATGACCTCAGACGTTAAACATCATTAATTTGGTGAATATTTTATGAGGGTAACATCTTAGTAGATGACATCAGACCTTAAACATCATAATTTGGTGACAAGGTCTGAGGTGAACATCACACTTGGATGACCTCAGACCTAAAACATCATAATTTGATGACAATGTCTGAGGTGAACATCACACTTGGATGACCTCAGACCTTAGACATCATTAATTTGGTGAAAAAATTATTTATGGGTATAACATCATAATTTGATGATAAGATCTGAGGTAAGATATCATACTCGGATGACCTCAGACCTTAGACAATGTTATAAGGCTCATGAAGACACCATTATATTGAGACTTCAGGCCTTAACACAAACACATTGCATGACACAGAAAACCATTCAAAGAACATTCAACAATTAAGAAAGTAATCCCTCTTCAGAGGTTGATATAGCATAAAGTTAAGAATCACAAGCCATAAAGTAATAGAATTTGTCATCAGAGGTTACAGATTGAATCGGAAATTAAAAATTACAAAAGCTTCACAAAGTGGATTCAAGTGTCTGCAGTCTCAGGGTTATTTTCCATGCCCCCATCTCCCTGGCCGAGGTTGGTCACTTCTACCCCATCATCCTGAGGACCAACGTCTTCAGTCCTGGTATCGTCTTGGCAAGCAGTCTCGGCAGGTGCAGCACCACCTTCCTCCTCGACCTCTTACAAGGCCTGAGAAAACTGAGGATCGGCGTAACCCAGACCAATGAAGTCAGAGGCTTCCAGGATCCCTGATTCTTTCTCCTTCATTGCTGCCCATTTTCCAGTGGCCTTAACACCCCTTTTGAGGTACTCGAAGCCGAAGCTGACGAATTCATCAGAAACCTTGTAGTCCTTGAGGATCTTCTCTGAGGTGTCCTCCAGAGCAGCCTTCACAGCAACGTCAACCTTGTATTGTAGAGAGTCAGCCTGAGTCTTCAGAGCAGAGATATGATCTTTTTTAAACTTGCCCATGTCTTTCTCCAACTGCTTGATATTGGCCTCAGACTTCTCCAAGTAAGCCTTCAGACGCTCCACTTCAGCATTCAGAGCAGCCTCGGTCTTTTGGGCTCTTTGCCCTTTTCAATCAGAGGAAGTTTCCTCAGAGTCCAGTCAACAAACTGGTGCATGGTGAGGAGACCCTGTAGAACATGTGCAGAGATGTCAGTTAAAGATCTGGTATAATTCAAAGACGAGGTTACACTTATTCAGCAAAAGCAAAAATCTTACTTGGATGGGTCGATGGAGGGTGAACTCGGCCAGCATAGGGGTGTCTAGAGAACGGCAGAAGCGTTTGTCAGAGTCAGTCATGACCGAGCTGATAGCATCCAAGGCCTTCAAACTCTGGCCGATTAAACTGTCATCGATCTTCAGTTGCTCTAAACGAGCAACTAACACATCTCAGAAGAGATGGGGATGGCATGATCCCCTTTTGAAGTTTTCTTCTTCTGCCTCTGATCCTCAAGGTAAGGGTCAGCAGATCTCCTCTTCTTGGAGGCCTCAGCCCTTGAAGTAGTTGGAGGAGGAGGAGGTGCAGTTAGACCTGCTTTCTTCACAAGCTTAGTAAGACTGGGGGTTTCCATCTCCCAAAGGTCGTCCAAAATTCCTTTTGGGCGCTCTACAAATAGAATGATCTGAGTTAAAGCCTTAGAGACATAACAAAATCAGAGGTATAACTTATTAAAATGGTAAAGTAACTTACGGAGCTCGGTCAAAGGACTCCCCCCAAGGCCAGTTTTAGAGAGGTAGTAGGGGGTCATCAAATGCTCGTACTTGACCAGCAGACCATGTTCCCCCTGGTCCTGGAGGTCTTTGACCTTCTGAAGGTTATTTTAGCTTAGCCCAGGGTCGACCCTAGCATCCATTGACACCTTTCCCCATCTCAGGGGTATTCTTGGCTCTAAGGATGAAGAGGGAGTATAGGGACCAAACTCCCATGGCCCTGAAGCGAAGAAGTATGGTGGTTTCCAATTGTGGTTCGAAGTTTGGGTAACCTGCAACATCTTCTTATTGGAGTTCCGAGCTAAAAATTGGTAGTAACTCGGATGATTCCTGGCAGAGGAGGGGATGTAGCACCCTGTGAAGACGTGGACAGGATGGTCTGAATGGTGGACCGCCCTCCATAAGACTATAGCTCCAATTATCACCCTCCACGCATTGGGTGATAATTGGGAAGGAGCCAAGTTAATGTAGTATAATATAGCCCTGATTATTGGATGAATGGGAAGACAAAATCCTAACTTAAACATCTGCTCATATAAGCAGATCTCACCATCTCGGCCGCCGAAGGCCCTCTCATCCCTCATAGGTCTCCTAAGTTTTATGGATGGAGTTATAGAATACAGATATCTAAAGCCTAGAAGGTCGATTTCACTGATGGTGCTCTCTATCTCGGCTGCCTCCGAGGTGTCAACATCGCTTTCGCAATCGTCATCCTCATCCCGGTCAATGTCGGCTTGAGCAGATGAGGGATCACCACTAGGGAACCTCTGAGCAAACTCATCTCCTGTAGCGGCCGCGACAAGGGAATAGCGTCAAGGATTGGGGGAACAGCCACACTAGGTCCTATAATCTCTACATCGGAGGAAGAATACGAGGTGCTAGAACTCTTGTGAGATGAGGAACGTCTGGAAACCTCGGCTTGGTCAGGGGTTCGGTCCATCCGGAAGGAATAGTCCATGGCCTCTTGGAAAGAATCCACAGACATAGGGTCTGAAGTTGACGACTCAGACTCAGACATCGGAACAGGTTCTACTGGGACCTCTACAGACACACATGGCTCAGGGTATATCACTTTCAGAGGGGCTAGGAATATAGGCCTGAGAGGAAATGCCTCTGCCCTACGAGCTTCCTCTTAGGCTCATTCTATTTGCCTAATCTTCTCTAAGGTTTTCTCCCTAAGAGAATGGAATTCCTCTAAGAGTTGATAAAGGGGTCTGAGCATATGGAGACGACCTTACACTTGTAGACTTAAGCTAAAAACAAACAACTTGACTCAACCTAATTAAGGATCAAACTGGGATTTTGAACAAGAATAACTAAGAACAGTCAAGAACAAGGGCCACTGGAAAACTTAAACAATCATCGAAAAACCTAAAAAACTCACCGAAAAATGAAGAAATAAGAATTAAAGGCTGAAAATGGCAAAGTAGAATGGAGACAATTCCTATCGAAGTGCGAAATGAAGGAGAAGAGGAATGGAAGCAAGAAAACCTTTGAAATGCAGTAGCCAAGCTATTGTTAAGAGAGAAAGTTGCAGAGATAACCAAGGCGGGGGGAAAGAGAGAAATGAAGAAGAAAGAGAGAGAAATGGGGCTTAAACCCTTAAAACCGATCTCATGCATCCCAAGGCCCATCATTGCCCTGGGAGAGCCCAAAAGACAATCAACATCATAACACTTGTCAGGCACGCTATCCACTTCAGTAGCTGACACTTGTCAAGAAAATATTGGCACTTAAAGAAATCTAGCCTCGGACATACATACCCCTTAGTCACCTATTCACATAGGCAACTGTGATTGATGTGCCTTATATGTACCCAACGGCTCAGAGACAGCAACCTCGGCTAGAGAGATGGCCGAGGTTAGAAGGGCCCCATATTGTCAACCAGTGGTCTCGTCCTAAGCAAAGTCGGCCATGGTCGACGCTACTAGTTACCTTGCTTTCAGACAACAGCTGAGGTCTTCGTGATACATGGGGATAGTTATTCTTCAGGTCGTCTGGAGATGACATTGCACAGGAACCTCGGCTGAGTATAAGGCGAGGAAGAAGAGACTACATAATCAATCATAATCGGCCTCGGATGGGAATCAGTCAACGTTCCAATTACTCCTACATAACGCCGGCCCAAGCCGACGTTATAACTTCATTTGTCTTATCTCGGTCTACTTACTGGGCCGAGACCATCATGAGTAACCTCGGATTTCTCAACTTCCAGACTTCACCAACCTCGTACTCTTCCAGGCCGAGATTGGTATTAATCGAGGACAGCCGAGCATTCATACGCATATGCATAACTGGGAACACGTGTGATAAATCAGTTATAACCGAATCGTTCCCCTCACGTGGGGGAATATTTCATCATCATTCTCTACATGTGACAGTGACAGATGTCTTCATCAGATTGGATAGATCATCACACACATGCTAATGGCATGCATGGGGGGTGCATTACACCCCCCATATGCTATATATACTTGTCTTCTCCTATATGGAGGGGGATCCAAAATGACAACCCTAGTTGAAACTTTGTCATTATACACAGTAGAGAGAGAAAGCTTGAGAGATTTTATTCATGGCCATTAGTGCCTTCATTCGGTGATTTTACTCACACACACTCACAGTGGACGTAGGCCAGATTGGTTGAACCACTTATATTCAAGTGTTTTATCCTCTTCTCCTCACCTCCTTCTATATATATATATATATATATTATCCTGTGTTGCCATTGTTATCACTTGCTTGAGCTTGTCAACACCTTATCTGGTGGTGATGTTTCCATCATCATCATATATATATAAAGTCATATTAGTAAACATACACTTAAATGGGACGGGTTCGGGATTTTTATATACTAAACTCGATCCTGACAGGATTTTTTAATACCAAACCCGATCCCGACTTCGCCCAGTTTATTACCCCAAAATCCCCCCCATTAAGGTCAGGCGAGGTTGGGTCCCCGCCAAAACCCGCCCCATTGCCATCCCTAAGTACGACACTTCAGTCTGTACATATAATTTTGTAAAAATACTATGTATGAATAAAACTACTTGTAAGAGAAAGAACAAGCGAGTTTCAATAATCAAATATGTGCACACAAAATAAATGTCATTTTATTAAAAAAAAAATTATTTAAATAATTAATTTTAATTCAGAATAAATTCTGAAAGAGATTCAGAAAATAGGAAATAAATTTTTAGAAAAATTATCCAAATTTACTTTTTAACAAATTATTTTATGCATGCGATATCAATTAATCGTAAATGAAAGGCATGGGGACTAAAATTTGTCAAAGTGTAAAAAATGTGACTCGTGCATTCACTCGGTGTTTTACCTCTTTACCTTTACTCGAATATGAACGGCGAGTGAGCCTTGGCTCTCGAGTAGTCTTGGTTCATGGTCATTGGAGATGCGTATACATGATATACCAAAAAGAGCGGTCACAAACTAATGAAATATGTTTTGGCAAAATATTCAATTTAGTTAAAACTCTAAATAGTGTAAACACAATCAAAACCTAAGAGTCAACTATTTAGGGTGTTTCACCAGGAATCTTGCTAACTTTGATAAATTACAAAATTTATATTTTAAGGCTTGCACATTGGTAGACACATAATAATTTTAGAATTAATTTAATTGAAATGAACTAAAATTGGACTTTGTGTGATGATTGATTAATTAAAAAATATTAATTCGTTAATATTGATATTGTGCGGATTAATATTAGTGTTGAAATAATAGTTTATTGTTATTTACTTAACCCTTGTGTGAAAACTTTATTTGTATCACATGTATATACATGAAGTGAAACAAAACTCTTGTATTTACATTTGTGTATCTATATATGGCATGACTCGTCAGAATAACCCGTTTAAGAGTGGAACAACACGACACACTAATACGACATGATAACACGTTAACATGACACAAAATTAGAAGTTAGTGTACGATTAGTAACATGATAATGTATTCGTTGATCCAAACAGTGAGGACAAAATCTTGCTAGGATAGACAAAGTGTTGTTAAAAGGGGATTAATCTTGTTGAGGGCATCAAGAGTGATTTAAATCGATGTTATATGGAACCCATCGGTTTAAACGCATACTAGTAGTCCCTAGTATAGGCTTGGCCAAATTGTAGTAATACACAACTTTCTTTTGGCTAAGGCTATAAAGATAACTAATAGCTTGTATTTCATTCGACGTGTTCCACAAATTGGGAATGCAATTTAGTTTGGTTGAGAAAGGTTGATGTTGATCAAGAGGCTACTCACAAATTTAATTTTACTTTTGTATGTATACGCTTAAAAATTATTTTTCAAGTGTAACCAGTTAAACTCATCTGGTGTTTCAAGTCGTGGTAAGGTTACTCCATAGTCTTGTTATGAATTGAGGGAGCACCTGGTGAGCTTGTCTAGTTATACTTGGATGACAAAGTTCTAGAGTAATAACTCAAAACTAAAATTATATTTGTGACTATCCTTGACCAATGCCAAATTATGGAACTTGTCAGGTGAAATATATGCTATTAGCCAGGCTTACGACCTTAGGCAAAAGAAGGTTGGGTGTGACAGAATTGACCGAGCCTATGCCATTGACTAATAAAATGTGTTTCAATCGATGGGCTCCACGCAACGTCAATTAGAACCACTCTCTATTCCCCAATAAGGTTAATCCCCGCATAACAACATTTTGTTAATGCTAGCCAGATTTTTATTTCATTGTTTGGATCATTGAACAAATTAATCAAATTATCGATAGGATATTATCATTTTAATCTTATGTTATAATAGAACTACATGGACTTTGATACAATTTTATTTAGTTATGTAGGTGTCCCAAAGTCAAATTAGGATTCGAGTCCTTTCATACGTACCGTTGAATAGTTTATTTGTAACTTTGTTTCGTGTGAGTACACTTGAATAGTTTCTTAGTGGTATAATTGATCTAACTCATCCGAGATTTGAAGCCAAACAAGGTTATGTCATAGTCTTGTTATGAAGCTTGGAACTTCGAATGCGTTGGACCGATTAGACCTCCAGGAAACTATTCAAAGATATTTACACAAATATGAGTCATGCAGTTAGCATCTTTTACTCATATATACATTTCTCTTGCAATTATTACTTTGTCGCTCACTTTTTTAATATCCTTTATGTTTTACTAGACCCATAAATGCTATTTTGCATATTTTAGGGTTCTTACACCAATTGTATCTTGTTTATCATATATACATATTTTCATAAATCAAAAACCAAACAAAGTGGGCTTATACCATAGTTCTCAATTTAGAGTGTTATCAGAATTTTCAACATTTTCATCACATTTCACATCTATTTTCATAAATCAAAAGAGAAACCCTAGATTCGGATTATGGGTTTGACCCCAACCCGACTCATCATACGAAATACATGTGTCCCAAAGTAATTTTTGGATATATTTGCAGGTATAGATGGGGAAGGAACACTTTGAACAGTTTGCATATGCTTTAAGAAAGGAACTCTTTGAAGATTTTAATATTTATTTATTTTGGATTAATGTCATTAATTATATGGATGAATAGTTTTTGTATTTTTTTATTGTTGTAAAAGTAGTTAAATAATGTAATTGTATCCAAGTTTGAAAATATGTAAGGGTTTTTTTTTACTCAAATAAATAAAAATTGTTGTTTTTAAATAAATTCAATATTAGTCACAGTTTTGGACCATGACCATGTCCGTGATAATATTTTAATGAGTTTAAAGGTAGTCGCAATTTGAAACCATGAACGGAGGACCGAGGGGCATGATAGGGGGTCACAGTTCATGACTGTGACTAACCAAAGCTCAGAAAAGGTTGTTACGGATGGTGGTCATAGTTTGGGACCGTGGCCAAGAAAATGCAGTAATGGATTGGGCCACGCTTGAGAATCGTGACCAACTTTGACCCCTAGTCATGGCTCACAATCATGACCAAGTCCCTAGTATTTGGGGTACGAAGAGACTGTAGCCATGTACTATGGTCACGATTTTCAACCGTGACCCCCAAAAGGGTCACCCTTAATTTTGTCACAGATCGGAACCGTGACCCGTGAGCTTGGTCATGGTCCAAAACCGTTACTATTTCCGATATTTGGAGTAGTGCAAATAGGAACAATGAAATTTAATGTCGTAATATATCAATAGTTTCAACTTCTAGCCCTTGTCCATCTCCATGTCTAGGTCGAGGTTTTGTGGATACCTTAAATTAATTAATTAATAATCCAATAAGTATATTGCGAACGCGGGAAAAAAGTCAACGTATGTTGATGAATTAGATTGGACATCTCAATTATATATATATATATATATATACATGTTGTAAAATTATAATTTATTATAGGAAATTGATAATTAGAACTAATATTGGATTTTTTTTACTTCAATACTTGTGGATAATTCGATGAATTATTAGAGAGTTGTTAACATTAGTTAACTCGAATTCCAAAACATAATTAGGATTTGTTAGATCTTAACCAAAGTTAATAGAATCTAGTTAGAGTTGAATTGAAGAGAAACATGATTGTTATAGGATTTTTGAAGACATTTTAGATAAGAGAAAGTCTCCTTATTGGATTCCAATTAGATTTATTCCAAGTTATTATATTCCCTCCATCCCAAATTAAGATTTTATTATTCTATTTTATGTTATCCCAAGTTAAGAGCCCATTTTACTTTTTTGGACATAATCAACGAACCATATTCTATAATAGCGAACAAGTGTTGACCTTGGTTATTAATTGATTGTACACTTAATCTATGTAAAAAAAATGAGTAGGAACTCTGAATTTGGGACGAATGGAGTATTTAAGATTTTTTTTTAATATAAATTTTGGCGTTTCACAGTATGCATTACTAATGATGAAGATGGAGGTTTTAACCAAATTTTATCATTTCCAATACCTGCAAAGTAGTAGATAACTATTTACTCTAATTTATTCGGATAATTCATATATCTCACTCATTACCACTCTTATATGCTATTTTAGTAAAAAAAGAAATTGATAATTGAGTTTGGAAATAAATATTCAAGAGACCTTAGGAGTTAAAAGTGATTTTTGGAAGACATTTTGAAAAAAATGATAGAAATGGTAAGGTAAAATAGAAAATGAAGGAATACTAAATTATGTATAAAGCATTGAATTTGAACAATATCTAGCTCGACATTATAATACTCTAAGGGATTGTCCCCTCTACAGTCACTGCATGGTTCAATCCACTTTTGATCCATAGATTTTATATTGGCATACATTGAAATTATAAAGATATGATCCCAATGCAAGATCAACGGCTCCAAAGTTCATTGCATTGTGGAGTGACTGTAGAGGATCCGTATCATATTCTAAGTACACGACATTAAAATATATGAAAAATGGGTGATTTGACATAGATTTTAGGTTTTTAGAGTGTGATCTTAAGTGATATAATTTCAAGGGTTAATTACACATATCCATGAACTTTACCTCTCATTTCATCACCCGGACTTTCATTTCTTTGATTTAACCTCCTAAACTTCCTAAACGATTTCAACTAACCCTATAACACTAACACCGTTAATATTTTGGATAGCAAATGGGTCATGTGCTGGCACATGACGGTATATTCTTTCAGGAAAAAAAAATTTCAAAAAATATATAACACATTTAAAAATTCAAAAATGTAATAAAAAATATTTAAAAAGTGGAATATACACGAAAAACTTTTTTAAAATATGAATATTAAAAAAATAAATTAAAATGTTTGAAAATTAAAAATAAATATTTAAAATTCTAAAAATTATAAAAAAACAATTAAAATTTTGGATAATATTAAAAATATCAAAAAAATAAAGAAAATACAAAAATAATAATTTAAAAATGATATTTATTAAATTTGATCGAGAATATTTTAAAAAATAATCCAATATACCGAAAAAATGTTGAAAATACTAAATAATAGTGAAAAATCTAAGACAAACTAGAAAAAAAAACTATTAAAAAATCTGCAAATGACAAAAAAAATTATTTAAAACTTTTTCCAATACTAATACTCAACCTAAAATTTTTTACAGATGTCTAGGATGAAATTCAGCCTCAATAAACTTTTAAAAAGTAATAAATATTTTTTAACGTTTTTTATTTTTTTTTCCAAATTTTTTGGCTAAATTTTTGAACTTTTTATAAATATAAAAAAATACTTATTTTTTTTTTCTAAAATCTGGAAATAATATAATTACATTTTAAAACTCTAACAACCCCCATTTTCTCAAGTAAAGGTTATCAGACACGATACATCGAAGATGGGGCTTGTTATACAATCTCTATCATTATTTGCATCAAGACCATACAAATATTTATTTATAAACCACAATTGATTCAAAATTGGAAATTAAATAAATAACCACACACAAATTATTCTACCATCCACATTATGAATACACAAATAATTAAAAACCCAACATAAGAATAATATCTCAACCCAACGAAAGGAAATAAACTTTGGGCTTATGCCCTTACAATAATCTAGAATGAAATAAACTAAATGAAAAGACAACCTAAGATAGGATCAAGAACTGAAGTCTCTAGATTGAAAGCAATGGCAAAACTGGTCTCCTGACAATCCTCTTATCCTTACCAGGCACACCTTGGGGAGAAAATATTTGAATTTTGGGTCAGCGCCCTGAAGTGTGCAAGAATTAACTAACTCATTTTAATGGGCAAAAGTGCAGTTAATCCAAAGTGCGTGTTCCCATCGCCACTCTCATGAATAATATATCTCACCCCTCACCTAAAAGCAATGCTATTCGAATACCCACCCATGACCCAATATGGATACAGAATAAGTGCAAATAGTAGCATAATGATGCATCTAGCAAGATAATGTACTTAAAGATAGTTAAATACTCTCAATTAATTATTTCTCAATTTACCCCCAATATACTACCCATAAAGAGATTACATCTAATATCATTCACACTAAGTAGTATTGGGTCTTCACCTTTAGTCTACAACATTAGACTTAGGAATTCTTTCATTTATTTTAATAATTTCATATATGTCATTATATATAAGGTAATTATTGGGATAATTACCGTAATTACCCCATAGCTGCCTAAAAAATAGGGCTTGAGTGAGGTAAATAGCCTCGAGAATCGGGCTTAGGAAAATTTTATAGGCCCAAAATGGAATCAACACGAAAGATATTCACTAACTTGTGCCCGAAGAGTCTTAAAGTTGCAGACATTACCCCTAAACAAGATAATTTACCATAATAATTTTCACACTATGGTGAACACCCTTGTCCAAGCACTCATACCATGCTTGACCACTAATATGTAATGATCCCCCTTCTCATGATTTTCTAAACTCAAATGCTACAGAAGTCGTTCTAACGCTAAAATGAAAGCGAATGATATTGTCACACACGTCATTGTAATACTGGATTAGAAAATACTATAATATGATCTAGACACATCAAAGAACGCTCATCATAAGATGAAACGAATGCAACAAAATTACTAAGGACACTAGAACCTGAATGCTCTAATACCAACTGTAACAACCCCCATTTTCTCATGTAAAGATTGGCGAGACATGATACGCCGAAGATGGGGCTTGTTATACAATTTATATCATTCTTAGCATCAAGACCATACAAACATTTATTTGTGAACCACAATTGATTTAAATTGGAAATCAAATAAATAACCACACACAAATAAATCCAACATTCACAATATGAATACGCAAATTATTCAAAAACCCAACATAGGATTAATATCTCAACCCAATGAAAGGAAATAAACTTCGGTCTTATACCCTTACAATAGTCTAGAATGAAATGAAGTAAATGAAAAGACAACCTAAGATATGATCAAGAACTGGAGCCTCCAGAATGGAAGCAACGACAAGATTAGTCTCCTGACAATCCTGCTATTCTTTCCTAGCCACACCTTGGGGGAGAAAAAATTTAAATTTTGGGTCAATGCCCTAAAGTGTGCAAGAATTAACTTACTCATTTTAATGGGGCAAAAGTACAGTGAATTCAAAGTGAGTGTTCCCATCGTCACTCTCATGAATAATATATCTCACTATGGATAAAGAATAAGTGCAAATGGTAGCATAAAGATGCATCTAGCAAGATAATGTATTAAAACATAGTTAAATACTCTCAAGTAATTGTTTTCAAATTTACCCCTGATATACTTCCCATAAAGAGATAACATCTAATATGATTCACACTAAGTAGGATTGGATATGTATCTTTAGTCCCCAACATTAGACTTAGGAATTCTTTCGTTTATTTCAATTAATTTCATAAATCATTACATAAGCGACACTAAGGCATATACATTTGGTGTCTCATTCGTTCTCTATCGATGAGTCGGTAGGAGTCCCTTATCCGAAACGAAAAAAATAAAACACAAGCAAGTCAGGCGGTACCTATCCAGTTACATCATTGCACGGCCTATACCAAGCAGTGTCACATGGATCTAACATCAACACTTAACTCCTATAAGTAACACTGTCACGTAGTACCTAAAATACGACCTAACATTATGTCTAGCCCGCCTGTGCCGATGTGTGCTACGATCCCGAACGCACGTACCCGAACCGATAGGACACTTTACGAACATCGGTATGTCCATAGTAAAAATATAATTAAATATTATCATATATAAAGGTAATTATCCTAATAATTACCCCATAGTGGCCCAATAAAATAATGTTCCAAATTTATTATTATTTAATAATGTACCAACATGTGAATTATAAAATAGTCACTCTTTATAGGATATTATCAACCATCTAGTTAATTTAGTCCTTCTTTGACAAATAGTCATACGTTTTCATTTTTAATAAATTCTACGAATACCCAAACATGGTTCTACCACCTCATATGAACTTCTAAATATCACCTGGATGTAACACCCCATATTTCTGAGCATTTATATACTTAATTAATTCGGGTGAATTTTATATTACTTGTGTGTCGTAATTTAATTGAATTAATTATGCTAATATTTATTTAAATATTAATCGGGAGAGTGATTGGTTAATATTTATGGAATTTATATTACTAAGTGAATAGTAATAAATTAATTACGCCATAACGTGTATTAGTGATGTGGTATTTATTTATCTCAGCCGGGAGTCGGGTATCGACAAATTTAGGGGTGAGATAAGGATTTTTATAAACTAATTCGGATGTCAATTCTGAGCGTATGGTGGAGTTCGAATGGCCCGAGAAAGTCAGAAAAGTATACCCGGGAGTGGTAAATAGGTCACGGGGTATTTTTGGGCATAACTGGGCCCCCACAGGAGTAATTGGGTCATTTTAATTAGGCCCATATGTCTAAAAACGGGACTTGGAGATAAAAACCTAAGTTTAGGAGTTGTGGGGAGCCATAACACAATTGAGAGAAATCTAAGAACGTAAAGGAACAAAATGGAGAACTCTTTCGAGCTAAAAAGGAATAACAAGGGAGGTGTTCTTCAACAAAGCAAATCTCTACGCCAAAGGATTTATCAGACCCTATGAATCACAAGGCAAGTGGTTAAACTTGATTTTATATAAATTGCTGATTTCAATTCATATCATGGTAGGTGTTAAACACATGATTTTGGGTTGGGTTAATACAAATTAAGTTTTTAAATTTGTGGATGTTACGAATCAAGTTTTGGGGATTGATATGATAGGGATTATGAATCCATATTATTCTTTGAAGAAATTGTAAGATTAGAGATCTTATTGATTGCATAATTGTGGGAAAATCATTTAGATTCATGTCTTTATTTACAATTAAAGATATAAATTGGTAATTAAAGACTTTTGGGATTTGTGTTGATTCGTACAAATTGTTGTGTAAATTCTGGGTTGGTTTCCGGGTAAGAAAGGTTTTATAGTTTTGTTAATGGCAGAGGATTGATTCTAGACGAAAAGAGGAAAAAAGTTTAAGGTCATTCGAACGACCATGACTTTGGTTCGAACGACAGTGATTGTCGTTCAAATGACATCACTTATCGTTCGAAAGACATCGTTTCTCGTTCGAACGAGATGGCGAAATTCAACCCCTATTTTTTTGTTTTTACTGTACTGATCTACCTGGGTGGGAATTTAAGGGAGAATTGGGTACAGTAAGGAAGCGTCTTAAATCTGGAATGGTTTGGTATTTTAAGAACCGACAGTATAAGGTTATTGTATATTTAATGTGAGAGAGACATTAACGTTGGGATTAATTAATTAGTGTGTGTCAAACTTATTAAGGGAATTTCGGCAATTGAATTCTGAATAATAATCGGGCCAAGTAAGCGAGTCTGGTTATATTGAGTGACGTCAAGGGATTTAATTAACTATTGTGAGGAATATCTTAATTTGGAGTCGGACCATAGACTCGTGACGGTAATAAATTAATTAATGAGTAAATTAATTAAATTAAAGTCGGACCATATACTTGAAAATGTTTTCGGCGAAATGTTACGGACACTGTACACAGTAAAGTCAGGATTAAACTTGAAGTATATATACGGTAGTGTGATAGTATATATATTGTGTGTGCTTAAATATCAGTGATTAGATATTTATTTAATTCAAATACTCTAGTGCTATCGAGGGAGGTTACGCGATGTGGGTGAATCTCCTAGCTTGAGGAGTAGGGTGAGTATATGTCCAGGTCATAGCGTCCGTTATATGGGTGAAAGGCTTATCTCACTTTCAGGAAGGACCGCCTCCATTACGTTTATTATTTACGTTACGATTCGGCAGGCCAGAGTTGTCTCGAAACTCCAGGTGGGACTGAGTAGCCTGGGTTGGTAGCACTTAAGAGAATATATCCGGTGAGTTATTACTCGGGAGGACGGACTATTAATTTATTCGACATATGTGTGAATGTCGTAATATGGTTTTACGTATAAAAGGTAATAAATAGTTATATACGGGTAATTAAATACATGAAGTAAATTGTAATAATTATATAACTCGTGTAAATGTTATATGGACAAAAAGGGGAGATAATTATTTAAGTTAAAGTGATGAATAACTCATGTATCTATCTTATTATACACATACTCGGGCTAGAGTAGTACGTCAGGAGAGTATTATGGCAAGTATCTAGTTATGGGGTAGAGGACTATGTGGGATATAAAGAAAGCGTTAAGTGTGAACATTAGTTGATGGGTGAGTTTGTCCTCAAGGGAGTGCGACACTAGCCTAAATATAAAGCGCATTCATGCATTTTTAAATTTATGCAATTTAATCACTTGCTAAATATTTTCTGTTCTAACCCTTGCTATTAAATATTTCTCAAAACCTTTTAGGTGTCCAACCACAGGGACGCCAGACTTAATTTCATTCCAGGGATTCGCAGCTGCAGCACATGTGGATGTTGCAGGATTTGGATATGCGCTTCTGTCTTTTCTATTCCTAGTATAGGGATTTATATCAGTTACTTAGAGCATGTTGCTCTCAGTTTTATCTAGTTATTTTCCTTTCTGATTGTATGGGATTTATTATCTGTTTTACGTTGGTTTGGATTTGGCCGATAGTTTATTCGACAAGACTTTTATTACTCTATGTGATGATGGATTCTATCAGCATTGATTTTTATTTTAATTCCGCCCTTATTTTATCTTGGATTAATAAAGATAAAATTGTCACCATCTTTTGAATACTAGCTAGTTAGTAAGTTTTTAAAAAGTTTTTGACAATGATGCTAAGAATGAACCAAATGAGATTCCTATTTTAATTTGATATAGGACTGATCACCCAGTATTTTATTAGGCGGGGTGTCACACTAGACTGAACGGCGGACCCGCAACCAGACCCCCAAGAGACGAACTGATTTGCTCCTCCATAATTCGTTTACTCATTATTTCTTCTATACGGAATTTACACTTTTCAAAGCAAAACTTGATTTTTCTAGGTTCCTACCAATGTATGTTCGACGAAATGAATCTCTAATAATTTTTTTACCAACTCAGGATAATTAATCATGTATTTTTAACAATGAATTCATATTCTAAAACCCCCAAAATTCGAGTAACCAATCTCTGTTCATATCAATTCAGAATTTCCATAACAATAAATGTCTCAAATTGCTATTACATAGAAGGGCTATAATCATCATAATTTCAGTCCTTAATTATATTATGTGTAAGAGTCTTTTATATATGAATCAACACAACCATTTCAATAGAAGCCCTAAGCATGATTTCTATTCTTTTAATCCTTATAGTCGACCCATCCTAAATTACGATTCTCTAATTACTCATAAATGTTACATATATCATATGTATATTCAATTTTCATCATCAATTCACCTAGATACCTAAATCCAAAATTTCTGCATGGATCACCATACACAATGAATAAGGAAATAATTTGAACCAATAAAAATTAAACAAGAAAATTATTGCCTTAGATCTTGGATTGTTTCTTGGATTCCTCCATGGATCTTCTCTAGGAATTCTCCTGCTAGGGTTCTTGGCTCCTTTTTCCAAAGAGGGTTCTTATAGCTCTTGGATGTAAAGTGATAGGGAGTTATTAAACTTTCAATTTACATAACTAAGGCTTTAATCCCGAGTTGGGCCTTAGGCTTCAACTTGAGACCCCCAAATAGACCCAAATACCTAATTCAACTTGCCCAATAACCTCCCAACTCATATATATATATATATATATATATATATATATATATATACCTCGGGACCATTTTTAAAGATCTAAAACACATAAACGCGTCCCGAATATTTGTATTTACCATACCCATTTGTATCGTGTTTAATTGACCCGCAATCTTAATTTAATTACTAGATGATTTATTTCTCCCGGCTAAACCCATCGATTTATGTTTTACTCATTTAAATTTAAATTCCATCGATTTAATTCATTCTCAATTTATATCCGAAAATCGTTAAATTAATTTCCGTCATATTAATTTATTCTGAAAATGCGGGGTATTACAAAAACTTTGAATAAAACTAAAAAACTTTGAAAAACAAGAATAATAAGAAGGATTTTAAAAAGTTTGAATAAATATAATTGAAAAAAAAAACCTAAAAATTTCATAAAAAGCAAAGCAATAATCTGAAATTTAGAAAAAAATACTTGAATTCCCTAGTGCCTTCTTTAAATTTGAAATAAAAAGGATCATAAGATTACCTTCTCCAATATCTTTGTTCTTCAAAGTCTAAATCCAAAAGCAATTTAAAAAAAAAACTAATAAATTGAGATATAAAAGTGCGACACAATTGATGTGTCGCACCCTCATTCGGTCGTTTTTGAGCTTCACAAAGTTACATTCTCAATGAGACTCAGACACGAGCGAATTAAAATACAATAAGTTAATTGTATCATACTATTGTATCTGAATTTTAGATCGACCTAGCATTTTGGATATGTTAGTATTTGTCATATACGAGAAGCAAACGATTTTATTGTCCAAAAGAATCTTAAAGTGTTATTAAATTTTCTTTTGGAACTCAAACATTTTGAATTGTTTTTTTGTTTGATGATGGTTGTCCCAATATCTTTGGCAGTATATTACTATGGAGTCAGTCAACGAGGATACAAACAACATTTCACGTTTGAAAGTTTGAAAGTTATATTTAAGAAATACTATATTTATGGGCCTAAATATACGTGTTTGGTGACGTTTGGGCAAGTCTGCCTAATGAAGGTGGTACTTTGAAGGGAGTTCTGAACAGAAAATTGTTGCTAAAAAAAAACAGAAAATAAGGAGAAAATTTTCCTGTGGATTAGGAAGGAAAAAAATTACATTAAAGCAAGACACGAATTTTACATAATTTATTAGGTTCATATTGCTTTTGTTTACGCCAAGTTGCGTCGTATCGTGTTTGTATCAAAATTATAAATTGTGTTATCGTTATCTTGTTGTGTCAGCATCTTTTTATTCGGATTATCGTGCATATTTTTATTAGATTGAGCATAAAATTTTAAAAATTGTGTTTTGTCCTAATCCATACGGGTGGTGTTCTTGTCCGGTAAAAAAACACGAAGTTATATCGGATCGTGTCGTGTTTAGTTCTAAAAAACTTTTATCGTGTCGTGTCGCCTAAAACCCGATTCAAGAGCATAAATTGTGACCGTTAATGTAGATGTTAGATAGTAGTAGGATCAACACGTAATAATTGCAGCGCATAAATGGAAAAAAATTTAAAAACCTTGTCGTTTTGGTACATATTGTCACACAAAAAACAGTGTTCCGGGTAAAAATTGGTCTCACGCATATAATATAAATCTCAAATGAAAAATATCAATATACTCAAATTGAACACATTGTTTCGTGGGAAAACCACCGATACTATTTTCATCTAATTAAATCTCAAATGAAAATAGTGTTCATATTTAATATATTTTTCATTTGAGATTTATATTATGTGTGGGATCAATTCTCAATTGGAGCACTTGTAAACATTTGTAAATTATACATGAATCTTTTTTAATTTTCGTTGCAAAAATTTGTAATTTTTACACCGAATTTCGTAATGTATACAAAAAAAATTATAATATAGATGAGTTCAAATTAAGAGGTAAGACTTCTTGTAATAATAAGAATGACAACCGAATTGGGCCCAACATCAATGACCAAGTCAGTCTTGGAAACAACATGCTCGCCAAATTTCTCAAGTAGCCTGATTATTTTAAAGTTTTATTATTAAACACAAAAATTAAAAAAATAAATGATAAGAGAGAAGAAAAATTAATATTTGTTCATTTGTTTGAGGGTTTATGAGAGAAGAAAATGTAACTTTCTTTTTCTTGTTGGGATTTGGGACAACAATATTTATTTTTCGTGGAAAATGTAAAATTCTTTAAAAGAACTGTCTCCCATCCTTTCTTTCTCAATTGGAAAGAAATATGTGGAGATAGAGGGCGAGAAAGGGAAAGAAAGTTTTTCAAAAAAATCTTCTTTGTTTTCTCATTTTAAACTTTCAAACGAAAAATAATAAATCATTTATGTTCTATTTAAATTTTCAAACAAATAAACAAAATAATATTATTTATCTTTTTTTCTCTTCTTTTTCCTCCAAAATAAACTCCGATACATACCACAAGTCATCTTCAAGTTATGTAACCAGTCAACAAATTAAAGCATCTTTAGTGTGCAGGATTGCATGACCCGTTATGAACACAAGAATATGATTTTTATTTTCAACCTTGATTTTTCTCATGAGTGGAAAAATAGTTTACGGGTCAATTCTATGGGTATTAATCTCTTAGTCAATTTTAAGACATCAACAAATTGACTACGCAAGATAATCTTGATCCATATTTTGGCAGCAAACAAAATTGACAAGGAAATGGAAGATATAATTAATGAAATTGATGAAGGCCAATGACTAAACTTAAGTTGAAGATAACACAATCATTCTCATTGGTTAAGCTTATATACTATTCGAGATTGAACATGTTGGGAAAGCTTATAAAATGGTTTAAGAAACATCTCGAGTATTTGCTTAGGGTTTTGTTAAATGCATCTCATTTTTTTTTCGTGCTCAACACCATATACCAAATAAATATTAAGAATTCGTTTGATTCTGAGTAAAATATATTTTAACGTGGTGAAAAGTAATATGATGAAATATATTTTTTTTTATTTAAAGTTAAATTTTCTTTTTTATTCTTGTTTAAAGCGTCATAATTAGAGAGTGCACTTATTCAAAATGTCAACCCAACTAAAATTTAATTTTAAATATGTGAAAAATATTTCACCATTTTACTTTTCACCTCGATTAAAAGTATTTCACCCCGAACCAAACGGACCCTAAGTGGTAATAGCATTTGCATATTTTCTCAAATTTTAAACATAAAAGTCAGTTTCTTGAAATTTTATTTTCAATCCTAAAAAAATTCCTATAAATTTATTTTCAAACCACCCTAACCGTGACACATGATGACCACCATGAAGATCTACAACTCCATCCCAACAAAAATCGCCTTAAATCCCTCTCTTTCTCTTAAAAACAACCACCGCCCGACTACAAAAAAAAATTGTTTTGCAAATAACTAACATAGTAACAAATTTCAATGAAATAATTGACGTAAAACTAATACAAAATAAATTAAAAGTCCCAAACTAAACTCAAAATTAGTAAAAAAAAAAAAAAAGGTCAAAAATCACTGCCCAATTCATTTGGTGGTAAGACGCCGAAAATGGTGACAATATTCGTTGATAGAACTCTGATCATGAACACAACATTTTGTGCTTCACCATCCATTATGCATAGACACGTTAGGTAATGAATCGCTGAAACTGCATAAATAAAAATTAAGGTGTCATCGGTGATTCATAATCAATATTGCATTGCATATTGTAATATCACATGCTTTACATATTTAATTTAATTTGTAAAATAATTTACGTAATTAAAAAGTGACTTGTTAATTTAATTGATAAATATAATAATCAATTTAATTAAAAAAGTTGGGTGTTAAATTATATGTGAGACTATGTGCAAGTTTAATTGTGTGGAATCAATAATTCGTATGGTGTAAATATTTTAATAATGCGCTAAATAAAGTAATACAATTATTACAAATTTAATTAAATCTTTTATGTGGATTATCTGCTCTTTATTTTATTAATGTTAGTGCCAACTTAATCCAGTTTTAGTTTGGGGGAACTTATGGGGTTTTAAGGAATCCTAAATGGTGTTAATAGATGGGAGTTTTGAACTATGGGTTGGATGACCCATTGGGTAATTTGGAAGTATTTGGGTACGATTTTAGGGCCCATAAGGTGGAGATAAAGTAGGGTGTAAAGGGAATTCCAAATTTAGTAATAGAAAAATATAAGGTTTAATGAACTTAGCCTCTTACATCATTTCTAAAATAAAACCTAACCACGAAATTGAGAGCTAGAGAGGAGGGAAGATTGGGAGGCAAGTTGGAGAGGGAAGCTAAGAGAACAAGAAAGTTAATTGAACCGAACAAAAAGTGTCAACCTCTCCATCAAATTATTTTCAACTCTAACAATCAAGGCAAGAATTTCAATTATACTTTTCCACTTTGGTTCATATATTTGTGGTAAAATCATTGTCTAGAGACCATTATAATTAAGATGTTAGTTCTAATGTTGTTAGAACCTAATTAATGTAATTGTAATCTTTAACTAAGTGAAAACTTAAATAACATTAATAAATCTAAATGTTCATCTTTAGGAATTTTTCAAAAATTACGAGAAAATTTGGGAATCGCCATATAAAAACTTATGGTGAACAAAAATATGCTCATGTTAGAATTGTACTAATTGAGGTAATTATATAATCATCTTTTATGAAAATATGCAATTGATGTCAAGATATGAATTTGATAAGTTAATCATGTTATAAGTTATGTTGATAATATAAATTCATGTAGAAATATAGAAATTTGATAATATCTATGATGAAATTCATGACTTAAGGAACTAGAATTTTACATGGGAGTAACCCCCAATTAAGAAACTATTGGTGATAAACTTGTTCAATTGATACCTTATAGGTTAATTTCATAATATAATTTCCTTATAATATTATATGTTGTTAAGATTAAATTAGGACGGATTGGGTTTGAATTGAGTGAAGGTTTGAAAGAAAATTTAAAATTGGAAAAACTTGGTAAACTGTTGATGACCATATCGATCAGTGCTAGGGGTCAATCGATCGGGATAGTCTGGGAAGGGGGTCTTGGGTATTTTTGACGTTTTGTTTAGGGACTCAATTCTGTTGGCTTTTGAACTATCTTAAGTTTATTTAATTTTAATATCAGGTAGGCTTATAAAGGGGCGAAGAATACCCATAAACTTAGCCAAAAATGGGATACGTTTGGAGATTTAACTAACAGTTAACAACATATAAAAATGTGTGGATAGTGTAGAGAATTTAGGATGTTTGTACCATTTGTAAGATTTTTTTATGTTAGTGAACATACGACGGGTGGATGTGTAGGCTCCTGGTGAATCTACAAATGAGGGATTCTATGGGACATGAATGTTGTGATCATGTACTACACCCTGTGATGATGATGCCAGCTGCATACATATATATATTATCCCAATTGTACGTGTTGAGTTCGTTATCCCCCGTGTTGGGATAATGGGGTGTGACACCCCGCCTAATTAACCCCGGGTGATCAGTCCTAAATTAAATTAGAATAGGTTTTGTCAGTTGGTTCATTCTTAGCATCATTGTCGCCTTTTTAATTACTAACCACCTAAGTGAGAAAAATTAGACTAGTGCCAAGTTTTATCTTTCATTAATTTAATGAAATACTCATGCAGAAACAAAATAATTTAAACAATCACAATTAACTGAAATCCACCATTCACATCTAAATAACTGACCGAATAAACCATCGGCTCAAATCCAATAAAAGTAAAGACAAATAATAAATCTCAACAAGTCTGACAGAAGTACTGAATAAAACAGTGAGCGACATGCTTGAGTAACTGATAGGAAATTTCTACACCATAAATGAAAAGAACGAAGCGCCTATCAAACTCCCACAACATCCACATGTGCTGCAGCAACGGATTCCTTGAATGAGTCAAGTCTGGCGTCCCTGTGGATGAACACCTAAAAGGTTTTTAAAAGTTTGTATAGCAAGGGTTAATACCCAAAATATTTGGAAAACATTTAGCAAATGATTAGCTTACAATAATAAATATGTATACATGCTCTTCATATTTTAGTTAGTGTCGCACTCCCTTGAGGACCTCCTCACCCCTCCTCTACTGTGCACTATTAACGCCTTAATTAATTTTTCTAGTCATTTATCCCATAACTAGATAACTGATATAACCCCTGACAACCACCCTACTCTAACCGAGTATGCCAAAATTATGATTTCTAAGTTATTGTCATCATTAACTTAATTAATCATTTCCCTTTTTATATTCATATAACTTTCACATCCACTATATATAATAAAATTTACAGTATGTACTAATTTACCCGTATATAATTATTTAGCTCATTATATATGTATAGTCATATTACAACATTCACACATATGTTGAAATAATAATTAATAATGGATATCCTCCTGAGTAATAACTCACCGTATGTATATTCTCTAAAGTACGATCCGACTAGGTGTATTCACATAACCTAGTTACCCAAAGTCATAATTGCTCACTAACTTGATAAAATAACATAATTATAGGAGGCGGTCATATTCCTTCCGTGAAAGTGAGATGCCCATCACCCATATAATGGACGCTATGACCTAGGGATATACTCGCCCTACTCCTCAAGTTAGGGAATCACCCTCTATGCGCAACCTCCCCTGATAGTACTAGAGTATATAAAATAATAATATCTAGCCACTGATATTAATGCACACACCATATATATATACTATCGCACACCGTATATATACATCAAAACAACACACCTCGGCTATACCATGTACTAAGTCCCTAACACAAGCCTATACAAATTATCATGAGTTTATGGCCCAACTCTGATTATTAATTAATTGCACATTAATTAATTAAATTACTTTTGGTGTCGCTCCAACCAATGTATTCGGACTCGCTCTCGTGGCCCGAAATAAAATAATACTCGAGTCCTAATCCCCGACTCCAAATTAATTAGTTTTCAATCTAAATTAATTCAACACCTTGGTATCCCTACCAATATACCCGGACTCGCCTGCTCGATCCGTATTTAATTATTTTGGAATAATCTTCCCAAAATTTCCATAACGTGTCACACATCAATTCCTCCCAACCCCAATTACTCTCCTTCATTTTTGTTAGGAATTAATGTTCCATACTTATTTCTCACTAACTAAAGTATGGGGGAGAATTTCTAATTAATTTTTCTTATATATTAAAACTGGCGTCACTGTCAAAAATCCCGGACCATCGATCGATCGAACAGGTTTTCATCTTCTCTGAGTCCCTGTTTCAGCCATGGACGAAAACCTTAAATTCTCAACTCCTTCTAAAGTCCAACCAAAATCTTCTCATCAATATAACACATCAAGAACACCATAAGGGACCCCCATAAAGTCCTTAAACCCCGTTTTATTTAAGTTCTCTACTGTTTTTTTCTAAATTGGGAAAAAGCCAAGTTATTCATAAATCAGTCACAACACCAAATTACGAACTCAATTTCATTCCTAATTCGTCTCGGTTTATTTCAACTAAGGCAAATATCTGTTCAGAATCATGTTACACCATAAATTCCTACACCAATTCTCATCTTGTGTTCCAATTACAAATACCCCATTTTTGTACCCATTTATCCCCAAAATGAATTTTAGGTATCCACATCACATAAATATGAATTGAAAACATAATTAAATGCTACGACAAGTTAACCACTTGCCTTATGATTTCGTTGGGTCTGATCTGGAGTTGTGATTCTCAAGGTTGAAGATGAAATCCCCTCTTTTGGCTCTTTCATTTGTCCCCCAAATTGCCTTTCTTAGGGTTTTCTCTCCCACTAAGTGTTTTCTAATCTTCAATCAGTCGTTCCCCTTTTCCTTTTAATTTAGTAATTAGGCTTAATCCCATTTTTTGCCTAATGGGCCAAGCCCAAGTGACCCAAATACTCCTGTGTGGGACCGGCTATGCCTAAAAACGTCCCGTGATCCATTTACTACCCTTGGGTATACTTTTTTGACTATCTCGGCCCATACGGACTCAACCGTTCACTCAGAATTGACATCCGAATTAATTTATAAAAATCCTTATCTCACACCCAAATTAGTCTATACCGACTCCCGGGTGAGATAACTAAATGCCCCATCACTAATACTCATAATGACGTAAATGATTTATTACTATTCACTTAGTAATTTAAATTTCCCTAAATATTAACCATTTACTCTCCGATTAACATTTAAATAAATATTATCATAATTAATTCAATTAAATTACGACACACAAGTAATTCAAAATTTCCCGAATTAATTAAATATTGAATGAACAAAAATACAGGGTGTTACATATGGCTAGATCCTTTCGTGTATATGTTTGTATGTGGTTTCACGAGTGGTGTGATGGTTTAGTGATTTCTCTTGTTATGTGATTTAAGACATTAGGAGTCGGGTCCTTCTTTAGTCGTTATTTGTAGAGGCACAAAGATATATTCATAACAGTAGATCTTCATGATATATGTTATATGTCGTTCCTGGGAGAGTTCTATTCTTTATTCCCATGGATCAACAGTACTCGTGTTAATTACTATATTTATAGGATTATGGGGATTTATTTGATATTATCGGTGTTAATAATGTGGTTCGGGTTGGATACAGTAGATTATACTTATTTTATTAGACTCGTGATAAACTCCAATATATCATTTGTATAGAACATTATGTAGGGTACGTATTTTGTTTATTTTTATATGATGATTAAGATTATTCACTTACTTTCTTAATCGTTTAGAGGCTTGACTGTGTTACTATTATATGTTTCTTTTAATTGGGATCACGATTAAAGTTCACATTAAGGGTCTGACCCTCTTGTGTTAAAAACATTTCATGTCCTATGTATCTGCATTATTAGGGTTGATATCACATCAGCGTTCATCTCTACTCTAGTATATCCAGTTTCTTATTAACAGCTCTATAGGTGTCAGGGGTTATGTTTATCTTTATGTTTTACTTCTGAGATTTTATTTATGGACCCAATATTGGTAACACATTTAGATACTTCATATTCTAGTTGAAGAGTTATTTATTTATCAAGTTGTGCACAAATGTTTTATCAATTATATAAGTGTTGGTTTTAGATTCCGATATTGGCCATGTTATTTTATTAATTATTTAATTTTGTTATTTGTTTATTATCACATGTTTTGAATATAAATAATTGTTGAATGTCCCTTATTAACTACATGTGATACTGGACACCTTACGTATGGAAAAAAATGGGGTATCACAGTTGATATCAAATCATTCCATGTTATAATGTCATAGGATGTGTGGAATTCGTGTACCATTTGTTGGAAAATTGGACTATTTCGAAAGCTGTCCAGAATTTTCTGGACAGATTTTTGAGCAACTTTGAGCTCAAATTTAGGTAGGACCCACACTACGAAAATTATGGGACCATATACGAATGCGTTCTCCTCCGCAAGGAGATTAACGTAGTATATTCATATGTCCAATTCCAATAAGTTATGAATGATAAATATGTCCCCAAAGTGACTAACAAAGCAATGAAAGTTAATGAATTGGGTATGTTTTAACTCTTGTCCCGCATTAGAAGAGTAGTGGAAATTTGATGAGTTAATAACACCCCAAGTATGGACTAAGGCTTGGATGCCTTGGGGTATCCCAACTCTTTGAAGGGGAGATGACCTAAGCTATGCACGGGTTGACTTTCGGTCAAAAGTCCACACGCGCGCGCGTCCGTCCGTCCGGCCGGCCGACTCGGTTCGGGTTCGGGCTTGGGCTTGGGCTTAAAAAAATCTCCTACATTTTTGGGCCGAATTTATTTAACTTTCTGGGCTTTAATTATTAATTAATTACGAAATTAATTAATTAATTAATAAACTGTTCGCAGTTATTGCCAACAGTTAATTCGTTTAACTGTTTTTTACAGTTGTTTGCCAACCGTCACCTACTTTGCTATAAATACAGATGCCTCCCTCCGTTTTTAAACAATGAAAAATTTCCCTCCTCCAGAATTGCTGTCATATTTATTCCAGAAAATTCCTTTCATATCTGTTCCAGAAATTCTTTTTCTTGCATAACATATCTTGCATTGTTGTTGAGTAAAAGCCACAGAATTTGAGTTCGTTGAAATTAATTATTGTTGTGCTACATAATTAATTGGAAAAATTCGTTCTATCTTGGGAGACAATATTCATCAACCTCGGAGCACATGGGAGGGAATAAATTGTCTTAAGGACATTGTGAGATTCACAGGGCTCGGATTATCTTTCTATTTTTATTATTGTTTCTGCAAATTCAAGTAAGTTTTTATTTTCCGTAATTTCATTTTATTTCTGTAATTAAATTATAATTCGTAATTCTGTATTTTTGTATTTATTAAACAGTGGAAATAACAATCTTAAGACAATTTATTCAAGTTCTACTGTTTTGTAGTGTACAGAATATTTTTTTATTACAGAAATTTATTTGTTGAAAATAAATCTGTTTTGACAGAAAAATAGAATTAACTTATTACTTTATTTTAGAAATTAGTAAAACAGTTTTGGTACAAAAATTAATTTCTATACTGTTTTTATATTCTGTTTTAGAAAATAAAATTCATTTTAAATTTTTTATTAAAATCTGTTTATGTAAAAAAAATTAATCTTTAAATTATAATTCTGTTTTGTACGAAATTCTTTTTATTATTAAAAATTAGTGTGACACAGATTTTATTATGTATAAACTTCTGTTTATATTATAGTTTAATTCTGAATTTCATTTGAATTCTTTTGGAATTCATTTATTGTGAATTATATTTGGAGGAAATTGGTGCACAGAATTTTGTATTCTGTTTTGATTAATTCATTATATATGAATTTTATCATTGATAAAAATTCTGTTTTTGTTACAGAAATGGAATCGCAAAGTACTAACACTACTTCTACTAAACTGATTGTCACCAACACAAATGTGACTGCACCCATATCTATGCCACACGGGGAGAAACCAAAAAAGTTCATTGGGGCTGACTTCAAACGTTGGCAAGGACAAATGTACTTCTATCTCACTACTTGCCAACTGGGCAGGTTTGTATATGAAGATTGCCCCTCTATTTAAGAGGGAGATGACTTTGAAAAGGTTGTTGTTGTCGATGCCTGGAAGCATTCGGACTACCTATGCCGGAATTATATTCTGGCTTACTTGGACAAGGCATTATACCATGTGTACTGCACAATCAAAACATCCAAGGAATTATGGAATTCTTTGGAAAATAAGTATAAAACTGAAGATGCTGGGATGAAGAAATTTATCGTTGGGCGTTTTCTAAACTTCAAAATGGTTGATTCTAAATCTATGATCTCGCAAGTGCAAGAACTCCAAGTGATCCTCCACGACATTCATGCTGAAGGAATGTCAATTAGTGAAACCTTCCAAGTTGCTGCAATTATTGAAAAGTTGCCACCATCTTGGACTAAGTTCAAAAACTATCTTAAGCACAAGCGTAAGGAGATGAATGTGGAGGAGTTGGTGGTCAGGCTAAGAATCGAAGAAGACAACTGTGAGTCTCAAAAGAAAAGTGGGAATAATCCGATGGAAACAAAGGTCCATGTCGTTGAAGGTCCTAAGAAGAACAAATGAAAGTATGATGGGGAAGGCACTTCCAAACATAACAAGAAAAAGTTCAAAGGCAAATGCTACAATTGTGGTAAACCTGGACACCGCTCAAGCGAGTGTCGTAAGCCGAAGAAGAAAAATAGAAACAATCCTCAATCAAATGTAACTGAGGGTGTGAATATCGTCAATGATTTGGCGGATATGAATCTTTCTGTCGTGGTCTCTGAATGTAACTTGGTTGGAAATACCAAGGAATGGTGGGTGGATACTGGAGCCACACGACACATTTGTGCAAACAAATGGATGTTCACCACCTATAAGCCTTTGGAAAATGAGGAGAATCTCTTTATGGGAAATTCTTCCACTTCGAAGGTGGTGGGACAAGGAAAGATAACTCTGAAAATGACTTCTGGAAAGGAACTTACTCTCAACAATGTTCTTCACGTGCTTGATATCCGAAAGAATCTGATTTCTGGATCTCTCCTTACTAAAAATGGTTTCAAGCTTGTGTTTGTGTCTGATCGCTTTGTGTTGTCTAAAAATGACATGTATGTAGGAAAGGGCTACCTAAATGAGGGGATCTTTAAACTCAATGTTCTTACTGTAACCCCAAAAACATCTGTTTCAATGAATGAAATTGCTAGTTCTCCTTACTTAATTGAGTCATCTAATATTTGGCATGCAAGATTAGGACATGCTAATTTTGATACATTGCGTAGATTAATTAACTTGAAATTTTTGCCAAAATTTAATATTGATAAAAATCATAAATGTGAAATTTTTGTGGAATCTAAATTAGCTAGATTACCTTTCCATTCTATTGAAAGGATGACTGAACCTTTAGATTTAATTCACACCGATATTTGTGATTTAAAATTTGTTCAAACTAGAGGTGGAAAAAAGTATTTTATTACTTTTATTGACGATTGCACAAAATATTGCTATGTATATTTGTTACATAGTAAATATGAGGCTATTAATGCATTTAAACAATATAAAAATGAAGTTGAGAATCAATTAAGCAAAATAATAAAGGCTATTAGGAGTGATAGAGGAGGTGAATATGAATATCCATTTGAGGAATTTTGTTCTGAAAATGGGATTATTCATCAAACAACCGCTCCTTATTCTCCTCAATCAAATGGTGTTGCTGAACGCAAAAACCGTACTTTGAAAGAGATGATGAACTCAATGTTATTAAGTTCAGGAGCTCCACAAAATTTTTAGGGGGAAGCCTTACTTTCTACTAATTACATTCTCAATAAAGTACCTCACAAAAAGACTCACAAGACACCTTATGAATTATGGAAAGGTCAAAGACCTTCCTATAAATATTTACGAGTGTGGGGGTGCTTAGCCAAAGTGATGGTCCCTAAACCTAAAAAGGTAAGAATAGGGCCAAAAACCGTGGATTGTGTATTCATCGGTTATGCTACTAATAGCAGTGCATATCAATTTCTAGTTTGTAAATCTGAGATTTCGGATATTCATGTAAATACGGTTATTGAATCGAGGGATGCTTCATTTTTTGAAAATGAATTCCCGTATAACAAGACCCGAGAATCTGGTCCTTCTAAAAGGACAAATCAAGTTACTTCAAGTGGTACTCATCAACCTATTGAATCAATAGAGGATGAACCAAGACGTAGTAAAAGAGCAAAAACCTCGACTTCTTTCGGTTCGGATTTTCTAACATATTTGTTAGAAAATAAACCTCAATCGTATAAAGAAGCTATATCCTTACCCGATGCTTCCAATTGGAAAGAAGCAGTTAATAGTGAAATTGAATCCATATTACAAAATCATACATAAGAACTAGTGGATCTTCCACCAAGTTTAAAACCGTTAGGTTATAAATGGATCTTCAAAAAGAAATTGAAGGCTGATGGATCAATTGATAAATATAAAGCTAGACTTGTAGCTAAAGGCTATAAGCAAAAGGAAGGGTTGGATTACTTCGACACATATTCACCGGTAACAAGAATAACGTCCATTCAGATGTTAATAGCAATAGCTGCTATTAATGGACTTGAAATACATCAAATGGATGTAAAAACTGCATTCTTAAACGGTGAACTAGACGAGGAAATTTATATGGAGCAACCTGAAGGGTTCAAAGCTCCCGGACAAGAAGGAAAAGTATGTAAGCTTGTTAAATCACTATATGGATTAAAACAAGCACCTAAACAATGGCATGAAAAATTTGATAATGCAATGTTATCAAATGGTTTCAAAATTAATGAATGCGATAAATGTGTTTACTTTAAATACATTCAAAATGGATATGTCATTGTATGCCTCTATACTGATGATATTCTTATCATGGGTAGTAACTTGGAAATTGTCAAAACTACAAAACAAATGTTGAGTAGTAGATTTGACATGAAAGATTTGGGAATCGCCGATGTTATATTAGGAATTAAAATTTCTAGAACATCGGATGGACTTATATTATCTCAATCTCATTACATAGAGAAAGTACTTGAAAAATTCAAGAAGTATGATATTAGTCCTACCAAGACACCTGTAGATGTAAATTTACATCTAGCAAGAAATAATGGTGAAAGCATATCTCAA
Source organism: Sambucus nigra (assembly GCA_949130495.1). Taxonomy (NCBI): domain Eukaryota; kingdom Viridiplantae; phylum Streptophyta; class Magnoliopsida; order Dipsacales; family Adoxaceae; genus Sambucus; species Sambucus nigra. The sequence goes on along the minus strand of OX422216.1, from coordinate 46,278,387 downwards.
CTAGAATATTCTCGTATTATCGGCAGTTTAATGTATATCATGAACTGTTTGCGATCGGACATAGCATACTCAATAAGTAAGCTAAGTCGATTTACGAGTAATCCAGGAAGAGATCACTAGAAAGCAATATTGAGAGTTTTGGGTTATTTAAAATATACTCAAAACTATGGATTGCACTACTGAAAATATCCAGCTGTTCTTGAAGGACATTGCGATGAAAATTGGATATCCGATACAAAAGACTCTAAGTCTACGAGTGGGTATGTGTTTACCTTCGGAGGTGAAGCCGTATCTTGGAAATCCTCAAAACAAACGTGCATTGCTAGATCGACAATGTAATCTGAATTCATTGCACTAGACAAAGCTGGAGAAGAAGCTGAATGGCTTCGAAATTTCTTAGAGGATGTTCCAAATTGGTCTAAACCTGTGCCCGCAATATGTATACATTGCGATAGCCAATCAGCGATTGGAAGGGCACAAAATCACATGTATAACGGAAAGTCACGACATATTCGTCGTCGACACAATACCGTTAGACAACTTCTCTCAAATGGAATTATCTCAATTGACTATGTAAAGTCAAAAGATAATATATCGGATCCACTAACGAAAGGTTTAAACCGAGAGAAAGTTGAAAAATCATCGAGAGGAATGGGTCTAAAGCCTATAAATAAATAAAAATCAATATAGTGGCAACCCAACCTAGCTGACTGGAGATCCCAAGATCTAGGTTCAATGGGCAAACCGAACTACATTGTATTCAGTAAGCATTGGAGGAGATTAAATCCTATCCATTCCAAAGATGAGACAGTGCATATCTGCCGCGAAATTAGGATAAGTTATGCTTTTAATGGCATCCATATCTTAGTATGTCTAAGTGGGGTATTGCAGGATACTCTTTATGGAAGTCACCTACGTGAGTAAGAAGGGGGCCAATTTTATGAGAATAATGAAAGGCATATTCTCTAAAAATACTCACGGAACCAAGTGGTGTTCATGGCCAAAATGAACACAAACGTGAGAACCAACTGTGTTGAAGAATTGTTGTGTGAATACTATTGTCTAGGTTTACAAAAACGGGGTACGGTTCAAGGACGTGAAGTCTACTGATTAACCAAGTAAATCCGATAGTATATCACTAAGGAAAGTTCAAGGCCACTAGGCTACTTCTCCCGATGCAATAAATCTTCAGTTTTACTCAACATGTGTCTGCATCTGCATTAGCATCTGTTCTGTTTTATTTTTAGCGATATATCATTCATGTGGGGGATTGTTGGAAAATTGGACTATTTCGAAAGCTGTCCAGAATTTTCTGGACAGATTTTTGAGCAACTTTGAGCTCAAATTTAGGTGGGACCCACACTATGAAAATCGTGGGACCATATACGAACGCGTTCTCCTCCGCAAAGAGATTAACGTAGTATATTGATATGTCCAATTTCAATAAGTTATGAATGATAAATATGTCCCCAAAGTGACTAACAAAGCAATGAAAGTTAATGAATTGGGTATGTTTTAACTCTTGTCCCACATTGGAAGAGTAGTGGAAATTTGATGAGTTAATAACACCCCAAGTATGGACTAAGGCTTGGATGCTTTGGGGTATCCCAACTCTTTGAAGGGGAGATGACCTAAGCTATGCACGGGTTGACTTTCGGTCAAAAGTCCACACGCGCGCGCATCCGTCCGTCCGGCCGACTCGGTTCGGGTTCGGGCTTGGGCTTGGGCTTATAAAAATCTCCTACATTTTTGGGCCGAATTTATTTAACTTTCTGGGATTTAATTATTAATTAATTACGAAATTAATTAATTAATTAATAATCTGTTCGCAGTTATTGCCAACAGTTAATTCGTTTAACTGTTTTTTACAGTTATTTGCCAACCGTCACCTACTTTGCTATAAATACAGATGCCTCCCTCCGTTTTTAAACAATGAAAAATTTCCCTCCTCCAGAATTGCTGTCATATTTATTCCAGAAAATTCCTGTCATATCTGTTCCAGAAATTCTTTTTCCTGCATAACATATCTTGCATTGTTGTTGAGTAAAAGCCACAGAATTTGAGTTCATTGAAATTAATTATTGTTGTGCTACATAATTAATTGGAAAAATTCGTTCTATCTTGGGAGACCATATTCATCAACCTCGGAGCACATTGGAGGGAATAAATTGTCTTAAGGACACTGTGAGATTCACAGGGCTCGGATTATCTTTATATTTTTATTATTGTTTCTGCAAATTCAAGTAAGTTTTTTTTTCTGTAATTTCGTTTTATTTCTGTAATTAAATTATAATTCGTAATTCTGTATTTTTGTATTTATTAAACAGTGGAAATAACACCATTTTTGTGTAGTGATCGTTGTTATTTGTAGATTTCTATTTTATAGGAATTTTACTTTATATCCCATACAATACTGAAGTTATCCTTAATTATCTTTTCAGATGGAAACCACGCACATGGGAGTTAACCAACCCAAGATGGTTGCTACTACCGAGTCGAGCCAAGATCCGCAGGTTATCGCCGCAACCGTCGTTGTAGTATAAAAAAATCACGTATCGTCACCACCAAAGTTAATCGCACCAGTACCACCACAGATTTTCGCATGGGTGAAATGTCACAACATTGTCATCAAAAGAAACTTGCCTGAGTTCATAGGGTCGATTGATCCTAGTGTTCATACTAGTGAATGTTAGATATTGAGTGCCATTTGAGGATGGTAGAATTATCATACTTATAGCGTAAAATTCTTATTAGCTTCAAGATGACAAGGGATGCATTGGAGTGATGATATTTGATTACCACCATCGAGCAGAGGGTGGTTATGACCAATACTGAGTATTAGTTTTGTTTAAGGGTAAGTATTTTGCGTATGAAGTTAGATATCGATGAAGAGAAAATTCCTAAATCTAGAGTAAGGATACCTCACTGAATATTAATATGAGCAGTGCTCTACTCTCACTCTTTGTGCCGGAGGAGGTTAGTGCAGAGGCACTAAGGAGGAAGTGATTTATCAAGGGTTTGACTTGAAAAATTAAGTAATTTTTCAAGGAGAACCTCACCTACACCATTTTCTCTTATGTGGTGAATGATGCACTTATGCAATTCCATTATTTCATAGATTTTCAAAAGGGTATATGGGAGGAGAAAGTGAAAAATGGGTATGTTCAAGGATCTAATACTAGGGGAAATTGTGAGTCATCTCATACCCAAGATGACCACCATCATCTGAGTGTATAACCTTAAGGGGAGAAGCTTCTTAAAAGACATAGAGGTAAATAAAACCATAAGTGATAGGGTCACTAGGGTTAGGCTTATTAGGTCCATCAATGTCATGATCTTGAATATCAAGGCTAAAGGCTGAATGGGAATGGCCCGTAGTGCTGAGGTCAGGGCTAATAGCAAAGTAGGTGACCAAATGGACCCTTTTATAGGGGGTTGATTTTTATGAGGAGCGGGGCCATATTGTTAGTTAGTGATTTGTGGGAAGCCGGGAAGCCCAAGGAAACTAACTCCATCTTAAACAACAGAGGAAGAGCTAATAGTTTTTAGCACCAACAGTGTAACCAATGCTACCTGCACCACCTCTTAGGGATTAACCATCATACCCTTAGCTAGTTCATTATGGTCAAATTTATAATATCTCACCTAGAAATGTCCATGCTCTGCCTCAACAAATTTAGGGTACATTATCTATTTATGGTCAGACACTAGAGCATCACATTCTTTGTTATCCATTTAATTACACGGTCTTCAGGATTGTTGCATATTACGGTAGATATGTTGCTTCATATATATATATATATATATATATATATATATATATATATATATATATATTCCTTTAGGGAAATGTGAATATTTTTGCCACATTTGTAATAGTATTGGCAAGAATCTTATATATTTTCAGTTTGTAGAGAACTTATTAGTTCTCGATATGTATTTGTACATCACTGTCTTAGAGATGGATTGATTGTCCGCGTATTATTCTCATGTTGATTATCCTAATGATGATGTATATATCTCTATTCTTGGACATGATATGTATATAATTGTCATGCCAAAGCCCGAGGGAGGGTCTACCACGTATTTATATTATATAGAGGAGAGTAATTATGCAGAGGCTAGAGTACCTTTGGAGTCTATTTTAGTTGTTCAATATGTTCCTAACATGTTTTAAGACATGCATGGGTTGCCGCTTATCCAATAAATAGATTTTGTTATTAATTTATCCCCATTACTAGGTTGACAGAGAGGTCACCATATAATATGCCACTGTTTGAGATATGAGAGATTATATAGCAGATTTAACAATTACTCAGCCAAGGATTTATTCAGAGGAGGACATTGACATAAGGATCCCCAGTCCTGTTTGTGAAGAAAAATGATAGGTCGTTTCTTTATGTATAGAGTATTGAGAGTTCAACAAGGTCATGATAAAAAATAACTACCCATTATCATGTGTTGATAATTTCTTGGCCAATTAATACGTGATTCTTACTTCTCAGACACACTTGAGATTAGGGTACCATCACTAAAGGATTCAGGAGCAGGATATTTTAAAAACCTCTTTACTTAAACAATATGGGTTACTCATGTTTTGGGTTATGTCATTCAGGTTAACCAACTCCCTAATAATGTTTATGGAGTTGATGAACGGGTTGCTAGACCAAACCTAGACCAATATGTGATTGTCTTAATTGATGGTATTCTGGTTTACTCACGGACAGATGATGAAAATGTACTATATTTAAGGATTTTTTTTACAGAATTTAGGGGAATACCAATTGTATACTATGTTCTTAAAGTGCGATATCAGATTGTGAGAAATGTATTTTTAGGCCACATTATTTCCAAGGTTCTAATTATAGTGGATCCTAGTAAGGTCTCAATTGTGGTAGAGTGGGGTCAACCCAGTACATGGATAGAGTTTCGATGTTTTCTTGGATTGGTAGGGTAATATCAATGGTTTATTTAGGGTTCTCAAATATTTTGAGACCACTGATTCACTTAACCAAGAAATGAGTACCATCTTTTGGTACGAGCACTACCAACTTTCTTTTAAGGAGTTAAATAGTAAGCTCACTTGGGTACCCGTATTTGGATTATCTCATAATGGAGTGGACTACCTAGTATACACCGATGCTTCATTATAAGGACTTAACGGAGTAGGGTTGCAAAAAGATAAGCCTATAGCTTATGCCTCTCGTAAACTTAAGCCACATGGTGTAAACTACACCACTTATGATTTAGAGTTGAAAATAGTAGTTTTAGCCTTTCATTTACATTTTAGTGGAGATATTAACATTGTTCATGGATCATAAAAGTTTTTGGTATTTTTTTCACTCAGCGAGATTTGAATATAGGGCAACGCCGATGGTTAGAATTTGTGAAAGATTATTAGTTTAATATTAAGTTTCACATAGGAAAGGTGAATGTGGCAGTAGACCCGAATTGTAAATCGACAACAAGTTAATTAGAATTTTGGTCATCAGTGTGAAGATCAATTTGAATAGCATATGAGTTATTTGAGGATTTTTTAGTCATTTTTAATGACTCCTCCATTAACATCCAGGTGGTAAGGTCCCAAGATAGGGGTTCTTCTTATCATGGGAAGATTCATGGATTGTTGGTAGGATTCATGTTGTTCTATTCGATTGGGTTAGATGTGCGACTTCGGTTCCAAGGAAACTTATTGGTGCCTAATGATGTAGAGTTAAGGAGAGAAATATTACCAAATATCATGGGTACGTATGTGCGATGCTTTCCGGGGTGAAAACATCTATAGGGACATGTGACATGAATATTAATAGGATAGAACAAAGAAGGAAATTATGGAGTTCGTGTCGAAATGTACAACTTGTTAATTAGTGAATGTGGAAGACCACTAATCACCGGATACCTTACAGTCATTTGAAGTCCATGTTTAGAAGTCGGAGATCATCTTCATAGACTTCATCATGAGGTTAATGACATCTTAGTAGAGACATGACACAATTTGGGTCATAGTGGATTAGTTGAATAATATGGCATATTCTCTTCCTGCTTTGGAAAAATATACAGTTGAGCAGTATGCCCAACTCTTTATCGTAGATATTGTACAAACAAATGGGTTACCATTATAAATAGTGTCTGACAGGTTCCATACTTTTATATCTCAATTTTGGTTTAGTTTCCAAGAGGCGATGGGTGTGAAGTTTAGTTTGAGTATGTCTTACCACTCATAGTTAATTGGGCATATTGAATGAGTTAATAATATTTTGGCGAATATGTTGTGACCATGTGTACAATATTTCAAGGGAAGTTGGGAGTAATATATGTCATTAGTTAAGTTTTCATATAATAATATGTATCGGACATTATTTGTACGTCCTTACCATTCATCGATTTGTTGGTTAGAGACAGGGGATAATAAGATTTTAGGATCGGACTTTATCCAAATCAACATAAAAATAACTTTGTAAGAAAAACCTTTGTTTTTTACATTTGAACCCATCTGAAAAATTACGACAGTTCCATAAACCCCAAAAAATATCTACTAAGGATCAAAGTCAATTTCTCTATAAAAACTGTGAATATATCTCTAATGCAAAACATGTTCTTAGATCAATTCACTAACATGTGCATGTCTATGATTAGTAATTTTGGGATCTCGCCTTTTTTTTATTTTTCTTAACATGACCTGTAATCGGGATGGATTACAGATGAAAACTCAATTATTCATTTGGAATAAAACAGAATAACTCAGTTTTATAATAAAAAAAATGTACTTTTAACTTTTACGGTAATTCTAGACTGACTTATCATTGTAACACACTTTTTGTACTTCCTTAATATGCCAAAACTATATTATTTGGTATTTTAAATGATAATAAGTGAACCTAAAAGCAAATATTGCAGTTTCAATTTTTCTACCGATAACATAAATTGAGTTAGATCAATGATTTTTGTAAGAATAATCATATGGAGACACCTTTTTATTAACACCATGACATGTATTTAAAATATTAATTAGTCAAATTTTATTAATTATGAATAATTCATGCATGGAGCAACTCATAAAAGACACATATGAGTGTAAAAAAATGATGTTCCCATATAATTACCCTTTTTATAAATATAAGAAAGTTAAACCTGTGTAATTTCAAACGATTCTCGGATCCAAGATCATTTCCCAAGTCATGACCGACTTTCAATCATTCAAATATGTATTCAATTCAACAAACACTTCATGTAATAAGGACTTTGGATAGTATTTAATAGTACATATACATGTATGTGTGTTAAAGATAAGTTTTGTTCTTATTTAAAAGCATTAGCCAATAGGAGAGAACAATGCAATTGAATAAAATCAAGAGTTTTGTAAAGTTTCTCTCTGTTAAATTTGTGTCATTTTTTAAGGTATTGAAGAGAGAGAAGGATGGGTGATTTTTCTCTTGTAACACCTTCAAGTAAGAGGTAAAAAAAGTTGAACTTTCATTTATTGATCTTCTTTAAGATTTTAAGACACGTGTCTTTATAATTCCTCTGCCCCAAATTAAGAGGATATGTCCTTATTTTGTATATATTAAGGATATAGCCGATCAAAGGACAAAATTAACTCTAGTTCACCATCGTGGAACTTGGATCGTTAATTATGTCCAAAAAAGGAAAGTGGACCCTTAATATGGGCAACCCACTAAGAAATACTTGACTTTTAATTAGAGACGGATGAAGTACTTTACAGTTTGTCATATTTCCTATATCTCAACCTTTTTTTTTTCTATTTTAGATATTTCAATTTTGCATCCTATATATTAAACCCTTTTTGTATGTGATCTCTAATTTATATAACATTGTAGTAGTCTCGAATGTGACGTTATGACACTTGAAGGGAATATGGCTGAAAATTTCCATATGGCTGACACGTGGCTCTTTAGGTCAGTAAGCGTGCTCGGCCGAATATATAGGGGAGATAAGTATAAATCTAAGAAGATCAGTTAGATGAAGTAGACGACCAGTCCTAATATGACTCTATAACTTATAAATATGATGTACTCTAAGATATCTAGATGGATAGGACCCTTATACTAATAATAAGGGCGACCTCAACCAATTGGAGGGTATTCACTTATATCTTGCACACAATGACTTAAACTCTGAGCTAACAACCCTAGCACTCCAATCATCTCTTTGTTCTTCCAGGAAATAAATTACACTCCTTCCTTTTCCCATGGACGTAGACTGGATGATCTATCGAACCGCGTACATACTATGTCCTTTGTTTGTTTCATTCATATTTTTAGGCCAAATCATTATATTTTTTTTATTGTGGGTTGACATCCCCTGCAATTTGGCATCATTTGTGGGAAGGTTTTGAATTCTCACCATCATGAAATCATTATCCCTATAATAAATATAAGTGATAACCAATCTCATCACTCGCTCGTAAGGAGTTGTGTCCAGTCTAAGATAAAAGTCAGCAAGAGAGAATAAACTCTTGTCAGACTCCCTTAACCTCCTAGGCAATTTATATCAAGGGGGATTTGACTTAAAGGTCTATCCCTAGTCTTCATCAGCATACTTCCTCTATCGAACGACTCGCGAGAAGAGAGACATCCCGGTTGGTCAGTATTTTTGAGGAAAGGAGGGATCACTCTGATCAAGAGATTTCTCATCCAAAGAGGAAATTGACTCAGTAGTCAGAAAACCAAAGTTCCATTTCTGATACCCCGGAACGTCATAAAAGGAGGAGGATCCATTCTCTAGGTAATAATAGGTACTTTTATGCTAGAAGGACTTCGAGGTCCAAAATCCCTCACACGCTGAACTTTAAACCACGACGTATTAATCATTCTCCAATAAATAACTCCGTCAACTGCAACCGTCAACAAGTTTGGCTAACTGAATTCGCACATAATAATAGGTCGGATGACCCAGAAGTTACACTGAGTAGACTTGGGAGAGCCAAGATCTGGAATTTTATTAAGAAGGAAGTGGAGAGAAAATTGAATTTAAATTGGCTCAAAATCCAAAGGACTTGGATAGGAAAGCATTAGTGCATGGTTCTGCTTCACCATTCATTGTAGAGATAGAGACCTCAGAGTCTCTAAAGAATTTTTCAGTTTTAAAGTCATAAATTTTGATAAGAAGGCAGATCCAACCCATTATAACAGGCATTATTATTAGATAATGCCCCTCTGGGGACATCATGACACCCTCATTTGCCGAGTCTTTCCCTCAACTTTAGGAAATTTCAATCTGAAGTGGTTTAAAAATTTCACCCAAGATCAATCTCCTCTTTTAGGGATATAATCAAGAAGTTCACAACCCACTTCATCACCATCAGTAAAGTGGTCAAGAAGATAGATTCACTCATCGCTCTCAAAAGAAAGAAAAAAGAGTCCCTGGGGAAGTACACACAATAGTACTGAAAATTATTCAATGAGATAGACGAATATACTGAACAACTAGTAATATCATCCTTCAAGTTTGGCCTTCCCAGGTTGGACGATCTCTTTCAATCATTAATGAAGAAGTAGACATCAACTATGGAAGATTTTATGACGGAGATGAAAAAATATGCCAAAGTCGAGGACAAGGTCATCACTACAGAAGTTTATATAGACCAGGGTGTAATGTAGTAAAAAAATAATGACACGAAGAAGACCTCTAAGGGAGGAAATCAGTCTTCTCCTCTAAAAAGGGATCACATAATGACACCGACAAGGGACGATCCAAGGTGCGGACTAATAAGTGTAGTTTACAAACACTCTATAAGGAGCCTATCTATAAGTTGATGTGAAGATCAGAGATAGGACATATTTTAAGAGGCTAACAAAGATGGTCAGTGATCTTGGAAACATGTATGCCAATCTTAGATGCATTTATCACTAAGACCATGAAAACCTTATAGAGAATTACAATATGTTCAATAAGCATTTGGAGGAGATCATCCAGGTTGGGCACCTCAGAGAGTATATAAACACTCCCAAGACAAAATCCTTGGCCAAGATAAATGTAGTTCAGAAGGGAGACAATAACCTCTCAACTCTAGGGTTCGTTAATGGCATTCACAAGTACAACAATCCTTCACAATGCACTGGAAAAAAACTCAGGGTAAAAGTCAAGATTGCCACTTGCATCCAGTAGAAATTTCAAATGGAGGTATTCAACACATTTTATCCAAAAGAGAGCGCAAGGATATAGATTTTGATCAGCCCATCATGTTCATTGACGACGATCTGGTTGGTGTAAATTTGCCTCCATCGATAACGATCTGGTTGGCGTGAATTTAAGTCACAATTATGCATTGGTCCTTACTCAGAAAATTTACAATTTTGATGTCAAGATGGTTCTGATCAATTAAGGAAGCTCATCGGAGATCATGTACCTATGTTTGCTATAAAATATCGGCCACAATGTTAAAGAGGTGGATACCAAGGTTATGACACTAATCAATTTCAATGAGAATGTGGAGAGTCCCTTAGGGAAGATCAATCTACCAGTTATAGTTAACCAAGTGAACCATGATATAGAATTCCATGTTATTCGATGAAAGTATCCCTACAATGCCATTCTGGGTAGAGGTTGGCTCCAGAATATGAGGATGTTCCCTTCTTCTCTTCACCGAAATCTCAAGTTCGTGAGAGATCAAAAAGTCATGGAAGTCAGGGGAGATCAGGCAACGACTCACAGTAACTTCATAGATTTCATCAAAATAAGTAGGAGAAGTCCAAAAAGACTTAGAACAATGATAATTCGGAGGACAACTAGCCCGAGTAAAAATAAAAGGTCTTCCGAACGGGGGAGCAAGAAACCTAAGTGTCCCCCACTGAACGAGTAATGAATGAACTCATCACCATTCCTCGGGATTCATCTTATATGGATAAAGCCTTTATGATTGTATCAGAATTTCCCAAGGTGGAAGTATAACAACTCATCCACTTCTTCAGAACTAATGCCAACATCTTCACATGGCAACCCTAAGATCTCCTAGGTATAGATCAAGATGTTTCCCGTTATCGAATGCATATGAATCCAAATGTTCGACCAATAAAAAAGAAGTCGAGAAAGTCTACACCAGAGAAGTTCAAAGCTATGGAAGGTGAAGTAAAAAACTTCCTCCAAGATGGCTCCATCAGAGAAGTCTAATTCCTCGATTGGGTCTACAATACCATCGGTGTAAAAAAGACGAGCGAAAAAGTGGAGGGTATGTAATACCCCGCCCCAATATTTTATTTATTTTCCACGCATAGGTTGTAATAATATAAATACATGGATATTGAGATGATTATAACTGAGTTTATATTCTTACTTAACTTCTTTAAAGCCTTAATGGTATTGGTTAGAAGATAGAGGGTTCAAATTGGAAATTTGGAGAAAATAGAAAAAAGGGTCTTTCGAATGAAGTGAGGTCATTCGAACGAGATTACCAGGTCATTCGAAGTTTAGATCAAATGAGATCCCACTATGTAATAGGTCCATTTGTTCGAAGGTCGTTCAAAGTAGATTTCGAACGAGAAGCCATTCTCGTTCAAGCAAGGGGAGAATCTCATTCGAATGAGGTTATGTAGAAATTTTTAATTTGACTTGCCCTTGCGCGATGTCACAATTTTGGCCTTTGGTTTGTTTAGTTATAGAAATATGTTACGCCTAGATGGGCAAAAACATGATTGTTAAGGTTTAAGGGTGTTTTATAAGGGTTGTTTGGTTCATTTGGGGTCATTTTAGAGTTGGAAGAAGAGAGAGATAATGAGAAGAGTGGTCTTCCACCATTGTTAATTATGTCCTCCACTTCTTTTCACCTTAAACCACCATTCCCCCACCAAATATCCACCTTAAACCATCATATCTGTCTAGTCTTCACCATATCTAATCTTTGGATATCCATTTCCACCATAGTTGAGCATAACTACGAAATTTAGAGATGTTGTTAGGGGTTTTGAAGAAGATGAAGATGAGAGTTTCATGGAACTTAAAGAGGGTTTTTATGGGGATTTTATGGATACAAGCTTGATAGATATAGTCGACCTCCTTGAGGCCACCTTAGGAGGTAGGAGGTTGCCATTTTTTTAGACATTTCATACCTTCTATTATTTGAGCTTCATTTGAGGTGAGAAAGCCTACTCTTAGTTTAAGACTCTATTTTTATGTATTTGCAGTATTGTTTCTAGAATTGAAGAGAAGAATGCATACAAATAAGATGATGGGTTTCTAGTAGATTTGGTATTAAACATTTTATGAAAAAAATATTGGCAAAAATGTTATTTTGTTGCATATAAATGGTGAGTAAATATTTTGAGGTTTCCCTGAAATAATTGGGATTTCGTGTAAATTGTATGTTTCAAGAAGTTGGGTGATAAACATTTTTATGGAATAATTTTTTTTTTTAAATTTACACTTTATCTGGCTAAAGATATTTGGTAAATTAAGTTTGATTTCTTGCAAAAATAAATATTTTATAAAAATGGGACATTGGTTTGAGTTTTTAAGAAATAAAATGTCCTATGGTCTAGAAAATTGTATTTTGCAGGTATTATGAATTTCTAGAATGAAAACTATGAAAATGGAGTAAAAGATGAGTTTGGAAACAAATGGATAAAATGGTAATTTTATGTATAGTGGAACATTTTTATGAAATAAAAATGTTAGAAAGGGTGTTACACATGATAGTCCTAATGAACATGTTTTTTAGAATAAAATCAAAGCTAAAGTGTTAAGGACATGAAATGATGATTTTCAAAGTGTTACACGGGTTGGGGTGAAACTCCGGGTTTTGACTTCGACCAGGTAAATGGAAAAGTGCAGTAATGTGGACATTTACAAAATATTAAAACACATTAAAAAGGAACTTGGATGATACCAAAAAATTTAAGGAGGGCTCAGAGCCTTGGGTGAAAGACCTAAAATACTGGCCAGAGCATATAGTGACGTTGTCTACGGTATGGAGTCCTTTAAAGTATGTGGTTATTAGAAGATTTAGAGAAAAAGATAAAGGAATAGGCAAATGTCAAGAAACGGGTTGTGTGGTAGAAATGTGTTAAGACAACCCAACTTGAATGAATTAATATCCATAAGGTGAAGAAAAGGTATAGTTAAGTGATTAAATGGGTCGTTAAACAACCTAAGTAATTTAACCCTTAATTAATACAAGGGTGTTTTGTGAAAGGTTTTCAAAGGCTAAATAAGTATTTTCTAACACAGTGCTCCCGTGTGTTAGAAGGGTGATTTTCAATGAAAATACTAATATGGATTGGTTAAAATGGAAGTGTAATTTCGATACAGAATTGGCTTTCAGTCAAATCAAGTGTAGTTGTTTCAATTATTTGACCGTGCGTGTTAAATAAATGGACATATGTCAACTAAGAAAGAGAAAGTATTTCCCAAGATTAAGGTGAATTATTCGGGATAATAATGTTTTTAGAAGTAAAATGATTTCATGTGTTAAGTATAAGTATATGTATGTCTAAATATATACAGGGTAGTTGCATGTGCACGTAACCATGATGTGTTTTAGTCTTCTTTATGCCATTCGGTTCTATATTACATTGTTATATATTTCCCACTGAGCATTCGACCTACTCACTCATTTTGTTACAACAGGTTGGGTGTGATTTCGTATTTCGAGAGCGTTTTACAGGTAAGTGCTCTCTTTTATTTTACATTAGTCGCTCTGTATGCTTAGACATTGGGTTGGTCCCCACGGGTCACTCACAGTTTTATTTGAAATTAGAATCACATGTTAAACAAGTGAAGCATTAATTAAAATAAAATTTGATTAGCAACATTATATAGGATGTTTCATTGCACTTTACACCTAACGCCCGGGTCGGACCGGGTTGACTACAGGTAACCCATAAATCCGAGCTGAGGCGTTACAAATAGTATCAGAGCTCTAGGTTCAAGGTGACTTTCGGGAGTGACGTGGTCAGGCCAGTAGTGTATCTTTCGACGTCGGTGTTGGTTGGTCCGATAATAGTAGTTTTATCGACGGTTTAGTTCATGTCATCGACGGTGAAGTCAAAGAGGTTAGCAATATGGGTGAATTCATTGCTAAGTGACATGCACCAAGTTAGTTGTCATTAATTGATTCCGCGCTTCTAATTTAGATATGCTAGTAAGTTGTGAGTGTCCGTGCAATATAATAGTGATGACATCACAGGTTTTTAGTGTGAGGTGCTTGTTTGTCAATCCTTAGTGATATAAGAAGCCAATTGAGATGTAGAGAATGATGAATGACTTGAATTAGAAACATGGCTCGTGTAAAATCAATTGTAGAGAATAGGTGACTAGTGCTTCATACCAAAACAGTTTTTATTAATGATATAAATGCATTGAGTTCTTTGACTAGGTACTTTCGAGTAGTTAGTACTGATGAGGTGGTAAGGAAAATTCGATCCTTGGGTTAGTATCACATCGTAAGGCAATTGATAATTTAATGGCCATGATGAACCCTGTTCGTCAACATTTAGGTTGTGTAATCGGTCTAAGTCGATAAGATAATATCGTTATAAATAGGCATCTTAGTGATTCTTGATTGAAGGTCGTACCTTGTAGGGTATGATGAGAGTTACGATCAAATTATGATAAGTATATTACGTGTGCAATGATCATGATTGATGAGACTTAGGAGTGAACTCTAGGTAGTCTTCTATATCGGGGTTTTAGAAAAATGATGTGATTTCAAGTAATATGATCTCTAGTGATGTCAGTGATGCTGACCTAGAGGTTTATAAGTTGTAGGCGACGTCCTGTATGCTACCATAATCCTTAGCAACATTAGTTGTTATTTGTACATGGCATATGGTCATAGACACTTGGAAGAAAGATAAGATTATTATATAAGTATCAGGGCTCATTTTATCCACCGAGGTAATGGCTAGATGCGAGAAAATCCTAATGTGAGTGTGGTTTAAGGGCATCGTGGAGTGTCCAATGGACTAATTGTTGTGTGGCATCATTAGGGATAAAAATCTACTTATCATGACGTCTTAAGGTATTCAACGGTTAAGGTACGCCAGATGTAGAAGCTCGTAGACTAGTATCTTTGTGAGAACCTAGTAATCATGATATGGGTATAAAAAGGTTTGTAGAGCGCACTTAGAATGATAAAGGTATGGATAACGGAATTTTATCGGGTCTTGAGGACAGTTACATAGAATGTTTTTGGTGTCATTAGGAGACCAGTTTAGTCTGGTATGAAGAAGTAGTAGCGTCCTAGTAAGGATTGTGTTGAATGTCAGGTAATGATCTCAGGTTATTGGTAAAGTTTTAGAAAAGTTGAATTGTGACACCCTGTCTAATGAAACTTGGGTTGATCAGGTCTTTATTAAATTAAAACAGGTTTTCAATATGGTTCATTCTTAGCATCACTGTCGAAAAATTTTTAATACTAACCACCTAAGTGAAATTAGACTAGAACAAATTTTATCTTTCTTTAAAACAGATAAGAGAACAATGCAAAAAAACTAAATTTAGCCATTCACAATTCACTAGAGTCCCACTATCACAATATATAAATGAATAAAGGTTTTCCGAATAAAACATTGGCCAAAATCCAAAACCAATTACTCCATAATAATAAAATAACTAAATGACTGAAAATTGTCAACGTACAACATGTCCATACATGGAATATAAAATTAGATCCTACACTAGATCTGAATGGAGGAATTGTCTAATCAAATCCTGTCAGCATCCACAGTGCTACAGCTCTGAGTCCCTCGAATGAAGTCACGCCTGGCGTCCCTCTGGAAAGATACCTTAAAGGTTTTCATCAATAGTGCATGCTTAACGTCCTTTACATAGACAACCTAGATATGATACCCAAGCTAAATATACTAAAGTATTCAACCGAACTCATTTACACGTCTAAGTTACCATACTGCCCATATAGTACATTAATTTATTAACATCTCTCATGTGTTAATTATCAACATAAGTAACATTTCTCACATGTTATCCTTTGAATCACTACATTAAGTTTCTCTTAATTATCATTTCGATGTCCAAAATCACAATTAGCATTCTCATATGTTATTAGCTTAATCATAATTAAGTTTCTCGACTTAATTTATTCTTATTAGATATACACAATCTAACTGTTTATTGTCTCACATAAGTAGATAAATCGCATGGTATATATTTCCCACACAATATATATAAATAAATATATACTTCACTATAATATCCTCGTATCACACATTAAGAATTCATTGGTTTGGATGTTCCTTCGACCCCAATTTATCATGTTATTCACATTGGTTCAGATAGCCCTCGACCCCAATATAAATGTTATATACATACATATATATATATATATATATATATATATATATATATTAGTTCGAATGTTCAATCGACCCTAATATTAAATATGTTCGATATTGTTCCAGATAGCCCTCGATCCCAAATCGAACTTTCATGTATTGGTTTGGATATTCCCTCGACCCCAATACATTTAATATACTTTAGGTATTCACACCGCATAAGTATTCATATGATAGGTATTCATACAACCTAGGTATTCACACTTGTACGTAGTATATGTCTCTCATATACTCGTCGTACTAAATTTCTTTACGAATTATTCCACTTATTGTAATCATGAGTATTCACACAACTCTAAGGGTCCAAGTTACCCCTTTATAAATTTCAGTAGTTAAGCCTAACTCACCCTACTGGTCTACTTCATTAATTCAATTCCCAAACTCCCTGTAATTCATGATTTTTCTCTGGGATAATTTACGGCAAAAAAATCAACCCAATTTCGTTCTCGTCTTAATTCTATCAATAAGGCCAAACCATACCCCCATCATAAGCCTAGTCTAATATTTACATCGCTCAATATTACATTACCAAAGTCCTCAAAAATCTCACAAGAATGATTTAGGGATTTAAGGAAAAAGGGCGGAAATTTTCAATTTTCTCGATAACCAAATCGATTCGCCCTAGGCTGAATCAATTGGCTTTTATCGAATCGATTCGGTATTGTCCGAATCGATTCGAAATGGTTCAGATTTGGATACTTCGTCTTCTTCGTGCATTTTTCACCATTAATACATATCTAAACCTCATAAAACTTCACGAAACCTTAAACTAATCATTCCTAACCATTTCCACATGTATTTAGATTACCAAATCATCACAATAACATATCAAGAACGGATTAAATCATAAAATTCTCAAAACCCTAGATTTCCATGTTTTCCTCAACTTTTAACATAAAATCTAGGCTTAGTTCCTATTGATAATTACTCATCTATAGATTATCAATTACCTACATAAATGAATCATAATACATGAAATCCCTACCCATAACATGCATAAAAATATCATGTTCTTCCAAAATGTGTATTATATCATCAATTCATGAAACCCTCCTAGCATGGGTATTACAACTTCAAAATAATTTCAATAAACACTTGCCTCTCGGTTTGTAGGGCCTGAATTCATGGTGTTGCTGATGGATTGATGGTAATCTCTTCAAATCCGTACTCCTTAGATGATTAAGATGCAAGGTTTAGGTCCAATTCTTCAAGAAGACCTCCTAAGCCATAAAAATTGGTTTGTCTTTTCTCTCTAATGGCTTCCCTTAGATTTAACTGTTTCTAACCCTAGCCTCAAGTCTTAAACATCAGATATAACACTTAGAATTTCGTTGGCCCCTTAACCTCTATTGGCCAAATGACCAAAGTGCCCTCAATAGGTGCCGATTTGGTCTAAAATTGACTCGGGATCCAAACAATACCCCATGGTACACTTTTTTTACTATTTTGACCCATTCAGAAACATCCGTGACCTCTAAATTATCATTCGAGTCACTTAAAATATTTTTTCTATCTCAAAATCAAGTCAGTCTACCCGCGACTCCTGGTTGAGAACAAATAAAATACGCACATATCACTCATTATGCCGTATTATAATAATCAGTAATTATTTACTATTCACACTTAGTAAATTTCAAACTATAATATTAATCAGTATCTATCTTTTGATTAATAATTGATAATCACATTTCTCATTTAATCACATTAAATTACTTCACTCACGTAATTTAAATATAACATTTTTTTCCAATTGATTCTCCGAATTAATTAAATTATAAATATGCAAAAATACGGGGTATTACATACTCCCCCTTAAAAGGAATTTCGTCACCAAAATTAGTACATGCCTACGGTGAATAACTCTGGATACTGCTCTCGCATATCATCCTTCTGCTCCCCTGTCGACTCATCAATGTTGTGGTGTCTCCACTGAACTTTCACTAGTGGCACCAACTTGGATCGCAGTTTACGCTCACTAGGATCTAGAATAGTCAGAGGCCTCTCCTTATATGAGACGTCTGGATGCAAATCAATCTCCTCAAGTGAAATGTTCCAGAAAGCTCTCTTGCTCCTTCTGTACTTCTTTAGTGATGAAACGTGAAACACGTCATGTATCCGCTGAAGATGCTCTGTAAGTCCCAGTCTGTATGCTACCAGTCCCACCCTCTCTATAATAGGAAACGGTCCCACATATTTCGGTGCTAACTTCCCTCTCTTGCCAAATCTCATAATACCCTTCATAGAAGATACTCAAACTAACACCTAGTATTCAACCTTTAACTCCACATGTCTCATGTCGACATCGGAATAACTCTTTTGCCTATACTGAACTATTCAAATATGTCCTCGAATCAACTCAATCTTGGCAGTAGTCTCCTAAATCATCTCGGGTCCCAATAACTTGTTCTCCCCCACCTCTAACCAGCAAGAGGGTGAGCGACAAGGCCTCTCATATAATGCCTCAAACGGTTCCATACCGATAGTAAATTGATTAGAGTTGTTATACTTAAACTCTTCTAATGGGAGGTATCTCTCCCACCCTCCCCCAAAATCTAGGATGCACATCCTCAGCATATCCCCAAGCATCACTGTCTGCAGGTGGTACGCTGTACTCAATCATAAATCTGTGGCCATGGACTCTTGAAAGCTCTGCTAGAAGTGTGACAAAAATGTTTTGTCTTTATCAGACATAATATTAATCGGGACCCCATGCATCTTAACAATCTCTTAAATGAATACCTATGTGTACTATATCCTCTCATAGTTTATGCAGACTGGAAAAAAATAATCCACCTTGGTCAGCCGATCCAATATCACCTATATGGAATCGTGGCCCAGTAATAAAGTCCATCGAAACTCTCTCCCACTTCCACACGGGAATCTCAAGTGGCTGTAACATCCCCGAAGTCCTTTGATGGTCAACTTTCACAAGATGATAAGTAACACACTTTGAGACAAACTTTGCTATGTCTCTCTTCATGTCGGCCCACTAGTAATGTCTCCTCATATCCTGGTACATCTTATCCCCATGGGGATATATCGTAAATATGGAACCGTAAGACTCAATCACAACTACATGTCTAAAATCCTCATCCTTGAGTACTACCAATCTTCCATTAAAGTGCAGGCCTCCCTCCGAGGTGACTGAGTAAGACTCGGCACCATTAATAAATAACTTCCTTACCCTATCATAACTGAACTGATCCATTACCTGTTCCTTCACTACTCGCATAATGATCTCAGGAGTGATAGTCATAACATCCATGTACGCTCTGGAAACCTCATCTTCCAGTTGAAGCTCACTCCACTTCGCTTTCCACACCTCCATTAAGTCTCTAATAAGTCGCCGGCTCAATACGTCTGCAACTACGTTAGCCTTACAGGATGATACTGTATATCAAATTGGTAGTCCTTCACGAATTCTAGCCATCGCCTTTGCCTCATGTTCAGATCCTTCTGTGTGAAGAGATACTGAAGTGATTTATGATCCGTGAACAATGTAAAATTCTCTCCCAATAGATGATGTCTCCATATCCTCAACGCAAAAACGATCATTGCCAACTCGAGGTCATAGGCGGGGTAATTCTTCTCGTGGGTCTTTAGCGTTCGAGATAAATTAGCTATAGCTCTATCCTCCTGTTGTAACACACCCCCAAGTCCCTATAAGGATTCATCCGTGTAGAACCGATACTCCACCCACTCCTAGGTAATGCAAGTACGGGTGCTGATGTCAATCTATCCTTCAACTCGTCGAAAGACAGCTGACATTGATCGCTCCACACAAATGGTATTCCCTTATGAGTCAAGTTCATCAAAGGCCCAACAATCTTTATTCGGTTAACCCCAAGAAGTGGTGAATCTGAGTCGGTGTCGTGGGCTGCCCTCACTCCCTCACCGCCGATACCTTACTTGGATCAACAGTTATGCCCCTGTCGGCCACAATGTGGCCAATAAACTGTACCTCCAGAAGCCAAAATCTAAACTTACTAAATTTGGCATACAACTAATGGTCACGTAATGTCTGCAAACCATACTTAAGTGCTTATCTTGATCCTTCTTCATATGTGAGTAAATGAGGATATCATCGATGAATACTAGGGGTGGCCGTGGGCCGGGCCTGGGCAGGCCCGGTCGGGCTCGGGCCGGGCTTGAAAAATTAAGTGTTATCCCAAGCCCGCTCGGGCCTAGATCGGGCCTTATTATGTAATCCCAAGCCCGCCCAGATTTGAAAGCTCTTTACCCAGGCCCGCCCGATCGGGCCCTATTATGTTAATTAAAAGATTTTTTTTAAAATTAAAATACCTATTTTTTTATTTAAAGACCATTTTTTTTAATAAAAATCTGTCTTAAACTCCATATATTACAAAGTCCATATATAAAGTTTCTCAATTTATATGAAAAGACTTGGTATACGTTTTTATATTTATAGAAGTCCCCCCCCCCCCACACATATATATATATATATATATATATATATATATATTTCGGGCCTCGGGCCGGGCCGGGCCTCATCGGGCTTAAGAACTCATGCCCAAGCCCGCCCGAAAAAAAAATCGGGCCTATAAAATTTTGCCAAGCCCGCTTTGCGGGCCTATTTACCTTACCCAAGCCCTATTTTTTTATTGGGCGGGTTGGGCGGGCTTGGCGGGCCTCGGGCCTATGGCCACCCCTAATGAATACTATCACAAACTGATCCAGAAACACCCGAAATACTCTATTCATGAGGTCCATGAACACTGCAGGCGCATTGGTGAGCCCAAATGACATCACCCTAAACTCGTAGGATCCATACCACGATTGTAAAGTGGTTTAAGAACATCCTCCTCCCGAATATGCAACCGGTGATAGTCTGACCTCAAATCAATCTTGGAGAAGTAGGCAACCCCTCTCAACTGGTAGAAAAAAATATCAATCCTAGGTAACGAATACTTATTCCGTATCATAACCTTGTTTAGCTCCCTTTAATCAACACATAAGCAAAGTGAACCATCCCTCTTTTTCACAAATAACACCGATGCACCCTAAGGTGATGTAATCCGCAGAATGAAACCCTGACCCAAGAGCTTTTGAATCTCCTCCTGCATCTCTGAAGGATCCATGAGATACGGTTCTCTGGCAATTGGTCTCGTCCCCGATGCTAATTCGATGACAAACTCTATTCCTCGGCGTGGAAACCCGAGTATCTCCTTGAACACATCCACAAAATCCATCACTATTGGAATCGAATCCAAGGTAAAAATCACCTCCTGTGAGGTCTCCTCCTTAATATAATATAAATAAGTGCGTGATCCTTGATAAGCACCCAAAACTGTACAATTTATACCCCAAATAGATGTATTTTACTTGCTAATTCTCGACAATATGGGTCTTATGTGCTTAAATGTTTATCATGCAGGCTTAATTGCACGTTGCGGTGTTCAAATGCGTATAACAAGGCAATTGTGCATTTTATGGAGCTAATTACCAATCTCGTAACCTCACCCGAGCCTTAACCTAGCCTAAACCGTGTGTGTGTTGAGTTTGTGCCCTTTTATCAATTTTTAGATTTTTAGTTTGAGTCATTTTTATTTTTAGAATTTATTTTAGATTTATTTAGAATTTCTAGAATTTATTTTAGGATTATTTTAGAATTTTTAGGTTTATTTTCTATTTTTCTATTTTATTTTATTTTATTTTTCATTTTTATTCTATTAGTTTTTAGTTTTAGTTTCATTTTATTTTATTAGAATTTTAATTTTTAGGATTTTAATTTATTTATTAGTTTTTACATTTTTTTTAGGATTTTAATTTTAAGTTTTATTAGATTTTTTTTTTCTTTCTAGTTTCATTTTATTTGAGTCTTTGTTTTATTTTAGAATAGAATTTTAATAGGATTTTATTTTATAATTTTATTTTTATTAATTAGTTTTAGTGTTATTTTTATTAGGGGTTCAAATTAGATACACACACATACACCACACACACCCCACTTATCCTACACCTCCCTAACCCTCACCCTACCTTTCCTACACTCACCCACACACAACCCCTCCCTACTTCATCTTCTCCACCTGCACACCCTTTCTCTCTCCTCTAAACCACCATAACCACACACTCTCTCTCTTACACTTCCATTCCCTCTCCTCAAACTCAACCATTGAAACCCACCGGCGCCTAACTCCGTCCCGACCCTCTCCTTCCAGCTAGCTACCTTCCCTGATCCAGCGTCACCCACCTGCCGGCGCCATCCGCTGCCCGGAAACCGAACAAACCCACCTGTGCACTCGCGCACCTCCTACCTCCGGCGCGCCACCTGAAACCCGCCGGCCTCTCTCCCTCACTCCGCGAAACAGCCCCAGCGTCGACCACCATCTCCGGTAGTCGCGACTGCGACCCAAGCAGGCGGTGCCTCCTCAACCGATCGCAACCACCTCCGACCCGCAACCCCTTATGCCTCCCAAATTCGGACAGACCCATACCCGGTGACCTTGACCCAAGAAGACCCATTTCTCCACAAGCCTTAATCGATTTCCCACCTGCCAGCAAAAACAAATACCAAAAGCCAAACAAAAATAAACCCAATTCCCACATATAACCCACATGTCCTTAAACCCATGTGTCAAATAAAACCTCTTTTACCCATTTACCCTAAATACCCCCCCAACTAACCCTTATCCCCTTTTTTCCCAAACCACCCCCATGTGCACACAAATCAAATTTTTATTCTCATCCAAATGACCTCACACCCCTCATGTGCACATCCTTATTTTACCAATTTAACTCCTTAGCTCCAATTGCATATAAAAGAAGACCTCAAGGCCATTTGAAGATCATCTAGCGCTTTTAGATAGGAAATTTAGAGAGAGAATTGTAGAGAAAGTTATCCTTTGTAAATATTTTTATTTTATTTATTTTTTATTCTTTTTAGATATTTGTGAGAAATTAATTGTTGAGTGATTCAAATGAGTCTTTGTATGTAATTGAATATTGTGGAAAGCTCATTTTGAATGGATGTTGCTCAATTTCAATGGAGGATTGGAGTCCAATTTTACAAATCAAGGAGACTTGTTTGAAGATTTGTCCTCTTACCCTTCTATTTTATTTTAGTAGCCTTGATTATTTGTTTGTCATGTTTAACATCATGTTAGGCTAAATTCCATTTCAAGGGGTGGGGTAAAACCCTTATTTGATGTTATTTTATTTTTATTAGTTTAATTACTTGAAAAGTCCCTTTGAATGTTAATTTTGATCCCTCACCCTTAGATTTACGCCTCGAGAGAGGGTAAATGATTTTCGAGAGAAAATCGAAATTCTAGTGATAATACCCATTTTAGATTCGAACTAGAGATAGGGGTTTCTTAAGTGGGGTATTATGTAATACCCCGTAATTTTATCGATTTTTATTTAAGGGATTAATTAAATTAAATGAGAATTAATTGGGAATTAATCCAGGTATAAATACTAGCGAGATGTGAGTTGGTATTTGATTATGATGTTAAAATTTAATATTTCTGAGTATGTATGGTAATACATGGGTATTGAAAATATTAAAGTTGTCGCGAGACTGAAATACGACAATTTGGAAATTTAGTTGGGACGCACGTGTCAGTCGCGTCAGGAATGAAATTATTTAAATTATAAAGTGGATTATATTTTTATCAACCGAATGGTCATTTTGAGTACGCCAACGTGTCCGAAAGGGTCGAAATAGTCAGAAAACACTAGCCGGGGGTTTAGTTTGGGTTCCGGGGCATTTTTAGGCCAAACCGGCTACCTAGAGGGGTATTTTGGTAATTTTAAAAATTAGGGAATTAAAACCCACGAAAATTAGAGTTAATATTTATTATTTTAAAGGGTCCACTAAGGCCATTACCAGCAAAAAACTTTAGAAGTGGGCTGCGGGAGTTAGAGAGGAGTTACCTTAGGGTTCTTAACCAAAGACACTCACCACCATCAAATTGGAGAGGATTTGTGACCGGATAAAGGAGAAAATCAACCTCGAATCATCGACAACACATCTGAAGAACAAATCTGAGGTAAGTGATTTAATATTTTTAAGTGCATTGAATATTTCTTCCATGTTTAGTGTCGAAACTATTTTGTCTTGAAAGTTTTGAGGAAAACTAATAAAATTGTTGGAGAAACTCTAAATTTTGGGATAGGATTTGCATGTAGAATGATGATGGACTAATTTAGTATTCGAAGACTTAAATATGATGATTTAAAAATGGATTTATGATGAGTAATTGGGCACAATCAAATTCTGGGTTCATGTTCATAGGGTTTGGGGTAATATTTGGGAATTTATGTTAATTACATGTTGATTTGGAGGATTTGACCCCAAAAATATGTTAAAAAATGATCTAAGAGGATTTAGAGAAGTTTAAGAACATTAAAATGCGATTGGGATGATCTTAGGGTGAATTTAGAGAAGAGAAAAATTGAGAAAAACGAATTGGGAAATTTCTGGGCGCAAACTGCCATCTCGTTAGAAGACTTGCCCAGGTCGTTCGAACGACCTCATTCGAACGAGCTTCAAACGAGATGACAGTACCCCTTCTAACGAGTTGGTAGTTCATTCGAAGCCTTTCGTTCGAACGACACTCGTTCGAACGACCTCGTTCGAACGAGACTTCTAACGAGTTGACAGAATGGCCTTTTAGGCCTGATTTCATTTCAAATGTCCCGTATACTTATTTAATGGAGTAATAACCTTCCCTTATTGACTAGTGAGTATATTTGGGAGATTGGAGTACGTTGAGGAGTAAAACTTAGAACCTTGTAGTAAATCGAATGACCCTTATGAATTAGGAAACGAGTGCCTAATTCCGACGTGAGAAGAGTTAACTACTTTAATGTATATAAACCGGGGACTTATAAGTGTATGATATTAAATGATGATACAAGAACGAGAAGTATACCTCTATTAATATATTGAGATATCTATGATGTTCGAATGCTTAGTATATGTAGTTATCTGTGTATAACATACATACCGTACTTGCTATCATGGGAGGTCGGCGTTCGATCAGGGCCATCTAATCTTTGTGTGCCTACGGGGGGATTTAGATTGGTACCTCGAGGACATAGGTCAGAGAAGGACTTGTTGAGAAGTTAATAAGTCTTCTGATCATGGGAGCATAAGTATGTGCATGACCCATGTGATGTGAACTATGTTCGCCTCCATTATGTGTGATTGGTGTTTATTAAAAACGATTCCTGAGAGATTCGAAATACGTGGTCCTTATGTACGTGATGTACCGGGATTGGATAGCAGCGTATGTGTGCACCGCAACTTAGTCTTGGGGTGCTAGTATTGTATATTTATGATGAGAATAATATACTGTAAATTGAAATGAAATGTCATGTATAAATGTGAGTATAAATAATAGCAACGGTTTCGTAAAGATAAAAATGGAAATCCTCTAGTAAGTAGTATTACTAATATGGGAAATCGTGAAGAAATGTAAGATGCACTGTTTAAATGAAGATACCGGAAGTAAAACGTGAATCGTATAAAAATGTTATATTTTATATTAGACTAGTTAAGTATGGGAATAACTAGAATAGGTACGGGTACGATAGGTGTGCACAATTAGTGGAGAGGTGAGGAACTCATGTGAGTGCACACACTATCATGTACTTTATATTCACTGTTTAATGATATTAAACACTTGCTATATTTTAAACTGTTTTCACAATCGGGCTCTGACCCGTTTTCTTTCAAATCTATTTTTGTAAAACCTTTTAGGTGCCCAGCCACAAGGACACCAAGCATAGGAGTTCCATTCAGGTGACGTACTGTAGCTGCTGTGGAAGTTACAGGACCTTGACAGTAGACGCCTCCATTCTCGATCTTGACTCTATGTTATTAGTTTCTCTCATCTGTTGGGCTTGGCGCCCTATTTCCTTTTAGAGATACTTTATCTATTCAGTTATTTCAGATTTTGGGTTGTAATTAATTTAGTAATGCGGACTTAGTATTTGTTATTTCAGTACTCGGATGGTTGTGAGGAGTATTCCTCCAGACTCATTATTATTTTATGGTTATTCTATTGTGACTATGTTGTGGGGGTTATGTTAGCATTTCATAATCTACTTATTGCATGTTAATCGGATTTAAATAAAATTGACAACTCACTTTTTAAATATTAGGTGGCTAGTAATGTTTAAAATGTTTTCGACAGTGATGCTAACTGAACCAACTTGACATTTTGTATTAATTTAATAAAGGAGTAGCTACCCGGTATTTAATTAGTCGGGGTGTCACATATTATTACTTGAATTTCAACTCTAAATTTATTTTATAAGATTGACATAAATTCTAATTGATCGATCCTAGCGGGTGATTAATTAAAAGGAGTGTGGATCTATTTTTCTAGAGTTGTGGGGTGTTAAAATTAACTTTCTAAAAGATTACTATTATAATTAAACTTGCAACGAGAGTTGGTTTGTAATTTTGATATTAATTTGGGAGAATTCAAATAATTAAATTAATTAATTAGAATAACTAAAATTTGTGGTGCAATCCCACTCCTTGATTGTTCTCACAATTATTTACCTCACTTTATCTCTTATTTGTAGTTTAGACTTTATTTTCATTTTAGTAAATTTCTAGTTAGTTTTTTTCATCTCACACTTTAATTTAGTTTAGTTTAAAACCTCACCTCACCCTATTGTTTTAATATTCGAAAAAGCTAAAAAAATTAGAAAAGTGAAAAACAACAAATAGAAAATAAAAAGTGAATTACAATTGAATTTGTCTCTAGCTTACTCCCTAGGAAGTGGATTGATACCCTTACTTACTCTATACTTGAGTTATTATATTTTGTAGGTATTTGAGGATTTTGACTAACTTGGCTTTCAACAACAACGATACACGCAAAAAGCAAAGTTATCAATCCTCCCCCGGGAAGAGGCATCACCACAAGGAACATCTACTATTCATCAATAGAAAACATAATAGGCCTCTCATAGCAAACTACCATCGCTCTGTAGCCTGCTAACCAATCCATACCTAGAATCATGTCATATCCCTTCATGTCTAACACTAGAAGGTATTTCGCTAGACTCAGTCTCCCTATCATAATATCAACTCCTCTACAAATCGAATGTATCAACGAACCACTACCCGTCGGTGACTCAACACACATAAGGAGACTATCGACTGTATCTAATAATTTAGCATCTCATTCGAATCTAGTCTTAATAAAAGAATGAGACTCTGCGGTATCAAACAGAATCCTACCCACGAGCTCATGAATAGGAAACGTACCCTCTACTGCCGGAGGTGCTGGAGACATGGCTATATCTAGGAAGTTATACACACGTCCATAATGCATCTGGCTCTACCGCTGCTAAAGGGTCGATGTTGGTACTGAAGCTAGAGGAGCTCGCTGCCCCTATTGGGCACCCGGACACTGAGGCCTATCCCGCTGTGGACAAGCCCCACTCTTATGACCCTGCGGGCCATATGTGAAGCACTGACCCTGGAACTGTCTCTGCCCCTGGCAATGCTGGCCCAGACGTTTGCCCTACTGGCCTCCCCTAGTTCCCTTGACACCGACGGCCCTGAGGAACCTGCTAATACTGGGGACCCTACTGGCCCTGTTTGTCTAATCTGTGCCCACCATATCTAAATTTCTTAGCAGAGTTCCCCTGTCAATAATTCTTCCCCTGTTGGCCCGCTACCTGTTGCTGCTGCTGCTGCTAGGGTGGTGCCTCACTACCACCACTCCCCCTGAATTTACTTGATGGCTAGTCTCTGCTCCACTCTTTATTCCCTTCGCATGGAAAAGATAATCCTGATAGTGTACAAGTGCGGCATTGACAACATCAGTGTAAGTCATTAACACATGATTACCAATAAAATGTTGTCTGATCCTCCAGACCAACCCATCCATGAACTTAGTTTTCTTCATCTTCTCGTTGCTCACCTCTTCTAACACAAAGTTATCCAGGCGGGTGAACTCCTCCTCGTAGTTAGCTACTGAGCGGTCACCCTGACATACCTCCCCGAACTTTCTCCTCATCTCTGACTCAACTGCAGGAGGAAAGTACTTGCGGTCAAACTACATCCAGAACTCTGAAATAGTCATCGAGTCTCTTTCCTCAGCGGTGTTCACTGAATCCCACCACTGAAGGGCTACCCCTGTTAATCTGAAGGTGGCCAACATCTGCCTCTGTACCTCACTGTAAT
Organism: Sambucus nigra; assembly: GCA_949130495.1. Lineage (NCBI taxonomy): Eukaryota > Viridiplantae > Streptophyta > Magnoliopsida > Dipsacales > Adoxaceae > Sambucus > Sambucus nigra. Next base: position 46,249,902 of record OX422216.1, on the reverse strand, counting down.
CTAAGATGCACAGATGGAACTAAATATTCTTCTTCCTTTAGCATGCCGCCACGATATCCGTACTGCCTTGAAACTCGGGTGGGTAGCCCTTCTGGAAGGTCTCCCTGATGCTATGCCAAGTGGGTTTCCCTTGCTGGGCCTGAGTAGCTAGTGTTGTAGGCTGTTGTGCCTGAGGTTGAGGGAATTGGGCCGCCCTGGCCCCTATAGCTGTCTCAACGGCCTGTTCCACTATCACTGCCACTTAAGTAGTAGAAATCATCTCTAGTGGTGGTGGTACCTTCTGCTCCTGAGGATCCTCCCTAACCTCGTCTTTGGCTGTTGCCCTCTTGGATCGCTCTCTCCTTAGCAACATACTGAAATATAATTTAAATTGTATACGTACAAAGTTTAAACAAAATTCTCATAACAGAAGAATGATATCTTAAGTACGCAAAGATGAAACAATATTCCTAACAATAGGGCTCTATATCAAAATAACGATACACTGAAACTGTAGTAAGCCATACAGATCCTATGGAAACTAGAACCTGATGCTCTGATACCATATGTGACACCCTCTCTAATTAAATATCGGTTGATCAGGCCTTTATTAAATTAAAACAGGTTTCTTAAATGATTCATTCTTAGCATCACTGTCAAAAACTTTTTAATTACTAACCACCTAAGTGAAATTAGACCGGTGCCAAATTTTATCTTTCTTTAAAACAGATAAGAGAACAATGCGAAAAAACTAAATTTAGCCATTCACATTACATTAAAGTCCAACTATTACAATATATAAATGAATAAAGGTTTGCCAAATAAACCATCGACCAAAATCCGAAACCAAATACTCATTTATAATAAAAGAACTAAATGACTAAAAACTGTCAATGGACAACATGTCCGTACGTGGAATATAAATAAGATCCTACACTAGATCTGAATGGAGGAATTGTCTAATTAAATCCTGTCAGCAACAACAGTGCTACAACTCTGAGTCCCTAGAATGAAGTCACACCTCACATCCCTGTGGCTGGACACCTAAAAGGTTTTGAAAATATTTTATAGCAAGTATTAGTAGACAAAACGTTTTGAAAATATTTAGCAAATGTTTATTACATTAAAATTCGGTTATTGATTACACATGTTCATGTACACTCTCTCTTGAGTTTTCCTCACCCCTCATCTATAGATCACGCCTAACGTTATATACTTAGCCCATCTAGCTATGCTACCCAAGCTAACTAGACTAAAGTATTCAACCGAACTTATCTACACGTCTAAGTTCCCATACCGCCTGTACAATACATTAATTTAATAACATCTCTCATGTGTAAATTATCAACATAAGTATATTCCTCACATGTTATCCTTTGAATCACTACATTAAGTTTCTCTTACTTAATTATCATTTCGATGTCCACAATTACAATTAACATTCTCATATGTTATTATCTTAATCATAATTAAATTTCTCGAGTTAATTTATTCTTATTGGATATACACTATCTAACTGTCTGTTGTCTCACATAATTAGATTAATCCCGTGGTATATATTTCCCACACAATAGATAAAAATAAACATATAATTCACTATATTATCCTCGTATAACACATTAAGGATTCATTTGTTTGGATGTTCCTTCGACCCCAATTTATCATGTCATTCACGTTGGTCCGAATAACCTATATATATATATATATATTGGTCCGGGAGTTCCATGAGCCCCAATACTATTTATGTTCGATATTGGTTCGGATAGCCCTCGACCCCAAATCGAACTTTCATGTATTGGTTCGAATATTCCCTCGGCCCCAATACATTTTATATATTTTAGGTATTTAGACCGCCTAAGTATTTATATGATAGATATTCACACAACCTAGGTATTCACACTTGTACGTAGTATTTTCTCTCGTATACTCGTCGTACTAATTTTTTTTACGAATTATTCCATTTATCGTATTCATTAGTATTCACACAACTCTAAGGGTCCTAGTTACCCCTTTATAAATTTAAGTAGTTAATCCTAACTCACCCTACTGGTCTACTTCATCAAATCAATTCACAAACTCCCCATAATTCATTATCTCTCTCTCGAAAAATTTACGGCACAAATATCAACCCAATTTTGTTCTCGTCATAATCCTCTTAATAAGACCAAACCATACACCCATCATAAGCATACTGTAATATTTTACATCTCTCAATATTATAGTACCAAAGTCCTCAAAAATCTCACAATAATGATTTGGGGATTTAAGGAAAAAAAGAGGAAAATTTCAATTTTTTGGGTAACTGAATCGATTCGCCCTAGGCCGAAACGATTCGAAATGGTTCAGATTTGGCTACTTCGTGTTCTTCATGTGTTTTTCACCATTAATACATCTCTAAGCCTCATGCAACTTCACCAAACTTAAAATAATAATTCCTAACCATTTCCACATGTATTAGGATTAATTTCAACGTGATGTTTACACAAAATCATCACAATAACATATCAAGAACGGATTAAATCATAAAATTCTCAAAACCCTAGATTTCCATATTCTTCCTCAACTTTTAACATAAAATCCAGGTTTAGTTCATATTGATAATTAATCGTTTACAGATTATCAATTCCCTACATATATGAATCATTTTACATGAAATCCCTACCCATAACATGCATAAAAATATCATTTTCTTTCAAGAATGTGCATTATATCATCAATTCATGAAACCCTCTTAGTATTTGTTGATGTAAAAAACTAGATCGCTCTAATTATTCAATCACAGATAAATAAATAAAACAAAGATTTTTAAAGTGGTTCGGCTAGGAATAAAGCCTACGTCCACTGTTATGTTATTGCTGAGTGTTTACAGAATTCTTGATTACAAGTTCTCTCCCGAAATTCCGGTCCCCATGAATGGGATTGATACAAGGTATTTATAGCCTCAAGGCTGTACATGAAAGGTCCAATACATTAAATGATATACATATGAATGGGTAATACATTTAATGCAGCGTGTGCGTCAAGAATCTAATGAATAGTTGAACAGTTGTCCGTCTGGTAATTGATGATATGGCCGAGATGCAGTTCGGACCGCCTTAGTTGCTCGTTGATCAAGAGTTCCTCGGAGTGCTTAGAGTATCTCGGGATGATGGAGTTCCTCGGATGGAGTTCCTCGGTATGATAGAGTTCCTCGGTGTATTCTCGTTGCTCAGAAAGAAGCATGGTTGGTCGGGAAATGATCTTCCTCGCTGTTATTGTGCCACGTAGATTGACGCGTGTCTTCATACTATTCGTCCACATCAGCATATTAATTTTGGTATCAACAGTATTGGTATTGTAACTTCAAAATAATTGTAATAAACACTTGCCTCTAGGTTTATAGGGTCTGAATTCGTGGTGTTGCTGATGGATTGATGGTTCTCTCTTCAAAATGCTGATGATTCTTCAAGAACACCTTATAATCCTTGAAAATTGGTTTCTCTTTTCTCTCTAATGGCTTCCTTTGGGTTTAGCTATTTCTAACCCTAGACTTAAGTCTTAAACATCAGATATAACACTTAGAATTTCGTTGGTCCCTTAACCTCTATTGGCCAAATGACCAAAACACCCTCAATACGGTTTGGTCCAAAATTGACCCTGGGACCCAAACAATACCCCCAGGTACACTTTTTCGTCAATTTTGACCCATTCGAAAACATCTGTAACCCCTAAATTATCATCTGAGTCACTTAGAATATGTTTCCTATCTCGACCTCAAGTTAGTCTACCCACGCCTCCCGGTTGAAATAAAATAAAATACTCACATATCACTCACTATGCCGTATTACAATAATCAACAACTATTTACTATTCACACTTAGTAAATTTCATACTATTCTATAATATTAATCAGTATCTATTTTCTGATTAATATTTAATAATCACATTTCTCACTTAATAACATTAAATTACTTCACTCAGGTAATTTAAATACAACATTTTTTCCAATAGATTCCTCGAATTAATTAAATTATAAATACGTAGAAATATAGGGTATTACATGTATGTGTCGGTTACGATTTCCCAAATAGGCACAGCTGGATGATGTATTCTCCAAGGAGATATTAGAAGATCGTGTCGATTATGGGGTTTAGTGTCCGAGTGTCATGGAATGACTAGTAGTGACAATGTGAAATGTAGTTGTGAGGAGTATTAGGAAAGTTATTTGAGGTTCAGTTGATGACACCGTATGGAGACTTGAAAATGGAAACCAAGGTGGGGTAGTATCGAAGCATGATTAGAAGTTTATCGGGTGTCGACGGTATGCTAGGATAGCCTTATAAAGTTAAGTATTAGTTCTTGTCACGTCTAGCCAAGCCAGTACGGATTAGAAGATGTAGCCCTGTATAGTACTTGCTACCCTTAAAATGCCAATGGCGCTAGTGTATTCGTCACGTGAGTTCAGCATGGGAGAACCTGGAAGTAAACTTGGTGATAATATCATATAGTTAAAGGACACAATAAGGTGAATGTCTCTCTTAAACGAATATGGACTAAAGGGATTTGAGGTTGCGATCACGGGATGATAAGATAGACAGTAACCTAGGTGTAGTAGGTTAATGACATCATCATTGGTAAGTGGACTAGGTTAGTGTAAATAAGGGAGTTAGGAATTTGCCAACTAGAGTGTTTCATGTGTGTAAAGGATGTAAGGGGGAGGGCCTTACTCCTAAGGAGGGAATTCAGGCATTTGACTTTTTAGGGAATGCTAGGTTCGTGTGTTGCTTTCGTCTGGCAAGGATGAAGGGTTGTGATTCAATTCATCACGATTGGTGACTCAAGACAGGGTATGTGGTTAGGTTAATACCCAGTAAGAACATATGGGATGAGTGATAATACTCTAAGCATATAACATAGGTTTGTATTTCATAAATCATGGTCTGACACGTTCGAGTGGGATTTTATTAGAATGGTTGCATGTTCCTTATGGCCCTTGTGTGTCCCTTTCAATTTCAGTAATCGAGGGTCGGTCGATATTCTCATATATATGGTAGCTCAGATTTGTACCATGTTGTGGTACGATGCAAATGGGTCCGGTAGAGTGTGGGTGGACCAGTTATGGTCAATACAGCTCGGTTACTGGGTGCACCCTATATGAGGTGTTCTTACTATTGCACAAAGTTTAGTGTGCGGATAGATGTGCTTTCAGCCACATGGTCTGCTCGTAGTATATATTTTCCTTAGGATTAGTGCCCTTTCGACTGAATGGTATGTCAGTTTGTGGCTCTTGTTGGAAAGAGCGGGATGATGACTTGAGGATATGGTATAGTGTCAGAACTCGAGGAAACTTAGCACAAAATGTTACTTTACCATTGTGAGTGAACTGGAGTGAGGCTTAAGTGAGTTCTCAAAGGTAAGACACCTAGAGTAGTATGAGATTGATCAGAGTAATGCAGCGGAAGGTATCAGTCGAGTAAGCGTTGATGATTTGGTCAGAGTATTAATCCTCGGAGTGAGTGATAAGCACTATAAGGTTAATGTCAAGATCGTGTAAATTGTGTAGTCAGGATAACCCAAAATTTCATGGGGACGTGGGATATGTAGTCCTAAGACTGGAAATGGTTCTTGACGGTGAATTTGATGATTAGTTATATTGCGATTTGCTCTTTGGTCGATGTCGATCACTAGATAGGGTTTCCGTCGAGGCACCGATATGATTTGGGTATTAGCCAAGGTAACCCTATGAATCAACAAAGCATGATCATCAAGTGAGCGAAAACTCAGAGTCGGTTATGTGACGTTCATGGTTAGCGAAATGGTGAGCGTTAGAGCATGTCGTATGTTGAGCCTTTGGCGACAAACCCTGTGTAAGGGCGTATGATGTGATCTTAGTTATTGAGAACTTCGAAGATGTTGTCTTAAAGGGTTACTATGACTTATAGTGAAAGTTTTTAAATCCCATGAATTTGAAATATTGATGGATCAAGAATTTCTGGGAGAAATTCCCCAAGGAGGGAAGTTTGTAATACCCCGCCCCAATATTTTATTTATTTTCCCCGCATAGGTTGTAATAATATAAAGACGTGCATCTTAAAATGATTATGACTAAATTTATATTCTTACTTGACTACTTCGAAGGCTTGACGGTAATTGTTAGAAGATTAAGGGTTCAAATTAGAAATTTGGAGAAAATAAGAAAAAAAGGGTCATTCGAACGGAGTGAGGTCATTCGAACGACATTACTAGGTCGTTTGAAATGGAGACCAAACGAGGTTTGATCAAGATCCCACCGTGTAACAGGTCCATATAATTCAAAGCAGAGTTAGAAATAGAATCCATTCTCGTTCGAATGAGAGGCAAATCTCGTTCGAACGAGTCTACACATAAATTTTTAATCCGAGTTGCCCTTGTGTGCTGTCACGGTTTTAGCCTTTGGATTGTCGAGTCATCGAAATTTAGTAAGCCCATATGGATAAAATCAGGATTGTTAAGGTCTAAGGGTGCTTTATAAGGGTTTCTTGGTTTATTTGAGGTCATTTTAGAGTTGGAAGAAGAGAGAGATAGAGAGGAAGGATGTCTTCCACCATTGTTAAGCATGTCCTCCACCTCAAACCACAATGCCACCACCAAATATCCACCGTAAACCATTATATTCTTATAGTCTTCACCATATCCAAGCTTTCGATATCCATTTCCACCATGGTTGAGCATAGCTACAAAATTTGGAGATTTTGTTGGGGGTATTAGAGAATATGAAGATGGGAGTTTCATGGAACTTAAAGAGAGTTTTAATGGGGATTTCATGAAGACAAGATTAATGTAGCTAATCAACCTCCTTGAGGCCACCTTGTTAGGTGGTAGGTTTCCATCTTATTAGACATTTCATGACTTCCATTGTTGGAGCTTCATTTGGGGTGGAAAAACCTACTCTTATTTTTAGACTCTATTTTTGTGTATTTGAAGTCTTGTTACTGGAATTTAGAAGTATAATGCATATGAATAAAATGATGGATTTCTATAGATTTGGTATTAAACATTTTATTAAATAAAATTATTGGAAAAAATGTTATTTTGTTAGATATAAATGGTGAGTAAATATTTTGCGATTTCCTTGAAGTAATTGGGATTTCATGTAAATGGTCTGTTTCAAGAAGTTGGGTGATAAACATTTTTATGAAATAATATGTTTTAAATTTACATCTTATCTTGATAAAGATATTTAAGTTTCATTTCTTGCAAAAATGAAATATTATAAAAATGGGACATTAGTTTGAGTTTTTAAGAAATAAAATGTCCTATGGTATAGAAAAGTATATTTTGCAAGTATTATGAATTTGTTGAATCAAAACTATATTTAACCCATTTGGTAGGATTTTAGGATTAAAATCCATCTTCTTAAGCATATAAACTTGTAGTATTTTGATGATGAACATATAAACAAGTTTAAACAAGGTTTTATTGGGTTTAAATATGAAATAATAAAAGTAGAAATTCTTGTCTTCAACGTGTGTGAAAAGGGGATTATAGGTGATAAATGTAAGGTTGTAAGGCTACATGTGTTAATAAAAGAAAATGGTGTTATTCTTATAAAGTAGTCTTATATGTTTAACGATTCTTGGAAATAGAAGTATTGAAATAAAGGTGTTTGTAATTGAGAAGAATATTACTTCAAAGGATTAAAAAAGTGTTAAGGTGGTAAAAACACTTAAGAAGTTAGTGTGGGTAACTTAATGGTGTTTTAAAAAATTAACACTTGTGAAAATGGAGTAAAAGGTGAGTTTGGAAACAAATGGATAAAATAGTAATTTTAATTAAAATGTAACACATTTATAAAATAAAAATGTTGAAAAGGGTGTTACACATAACAGTCCTAATGAACATGGTTTTTGGAATAAAATCAAAACTAAAGCATAAAGGATATGAAATGATGATTTTCAAAGTGTAACACAAGTTGGGGTGAAACCCCTAGTTTTGGCTTCTGTCGGGTAAAATAATAAGTGGAATGATATGAATTTCGCAATATGTTAAAACACATTAAAGAGGAACTCGGATGACACCGAAAAAATTAAGGAGGGCCTGGAGCCCTGGGGTGAAAGATCTAAATCACTGGCCACAAATATATGGTGGCGTCACCGGCAGTGTGGAACCCATTAAAGTATGTAGTTATTGGAAGATTTCGAGAAAAATATAAATGAATAAGGAATATGTCAAGAAATAGGTTGTGTGGTTAAAATGTGTTAAGACAACCTAACTTGGATGAATTGATAAATTTCAGGCAAAGAAGAAAATGGACAAATAAATATGAAAATTGATTAATATCCATAAGGTGAAGAAAAGATAAAGTTAAGTGATTTAATGCGTCATTAAGAAGTCTAAATGGTTCAACCAATAATTAACATAAGGGTGTGTTGTGAAAGGTTTTCAAAGGAAAAATAAGTATTTTCTAACATAGTGTTCACGTGTGTTGGAAGGGTGATTTTCAATGAAAATACTAATATGGATTGGTCAAAATGAAAGGGTAATTTCGGTAATGAAATGGATTTTGATCAAATCAAGTTTGTTTCAAGTATTTAACAGTGTGTATTCAATGGAGGGATAAATGTCATACTAAGAAAGGGAAAGTCTTTCACAAGATTAAGGTTAATTAATCGGGATAATAACATTTTCGAAAGTAAAATGGTTTCATGCATTAAGTATAGGTATACAATTGCATGTATATATATATATATATATATATATATATATAAGGTAGTTGGATGTTCACGTAGGCATAACATGTTAGAGTCTTCTTTCTGCCGGCTGATTTCATATTGCATTGTTGTATATTTCCCACTGACGATTCGGATCACTTCCTAATTTTTTTACGTTAGGTTAGGTACAGCTTCATATTTCGAGAGCATTATAAAGGTAAGTACTCTCTTTCACTTTACGTTAGTAGCTATGTATGCTTAGCCCCCGGGGTTCTCCCCATGGGTCCCTTACATAGTTTTATTTGAAATTGGATTCGCATGCTAAACAAGTGAAACGTTAATTAAAATAAAACTCTATTAGCAACATTATATAGGATGTTACATTGCACTTCACACCTAATGCTCAGGTCAGACCAAGTTGACTACGGGTAACCCATAAATCCGGGCCTGGGCGTTACAAGGTATGTGTAGACTTCACTTACCTTAATAAGCATTCCCCGAAGGATATCTTCCCACTTACCCATATTGATTAACTCGTAGATTCAACGATTGGGTACCAACGTATGAGTTTGATGGATGCATACTCTTGTTATCATCAAATACCCCTGTTCTACTCTGATCATGGGAATAACTTATTCATTACTATCATAGGGCTTTAGTGTATAAAGTAATGCCATTTGGGTCAAAGAATGAGGAGGGAACTTATCAACATCTTTTCACTCAGATGTTCACGAATCATATCGACACAACTATAGAGGTCTACATTAATAACATGCTTGTCAAGGGCATACAAGCGGTTGATCACATTAAGGACTTAACAAAGACCTTAAAGATCCTCGAAGAATACAAGATGAAGGTGAACACCTCCAAGTGTGCCCTGGGAGTAAGTTTTGGCAATATCCTAGGGTACCTAGTTACACAAAGATGAATGGAAGTCAATCCAAACCAGATTAAAGATCCACAAGACATCAAGAGGCCGATCACATCAAGGATGTGCAGGTTTTCACAATCTTGTTGGTCACCTTGAACCGATTCATATGTAGGTTATTCGACAACTATCGACTATTCTTCTAAGCTTTATAAAAGTCAAGTTCAATAGTTTTGATAGAGGAGTGAGACTAAGCACTCGAATAAGTTCGGCAGTACTTGGGATCACCTCCTTTGTTATCAACTCCTATGATCGCGGAATATCTCTACCTTTACTTGGTTGTTTCATAGCATGGTACCAACATAGCATTGGTCTGATTACAGAACAGAGAACAAAGATTAGTAAATTTATGAGCCGCAAACTTCTATCAAAGGTCAGATCTTGGCCGACTTTGTTACCGAGTTTTCATTGTCGCCTCCAGAAAAAGAAGAAGAGTCGAATCCAATCATGAAGTCACTAGTTATCAAAGAGAGGAACCCAAGATGGAATCTATTCGTTAACAGGTCATTAAATAAATGTGTCACCAGGGCTGGGATAGTCTTTGTTATGCCTTAAGGTTACCTTATAGAACAACTGATCAGATCAAGGTCCCTAATAATGAAGCCTAATACGAGTCCATAATCCACGATATCCAAAGGGCGATCGTCTTAGGAGTCCACCACACATTATTCTATGATCATTGAAAAACTAATCGTCAATTAACTCGGTGGTGAGTTCAAAGATAAAGATCCTAAGATGCAAGCTTATATAGATAACGAAAGGAGCCTTCTCCAACACTTCAGGTCATCCTCAATGGAGTAACTAGCAAGGAACAAAAATAGTCAAACAGATATGCTAGCTACTTGACACCGGCCTCAAAAGGATAATTAAAGTGGAGTATATATATGTAAGGGGTGATGGTCCTCGAAATATCCCAAAATTTTAATTCTAAACAAATTTTAATTTCATTCAAAATTTAGGTGAAATTAAATTACACTAAACAAATAATTAAATTTCCACTCAAACAAAATAATTCAATTCAAGTTCAAAATATGCTAAACAAACCAAGCATGAATATCTTCAGATTAAATTAGATGACTTGAATTTTACCCAAATATAAACTAGCACTAAATTACACTAAAGATGCGATTTACCAATTTTATCTTTTTAAACCTACACATGCATCTAAGTGATTTTGGAAGATAAAAATAAAACACAACACACAATGCCACGATATACGAGAAAAATCCACACCAAAAAAAACCTCAGACGACCCAACCACAAATTCAATAGGTATGATTTCACAAAGACAAGACAAAATACTTACTTCCTCGAATCGACTCTCTCTCAAGCCTTGACGCTTCTTCTTGCTTCCACCTCCGCCTAGTTTATAACTCCGGAATTCACCGTACTCTCAGAATCCACCAATGGGGCAAATAAACCGCCAACAATACACAAAGCCTTTCACGGTATCCACACCACGAAACAACAAACACGGACTCCTATGTAGGAAACTTTTTCTTTTGGGATAGAGGTGAAACTTGGTGCCAAAATAATGGTCTAAAAAATATGGTATAATGAAACTTGGATCATGTAAACAATTGGGTGTAAACTTGGTTTTGTTCTTGACATTAAATCATTTGGTTAACAAACACCAAGGGGAATTTTTGGGAAATATTTTTTGGCTCTCAAGAGCACTTAGAAAATCTAAAAAAGTCACTTAACAAAATGTATTCCTGCACTATTAAACTCGGGTAAGAAAGAAGTGGGGTAATGGGAAGTTTTTCAAAAAAACTGATAAAAACTGATCGAAACTGCAATCGCGTTCAAACGACATTCCAGGGTCGTTCGAATGACACTTCGAATGATAATTCAGAAGAGAAAAATTTCATCTCATTTGAAAGATCATTCGAACGATATTTCAGGTCATGAATCTATAAAATTTCGATATGAACGCGTGGCTGCCACTCTTGTATTTTGTTGATTGTTTTTGGAATTAGTTATGATTTTTCTACAGAAAGGTGTCCGAGAACAAAATCTTTAGATATAATGAATTCAAACGTCATAGGCTTGACCGCTACTTCTTCAACTCAAACGTCATAGGCTTGAAGGTCACAAACTTCTATCCTACAACTCAAATAATTTTGTTCGAAATTAAGGGAACACTAACAAATTGACTAAATTGGAAATTTGTCCTTACAAATCTCCCCTTTTGGATATTCCGGGACAAAACCAAAATAAAAACTCCTATGATCCATCAAGATGATCTAATAAGACACAATTCCACCGAAAAAAATAGACTTGGCTGACATATAGTTGGGAGCTTTGCTTGCTTTAAAAATATTGCATCTTAAGATGAAAACCTGCACACTTAAACACACCATCAAACACACATGGAATATGACAATATAAAGTGCATAATTAAATTCTCCCCCTTTGTCTAACATAACCTACTTAAGAAAGCCATGTCTCCCCCTAACATGGATCTCCCCAAATTAAAAGATTTAGATACCATTTCTCCCACTTTTTTCTCAGGAATACAAAAAGATAAAAATGCGTAAAATAACTCATTTCTCCCCAATTCAAAAAAATTATCCCCCTAAATGAAACAAGGAATAATCATAATGGAAAAATAAGTATATCATGCAACGGTGTATCGAGTGATAAGTATAATCAAAGGAACATGGAAATAAAAGATCAACTAATCCACACAAAGATTAATAGATACCAACTACGGTGTGATAGTAAAAGGTACCAACTAGAATGTCCTAATACAAGCATGGGATATCAAACAAAAGTCACAACAAGATTGATACCTATTTGGCAAGAGACATATATGAACTAGATAGTAAGGCAAAAACTCAAAAACAAATGATACCATATATATACATACGCGAAATATACAAAAATTGCACACGCACATATATATAGGTATAAAAACCACACAAGACACAAAATATATTAAGCTTTCCAAACCCATATGGCATAAATGTGTCTAAATAAACATGTGGTAAATGAAGTTAAGGGGTGTGAACTGGAGACGAAAGAATTATGACCCAATCACTTAAAAATATTCAAGGAGTTCTTTTTTATTTCGAAAACTTTATCAAACATAGATTTAGCCTCATGTGACAATATAAAGTGACCTCAAAGAACAAACAAGCACAATGCATACAAGCCTAGAATTTTGATGATTCTACAAAACAATAGTGTCATGACAAAATAAGCATAACTAGGATACATTGTCATTGTGTAAATCCATTGATATTTTCATCCCAACTCCTTTATAAATAATAATTCTTTTCTTTTCTTATGAATGAACATATCAAACTAAACTATGTAGTCCTTGGCTATTTTTTTTTCAATGCCGCACTTTTTAGGCCCTTTTTAAAATCTTTGGGTCTTAGCTACTTTTTACAATGCCACACCTTTTTAGACCAAATCCTCCATATTTATAGAAATATGTAGATGAAAAAATTGATAGGAGAACATCTCACTTAGTTCAAACATACATGTGAAGTTAAAGTTCAAATAGTTTATGCATGTGTGTGAGAGGCATATAAAAAGAGAATCCATTAAGCAAATCAAAGTCAAACTGCTCCATGCAAGCATGATAAAGAACACTTTAAGTATTGAAATTCATAACCAAAAATTCTAGCCACATGGAAGCGGAGTGATATAGGATTTAAATACAAGGATATGCCACATAAAATGTGTAAAACTAAAATACACAAAAAAATACTTTTTGAGTTTTCAATTTTTTGAACAAATAACAAGGACAACTCAAAAGACAAAGAAAATATTTTGGTTTTTTTCAATAAGACCCAATGAATGAAAAAAATTAAAATACGAAAGATAAACATATCATAATTCTAGAAAAATTTACATAATGAAGCATAGAGCAGAATATGACGAACAAACATACAACTAGCGATAATTTTTCGTGAAGCACAAAAACTAGTGTATGTAACGTATGCAAGTAATTACTCAGAAGATATAGAAAGTGAGGATTCATGTGCTAATATGTGGAAATCAATCATTATAAAAATCATACGTGCTTTTCGATACACGTATTGACAACCATCAAAAGTAGAAAATATTAAAAATGATAAATTTTCCATATTATCCAAAAAAATCCTTAGAAATCAGGATCACGCAATAAATTAGCGTAACCCGCTCTGATACCACTCGTAAGGGGTGATGGTCCCCGAAATATCTCAAAATTTTAATTGTAAATAAATTTTTGATTTCTTTCAAAATTAAGGTGAAATTAAATTAAACTAAACAAATAATTAAATTTCCACTTAGACAAAATAGTTCAATTTAAGTTCAAAATATGCTAAACAAACCCAACATAAATATTTTAAGATTAAAATTAGATGACTCGAATTAAATTAAATTATAATTACCCAAATATAAACTAGCACCAAATTACACTAAAGATGCGATTTAACTAATTTTATCTTTTTAAACTTACACATGCATCTAAATGATTTTTGCAAGATAAAAATAAAACTGAACACACAACGTCGCAATGTACGAGGAAAACCCACAACGAAAAAAATCTCGGATGGCCCAGCCAGAAATCCACTAGGTATGGTATTATAAAAGGCAAGACAAAAGAATTACTTCCTCGACTCGACTCCCTCTCAAGCCTTGACACTTCTTCTTGCTTCCACCTCCGCCTAGTTGATAACTCTGGAATCCACCGTAGTCTCGGAATCCACCAATGGGGAAAATTAACTGCCAACAACACACGAAGCATTTCTCCGTATGCGCACGATGAAACAACAAACATGGTCTCCTCCATAGGAAACTTCCTCTTTTGTGGTAGGGATGAAACCTAGTACCAAAATGATAATCTCAAAACATATGGTATAATGAAACATAGATCATGTAAACAATTGGGTGTAAAACTTGGTTTTGTTCTTGAACTTAAATCATTTGGTTAACAAACACCAAGGGGACTTCTTGGGAAAGGTTTTTGTCCCTCCAAAGCGCTTAGAAAATATAAAAAAGATACTTAACAAAATGTATTCCCACACTATTAAACTCAAGTGAGAAAGAAGTGCGGTAGTGATAAGTTTTAAAAAAAACTAACAAAACTACTCGAAACTGTAATCTCATTCGAATGACATTCGAGGGTCGTTCGAGCGACACTTTGAACGAGAATTCAGAAGAGAAAAATTTCATATCGTTTGAAAGGTCGTTCAACGACATTTTAATCTCATTTGAATGAGATGCCAAAGTCTTTATAATGATCTATCGAACGACATTTTAGGCCATGAATCTATAAAATTTTGATATGAACGCATGGCTACCAGTTTCGTATTTTTCTAATTTTTTTAATTAGTTATGATTTTTCTATGGAAAGGTGTCCAAGAAAAAAATCTTTAGATATAATGAATTAAAAAAAATTAACAAAAATTTTAACACCCAATAATAAATGTCCAAGTCTCAATATATCATATGTATTCATACCTTTAGAGATTATGGAAATATTGAAAGGTTGATGACGTTTAATCATGGCACGAAAATTGACAATGATGATATCTTCAATTTGGGCTTGGCCTTTACTTCTTCAACTCAAACATCATAGGCTTGAATCTCACAAACTTCTATCCTACGAATCAAATAGTTTTTTTCCGGAATTAAGTTAACACTTACAAATTGAATTAATTGGAAATTTGTCCTTATAATAGATCGACTAAGTATTGATGAGACAAAACTAGTGATGGGCGTCTTGCAGATCGAGGAAGACCCATCATGGATGGATCCAATCACAATTTATCTAAATACCGCGGATCTATCCTTAGATAGTAAAGAGACATACTAGTTGAAGATCTAGTCGGTAAGGTTTTTCCTTGACTCTGAAGATAAAATTTATTAGAGATCATTCATTAGTCCTTCGCTCAAGTGTGTCTATCTATGTTAAATGGAAGAAATCCTCAGCGAAATGCACGAAGGCAGTTGTAGTGCTCACGCAAGAGGTAAATCACTCTCTTATAGGGTAATAAAGCATTGATATTGGTGGCCTTTCATATAGAAAGATGCCTTAAAGTTCGTTGGGAAATGACTCAAGTTCCAACAGTTCTCCCTAATTATCAAGGACTTGGTCGGAGATCTGAACGCACTCACGAGTCGTTGGCTTTTTTCCCAATGGGACATGGATATTGTGGTACCTTTACCTGTAGCACTTGGTAATCAGAAGTACCTGATAACATTCACTAAGTACTTTATGAAGTGGGTGGATGAAGAGCCCTTCACCCACATTAGAGAACCCGATGCTAGGAGATTTTTATGGAGGAATACAATCACAAGGTTTGGGATCCTAAGAGCAATGGTCACTGATAATGGAACGCAGTTTGACAATGACTTATGACAACCCGCCTACTTTACTCATGCGTGATCATTCCTTTACCAGAATAAACATGAATCACATTTGGTTCATTCTTAGCATCATAATCAAAAACCATTTTTGTTTACTAATCACCTATGTTAAATTAAACCTGTGTCTATTTTTTATCTTTCATTAACGTAAAACCATGAGAAAAATAAAATATAATAACTCATCCATAACAAATATAAGAGTCTAAATCATCACACTATCAATAGATAAATAATAAATACCGAATAAACCATCGGTTCCTAGAATAGAATCCAAATCATAAGTCTACGGTAATAAACTAAATCCAGATACATTGACTGATAAATAAAACTGAAACTGTATCAACTGAAAGGGGTAACATGCACATATCAATTACCAAATCAAAAACCTAGTCTATGAATAAATAATTGAAGCATCTACACGAAGTCTTGCAAGCCTGCACAATGTTGCCCCTATGCATCCTTGCAACGAGTCCTCAAGCTTGGCATACCTCTGGCTGGACACCTAAGATATTTTGATACGGGTCAGAGCCTAAAACAATTTGAAAAATATTTAGCAAGTAATTAAGAAAATATGAATTAACACTTTTTATATGTAAGAAGGTATCACACTCTCTTGAGATATTACTAACCCCTCAACTATTGAGAACACCTAAAGCTTACCTTCTAACCGAACTAGTTATACTATCCCACCTAACTAGTCTTGTTACATATCTTTCTATCACTCTACTATATCCTGAGTACTACCTTCCTTTGGCTCCTAAGTTATTTTTTTCTCATTAACTTAGGTAATCATTTCTTCTTTAATTAATCATATAACTTTCACACTAGTTATAGATCAAATATATTCACACTTCATATGTTTAACCGTATACAATTTCCTACTCTATTATATACATATAGATATACTACAACAATCACACACATATTGCGTATAAGAACCCCCCCCCCCCCCCCCGAGTAATAACTCACTTTATGCTTGTTTCTATAATGTTATCATATCCTGCATATGCTCACTCTAACTCGGTTACAATAAGTCGGTTACCTCACACAGAAATAGGTAAATAAATTCACAAACGTAGTGGAGGAGCTCATATTTCCTGAGAGTGAGACCGAATCATATCCAAAACGTCCCACCTAGAAAATAAAACACACAATAAAATACCGAACAATATGACTTGAGGACTATACTCTCCCTTCATTCACTAGCCAGTGGATTCACCCACATCGCACAACCTCCGATGATAGCACTGAGGGGTATGTTTTCATATAAATAGCATGAACATCGATATTTATAAAATACACACACACACATGTACTAACTCTAATTCCGCATATATATTTATTAATCCAGCTAACCCATGCCAAGGACCCGTAGCACAAGTCCATAATCCCCGAGTTTATTTTCCTGACTCTAAATTTATTTTATTTCACATCCATTAAATAATTAACGTAGATTCACCTTGCTAAAATACCCGAACTCAACCAATCGGCTCGTACATAAATATTCATGAATTTAATTCACATTATTCCTTTCTTAGGTTACTCACCATTTCACACTTTTCCAAACCCATATATATCCACCCCAAACCCATAAGTAATAGGTGTCCAACATTTTTCACTTAATAAATAACCCAAAAAAATACCAAATAAATTAGATTCCATATAAACAAATAAGTAAAACTCAATTAATGCTGCTCCAATAGCTCTTCTTACCCACTTGATTTCCTCCATTGATGTTCACCCAAACCTCCATGGATTCTTCCCAAATCTTACCCCAAGCATACTCAATGTTTATGACATGTCAAGATAGGTTCTAATCACAATTTAAACCCTTAAACATCACTAATTTCTCATCAAAATTCATTATTTCATAAATTGAGTTTTCCCAATTTTATTCAATCCTCTCATTCAATATGATTCCATTATCCAAATTAAACGAAATTAATTACTTGATTTCAACTATAAATCAGATTCCAACAACATATGGCATCATTCCATCATCAATTGAATATTAATTTTACATCTAACGTCCAAATTACCAAAAACCCATTTTCCATGTGACAACCCTCCCTAAAAAAGAATTTATCTGCACCTACCATGATATGAACATGAATTTTTACAATTTAAAATAGAAGAAAGTTAATTACTTGCCTTTCTAGGTTTGTAGGGTGTGATTACGCATTGTAAAAAATGAACTTGACAAAGCACACCCAATTCTCCCTTGGATTTGGCCTCTAAAGTTCCCTTCTTTTCTTCCTTCTCTCTTCTCTCATTTTCTAGGGTTTTGAATCTGAGTTGTGTCTACGTCTAACTCTTAAACTTAGTTTCAATTTCCTAAATCCAGAAATTAGGCTAACAGACCAAACTCAAATGACCCGAATACCTGTGTGGGCCCAACTATGTCTAAAAAAGCCCTAGGACCCAATTATAACCCACGGGTACACTATTTTTCTATATCAGCACTTTCTAAACCAATTGTGACCTTAAAATTTTCATCTAAGTCCCCCTACAATAATTTCCTCACTCGACCCAATATAATCTACACGTAACTTTTGGTTGAGATATAACATTGTCACGTCACTGTCACTCACTATGACGTAAAATAATTCTTTATTATTCACTTAGTAATTATATTGCATAAATATTAATCATTATCCCTCCCTATTAATATTTTAATAAATACATAATAACTAATTCAAATAAATTACGTCACACGTGTAATTTAAAATAATCGAATTAATTAAATATTAAATATTTAGAAATACGAGGTGTTACTTACTTTCCCCCTAAAAAGGATTTTTTCCCTCCAAATTGGGACATACATGGGATGAATAACTCTAGATACTGCTCACACATGTCATCTTTCTTCTTCCACATTGACTCGTCAATATTGTGGTACCCCCACTGAACTCGAACCAAGGGTACCACCTTAGACCACAAATTACGCTCCCTAAGATCAGGCCACCGATTTTTCCTCGTACGAGATATCTGGACGCAAGTCTATCTCCTCTAATGGAGCATGCCAAAAAGTCCTCTCACTCCTATAGTACCTCCTCAGTAATGACACGTGGAACACATCGGGAATTTGTTGTAAGTGCTCCGGTAGTTCCAACTTATATGCCACTGGTCCCACCCTCTCGATAATAGAAAATGATCCCACATATCTTGGTTCTAGATTCCCCTTCTTGTCTAATCTCATAACCCCCATCTTAGGAGATACCCATATCAAAACCTAGTAACCAACCTCTAGTTCTATGTGCCTCATGTCTGCATTGGCATAAATCTTCTTCCTGTCCTGAGTTATACTGATGTGCCCTCGAATCAGCTCAATGTTGGCAGTGGTGTTCTGAATGATCTTTGTCCCCAATAGAATGTTGTCCCACACCTCTAACCAACGAGCGGGAAAATGACAAGGGCATCCATATAGTGCCTCAAATGGTTCCATCACCGATAGTATCCGTCCATCCCCAGGAAACTGTGAACCTCAGTCAGTGTCGTGGGTTATCCTCACTCCCTAACAATCCCCCTATCAGGAAAAATGTCGTCTATAAAATGCACCTCCCGAAGTCAAAATCCACATTTCTCAAATTGGGCGTGCAATTAGTTATCCCGTAGTGTCTATAAAACCATCTGCAGATGCTTGTTATGCTCATC
Source organism: Sambucus nigra (assembly GCA_949130495.1). NCBI lineage: Eukaryota > Viridiplantae > Streptophyta > Magnoliopsida > Dipsacales > Adoxaceae > Sambucus > Sambucus nigra. Next base: position 46,230,303 of record OX422216.1, on the reverse strand, counting down.
CTCAGAACAAGAGTAAACCATAACATCGTCAATGAAAGTGATCACGAACTAGTCAAGGAACTCTCTAAAAACACGATTCATCAGATTTAAGAACATTGTTGGCGCATTGGTGAGGCCAAATGGCATCACCCTAAACTCATATGACCCATATCATGTCCGAATAGTAGTCTTAGGAATGTCCTCCTCTCTAACGTTCAACAGATAATATCCCCACCTCAAATCTATCTTGGGGAAGTAAGTTTCTTCCCTTAACTGGTTGAACAAATCATCGATCCGAAGCAGAGGGTACTTATTTCGAATCGTGATCTTGTTTAACTCCCTGCAATCGATACATAATCGAACTGATATATCTGTCTTTTTAATGAATAACACCACGCACCCCAAGGTGATGTACTCTGTCTAATGAAACCCTGCCCCAAAAGTTACTGAATCTCCTCTCTAAAATTTTGCATCTCTGAAGGAGCCATGAAATAAGGCGCTCGGGTGATAGGCCTCATACCCGGCCCTAGATCAATGACAAACTCAATTTCTTGACTAAGTGGTAGCTCAGATATCTCCTGGAACACATCATCAAACTCCCTCATCACTAGAATCGTGTTTAAAGAGATAACCGCCTCCTACGAGGTTTCCTCCTCAATGTAATAAAGATGTGTGCTAGATCCTCCCTTAGAAAGAGGCATCGCCACTAGGAACATCTCCTGCCCTTGAATAAAGAACACAATGGTCCTCCCGAAATAATCCATCGTTGCCCGGTATCTGGCTAACCAATCCATACCCAAGATAACTTCATAACCCTCCATATTTAACACTAAAAGGTCGACGCCTAAACATAATATCCCCACATCAATATCCAAACCCCTACAGATTAAGTGTATAAGCGACCCACTACCCAAAGGTGACGCTACACACATAACAAGACTATCAATTGTCTCTAATAAATAGATCACATGTGCAAATGTGTTGGCTATAAATGAGTGTGATGCCCCCGTATCAAATAAAATTATACCTTTAAGATCATGAATAAGAAACATACCCTCAACTTCAGGTGGCATCTGTAGGGCGTATTGTATAACTACATCTCGAATGTTATAAACACGCCCGTACTATAACTACCCCTGCTACGGTAGTGTTAGTTCTATCGGGGGTAACTACGCCCGCTGCCCTTGCTGGGAACCCTGTTGTTGTGGTCCCTACACCTATATGGACACTCTCTTAATATGATCCATCAGCCTGCACACAAAGCAATGCCCTGGGAAACCCCCTAACCTTTATGGCCCTATTAAGGTTGTCCCTGCTATTGGCCCTAGTAGCCTTATCGCTCCTTACCTCCCCTATAGTTCCCTTGGCCTTGATGTCCTTGAGGAATATGTTGTTACTGTTGAGGATATTGTTGGCCCAGCCTGAAACCTCCATCGGGTTAGTAAATCCCAGATCTAAATCTCTTAGAATAATCTCCCTATCAAGAATCATGCCCTTACTGGCTACCTGTCTGCTACTCTGGTGTTCCATTAACCCCATTCCTACCTCCCTGGCCCTGTTGGCTAGTCTCACTCCCCTTCTTGCTTCCCTTCAAATGGAAGCAATGATTCAGGCAATCTAGAAGTGCGGCATTGATGACATCAATATAAGTCCTGAATGCGGGGTTACCTATCAAGTGTTGCCTAAACCTCCAGGCTAGCCCATCCATAAACTTCAGTTTCATCTTCCCTTCACTGTTCACCTCTTCGAGTAAAAAATTATCCAAGCATGTGAACTCTTCCTTGTACTCAGCTATGGAACGGTCCCCCTGAACCACCTCGTTAAACCTCTTTCGCATCTCTATCTTAACAGCGGATGAATAGTCTTTGCAGTCAAATAACACCCAAAACTAAGCAATAAGCATAGTATCCCTCTCTTCGATAGTGATCACAGACTCCCGCCACTGTAAAGCTACTCCGATAAGTCAAAAAGTGATCAGCGTCTGCTTTTGCACATCGCTACAGTCAACCATACGCATATGGAACTGAATACCCATCATCCATTAGCAAGCCAAAATTACATCCGAACTACCCTGAAACTCGGTTGGGTGTCCCTTCTGAAAAGCCTTCCTTATTCTCTACCAATCTGAGGGCCTCGGGTGGGCTTGGACAATCGGTGCCACGGACTGCTATGGTGGTTGGGCCTATGGAAAGTGGGGTGACATGGTAGTTACAACGTCATTAACTACCCGTGCCAGGATAACAACCACCTCTGCTACCATAACTGTCCCTTGCGATGGTTGTGGCTGTAGTGCGTATGGCTCCTCCTGAGCCTCTCTCTCATTAGCTCTCTCCGCAGACCTCGCAGGTCATCCTCTCCTAGATGGCATCTGAAATCAGATCGAATTATATGAGTTCACATTCAATACAAATATAATAGCAGAAGAACGTAATCTTAAATACATAATCATGAATGCAATAGTCCAAATAATAGGGATATATGTCAAAGAACGCCACACTGAAACCGTAGTAAGGCGCACAGATCCTATGGACACTAGAACCTGATGCTCTGATGCCATCTGTGACACCTCGCCAACTTTAATCATTGTCCTTTATCAAAATAAATAGGAATCACATTTGGTTCATTCTTAGCATCACTGTCAAAAACCATTTTAATTTACTAATCACCTATGTTAATTTAAACTAGTGTCAATTTTTCTATCTGTCATTAATGTAACAACACCCATGAAATAAAATGTAATAACTCATCCATAACAAATGTAAGATTTTGAATCATCACATTATCAATAGATAAATAATAAATACCGAATAAACCATCCGTTCCCAGAATAGAATCCAAATCATAAGTCTATAGTAATAAACTAAATACAAGTACATCGACTGATAAATAAAATTGAAAGTGTATCAAGTGGAAGGGGAAACATGCCCAAATGAACGACTGAATCAAAAACCTAGTCTAGGAACGAATAACTGAAGTGTCTACAGAAAGTCCTGCAAGCCTCCATAATGTTGTAGCTACGTATCCCTGGAATGAGTCCTCAAGCTTGGCGTCCCCGTGGATGGACACCTAAAATTTTTTGGAAAGTATTTTGACACTGGTCAGAGCCCAAAACCATTTGAAAGATATTTAGCAAGTAATTAAGATGCAACAATAAAATATGCATTATCACATTTCATATTTAAGCAGGTGTCGCACTCTCTTGAGATATCACCCCTCAACTATTGTGCACACCTAATGCTATCATATCCAAGGTATGCTCACTCTAACCTGGTTACCATAAGTCGGTTAACTTACACTGAAATAGGTAAATAAATTCGTAAATGTAGTGGAGGCAGTCATTTTTCCCCAAGAGTGAGATGAATCATACCTAAAACGTATCACCTCAAAAACAAAACACACAATAAAATACCGAACAATATGACTCGGGGACTATACTCTCCCTGCATTCACTAGCCAGTGTATTCATCCACATTGTGCAGCCTACGATGATAGAACTAGAGGGGTATATTTTCACATAAATGTCATGCACATCGATATTTATACAATACACACACACACACACACACACACACACACACACACACATATATATATATGATTAAAATAAATTCGGTTAACCTGTGCTTAACACCTATAGCACTAGCCCATAATCCCCGAGTCTATTTTTTCGACTCTAAATTTATTTAATTTCACATCCATTAAATAATTAGCGTATCTTTACCTTGCTAAAATACCCGGACTCACCCAATCGTCCCCCATATTTAAATATTCACGATTTTAATTCACATTATTCGTTTCTTAGGATACTTACCATTACACACTTTTCTAAACCCGTATATATCCACCCAAAATAGCTAGGTAGTAGGTTTCCATTCATTTTTCACTAAATAAATAACCCTAAACAAATCCCAAAGAAATTAGAGTCCATATAAACAAATAAGCAAAACGGCATGGAAACAGGCATCGGCGATCGATCGATCGATGAAACCGATCAATCGATCGATGCTACTCTAGCAGCTCTTCTTCTCCACTCGATTTCCTACATTGTTGTTCACCCAAAGCTCCATGGATTCATTCTAAATATTAACCAAAGCATACTCAATGTTTATCACATGTCAAAATAGGTTCTAATCAAGATTTAAACCCTTAAACATCAATAATTTCTCATCAAAATTCATTATTTCACAAATTGAGTTTTCTCAATTTTACTCAATACTCTCATTCAAAATGATTCTATTATTCAAATTAAATGAAATTAATTAACTGATTTCAACTGTAAATGAGATTCCAACAACATATGACATCATTCCATCATCAATTGAATATTAATTTTACATATAATGCCCAAATTACCAAAAATGCATTTTCTTGTGACAACCCTCCCCCAAAAATGAATTTATCTGCACCTACCATGACATAAACATGATTTTTTATAATTTAAAATAGAAGCAAGTTAATTACTTGCCTTTCTAGGTTCGTAGGGTGTGATTACGCGTTGTAGAAGACGAATTTGACAAAGCACACCCAATTCCCCCTTGGATTTTGCCTCTAAAGTTCCATTCTTTTATTCCTTCTCTCTGCTCTCAATTTCAAGGGTTTTGAATATGAGTTACGGCTACCTCTAACTCTCAAACTTAGGTTTAATATCCTAAATCCCAAAATTCGGCTAACAGACTAAACCCAAATGACCCGAATATCCTCGTGTGGGCCCGACTATGTCTAAAAAGGTCCCAAGACCCAATTATAACTCGCGGGTACACTATTTTTACTATATCAACCCTTCCGAAACCGATTGTGACCTCAAAATTGTCATGTGACTCCCTATACAATAATTTTCTATCTCGACCTCATATAATCTACACGCGACTTTCGATTGAGATATAACATTGTCACGTCATTATCACTCACTATGACGTAAAATAATTCTTTATTACTCACTTAGTAATTATATTTCATAAATATTAATCATTATCCCTCCTAATTAATATTTTAATAAAGACGTAATAATTAATTGGAATAAATTACGTCACACGTGTAATTTAAAGTAACTGAATTAATTAAATATTTAATACTTGGAAATACGGGGTGTTACTTAATTCCCCCCTACATAGGAATTCGTCCTCCAAATTAGGACATACATGTGATGAATAACTCTCGATACTGCTCACACATGTCATCTTCCTTCTCCCACGTTGACTCGTCAACATTGTGGTGCCCCCACTAAAATCGAATCAAGGGTACCACCTTAGACCACAACTTACACTCACTAAGATCAGGTATCGCCACCGACCTGTTGTCGTACGAGATATCTGGATGCAAGTCTATCTCCTATAATGGAACCTGCCAAAAAAGTCCTCTCACTCCTCTAGTAACTCTTTAGTAATGACACATGGAGCACGTCATGAATCCATTGTGAGTGATCCGGTAGTTCCAGCCCATACACCATTGGTCCCACCCTCTTGATAATCGAAAACGGTCGTACATATCTCCAGTGCTAGCTTCCCCTTATTGTCGAATCTCATAACCCCCATCGTAGGAAACACCCGTATCAAAACCTGGTCACCAACCTCTAGTTCTATGTGCCTCCTGTCTGCATCGACGTAAATCTTCTACCTATCCTGAGCTATAGGGATTCACCCTCAAATCAACTCAATTTTGGCAGTGGTGTACTGAATGATATCTCTCCCCAATAGCATGTTGTCGCCCACCTTTAACCAACAAGCTAGAAAATGACAAGGGCGCCCATACAGTGCCTCAAATGGTTATAACTAGTAGGAGTTGTTATACACAAACTCCACCAATGAGAGATATTGGTCCCATCCTCCCCCAAAGTCAAGTATGAACATCCTCAACATATCCTCAAGCATCTGACTAACTCGTTCCGTCTGCCTATCTATCTGTGGGTGATACGCTGTACTCAATCGTAAATCATTGCCCATGGAATCTTGAAAGTTCTGCTAGAAGTGGGACACAATTTTTTTCCCTGATCTAACACAATATTAATCGAAACACCATGCAACCGCACTATCTCATCAATAAATAACTGCTCATACTACCTCATCTCAAAATCTTTATAAAATTGGTAAAAAATGGGCCACCTTAGTCAATCGATCCACTCTTACCTAGATGGGGTCATGACCTCACTGCGATATCGATAACCCGGTAATAAAATTCGTGGAGATACTCTCCCACTTCCACACTAGAATCTCGAGTGGTTGTAACTTTCCCATTGAGCTCAACTGGTCTACCTTCACTAGCTGGTAGGTAGCACACTTCGAGACGAACTTCTCTATGTCTCGCTTTATCCCTAACCATCGATATTATCTACGCATATCCTGGTACATCTTATCCCCATCATGATATATCGTAAATCTCAACCTGTGAGAATCTGACATCACTGCATGTCTCAAATACTCATCCTATAGAACCACGGATCTCCCATTGAAATGTAAGCCTCCCTCAAAACTAATTAAATAGGACTCCGGACCATCTGCTAACAACTGGCGATCTCTGTCCTGACAATGTTGATCTCTTCATGGGCTTTCACCCCCTTCATAACAATCTTGAGCGTAACATTCAATACCGACATACAAGATCTAGTAACCTCATCATCATGTCAAATCTCTCTCCACTTTGCCTTCCAAACCTTGGCTATATCCCTAGCAGGCCATCGGCTCAACGCATCTGCCACCACGTTATCCTTCCCATATCGATAATGAATATTAAACTTTTAATCCTTCATAAACTCTAACCATTTCCTCTACCTCACGTTCAAATCCTTCTATAGGAATAGATACTTAAGTGATTTATGATCTGTGAAGAAGGTAAACTTCTCCCCCCAAAGATAGTGCCTCTAAATCCTCAAGGCAAACACAATCGGTGCTAACTCCAAGTCATGCGTGGGGTAATTCCTCTCATGGGGATTAATCTTGCGAAATGCATAAGCTATATCCCTCTCCTCCCGCTGTAGTGCACCCCCAAGTCCCTGTAAAGATACATATGTGTACACATGGTACTCCACTCCTACCCTAGGCAGTACAAGTACAGGTGCTGAGATCAATTTGTCATTTAGCTCATTAAAAGCTAACTGACACTGGTTATCCCAAATAAATGACACCCCCTTGTGAGTCAAATTCGTCAACAAACCCATAATCTTGGAGAAACCCTTAATGAATCGTCGATAGTATCTTACCATCCCTTTTAAACTAAGAACCTCAGTCAGTGTCGTGGGTTATCCCCACTCCCTCACCGTCGATTTATTAATCATATCAATAACAATACCCTTGCCAGACACAATGTGGTCCAGAAACTGCACCTATCGAAGTCAAAATCCAAATTTATCAAATTTTGTGTACAATTAGTGATCCCGTAGTGTCTATGAAACCATACATAGATGCTCGGTATGCTCATCCTTAGAACAAAAGTAAACCAGAACATCGTTAATGCACATGATGATGAACTGGTCAAGGAACTCTCTGAAAACCCGATTCAAAAGATTCATGAACATTTTTGGCACATGGGTGAGCCCAAATGGCATCACCCTAAACTCATATGACCCATACCATGTTAAAAAAGTAGTCTTAGGAATGTCCTCCTGTCTGACATGCAACTGATGATATCTCTACCTCAAATCTATCTTGGAGAAGTAAGTTGCTTCTCTCAACTGGTCGAATAAATCATCGATCCAAGGCAGCGGGTACTTATTTCGGATTGTTATCTTATTCAACTCCCTAAAATCGATACATAACCAAAGTGATCCATCCCTATTCTTAATGAATAACACCGGTGCACCCCATTGTGATGTACTCTGTCTAATTAAACCCTACCCCAAAAGCTTCTGAATCTGCTTCCTGAAATTTTACATCTCTGAAGGAGCAATGCGATAAGGTGCTCGGGCGATAGGCCTCGTACTCGGCGCTAGATCAATGACAAACTAAATTTCTTATCTAGGTGGTAGCTAAGATATCTTTTGGAACACATCCTCAAAATCCCTCATCACTGGAATCGTGTTTAAAGATACAACCACCTCCTTTGAGGTCTCCTCTTCAATGTAATAAAGATGTGTGCTCAATCGTCCCTCAGAAAGAAGCATCGCCACTAGGAACATCTCATGTCCTGGAATAAAGAACACAATAGTCCTACCGAAATAATCCATCATCGGTCGGTATTCGGCTAACCAATCCATACCCAAGATAACTTCATAACCCTCGATATTTAACACTAAAAGGTCGACGCCTAAACATAATATCCCCACATCAATATCCACACCCCTACAGATTAAGTGTATAAGCGACCCACTACCCAAAGGTGACACTACACACATAATAAGACTATCAGTTGTCTCTAATAAATAGACCGCACGTGCAAATTTGGTGGCTATAAATGAGTGTGATTCCCCCGTATCAAATAAAATTCTACCCTCAAGCTCATAAATAGGAAGCACACCCTCTAGTGCAGGTGGCGTATGTAGGGCCTACTTTATGACTGCATCTTAAATGTTATAAACATGCCTGTACTATAACTGCCCCTATTGTAGTGGGGTTGGTGGTGCTGGAGCTATCGGGGGTAACTGTGCCTGCTGCCCTGTTGGTCACCCTATTGTTGTGGTCCCTACCCTTATGTGGACACACTCTCTTCATATGACCCATCTGCCCGCACATAAAGCAATGCCCTGGGAATTCCCCCAACCTCTATCCCTACTGGCCATATTAAGGTTGTCCCTATTGATCTCCCCCATTATTCCAATTCCTTGACGACCTTAAGGTACATATTGTTTCTACTACTGAGGATCTTATTGGCCCTGTATGAAACCTCCCTCGGGTCGGTAAACCCCAGATCTAAATCTCTTAGAACAATCCCCCTGTCGAGAATCATGCCCTTAATGTCTTCTTATTTACTACTATGATGTTCCACTAACACAATTCCCACCTCCATGGCCCTACTGACTAAGATCACTCTCCATCTTACTTCCCTTTAGATCGAAGTGATGATCCTGGCAATCTAGAAATGCGTTATTGATGACATCAATAAAATTCCTCAATGCGGGGTTACCAATCAAGTGTTGTCTGGTCCTTTAGGCTAGCCCATCCATAAACTTCAGTTTAATCTTCTCATCAATATTCACCTCTATGGGCACAAAATTAGCCAAACGTGTGAACTCCTCCTCTTACTCAGCTACGGAACGGTCCCCCTGAACCACCTTGTTAAACCTCTTTCGCATCTCGGTCTCAACGGCTGACGCAAAGTATTTGCGCTCAAACCGTACCCAAAACTTAGTAATAAGCATTGTATCCCTCTCATTAGTAGTGGTCACAGACTCCCACCACTATAAAGATGCTCTGACAAGTCAGAAAGTGGACAACATCTGCTTCTACACATCGTTATAGTCAACCATGCACATGTGCCGCTAAATATCCTTCTTCCACTCGTAAGCCAAAATCACATTCGAACTACCCTGAAACCTTGTTGGGTGGCCCTTCTGAAATGCCTTCCTCATTCTTTTCCAATTTGAGGCCTCGGGTGGGCCTTGACAACTAGTTCCACCGATCGATTTGGTGGTTGGGCCTGAGAAAAGTGGAGTGAAATGGCAGTTACAATCGCATTAACTGCCTGTGCCATGATAGAGACCACCTTTGCTGCCGTAACTGTCCCTTGCGATGGTTGTGGCTATGGTGCCTATGGCTCCTCCTGAGGCTCTCTCTCATTGTCTCTGTCCGTTGCCCTTGCAGGTCGTCCTCTCCTAGGTGGCATCTGAAATTAGATTGAATTATAAGAGTTCACAGCCAATACAAATATAGTAGTATAATAACGTAATCTCAGATATGTAATCGTGAATGCAACAATCCAAATAATAGGGATCTATGTTAAAGAACAGCAAACTAAAATCGTAGTAAGCCGCACCGATCCTATGGACACTAGAAACTGATGCTCTGATACCATCTGTGACACCTCGCCTACTTTAATCACTGGTGATCCGACCTTTATCAAAATAAATAGGAATCACATTTGGTTCATTCTTAGCATCACTGTCAAAAACTATTTTTACTTACTAATCACTTATATTAATTTAAACCAGTGACAATTTTTTTATCTTTCATTAACGTAACAACACGTGGGAAATAAAATATAATAACTCATCCATAACACATGTAAGATTCTTAATCATCACACTATCAATAGATAAATAATAAATACACAATAAACCATCGGTTCCCAGAACAGAATCCAAATCATAAGTCTACAATAATAAACTAAATCCAAGTACATCCACAGATAAATAAAAATGAAAGTGTATCAACTGGAAGGGGAAACATGTCCAAATAAACTACTGAATCAAAAACCTAGTCTAGGAATGAATAACTAAAACGTCTACACAAAGTCCTGTAAGCATCCCCAATGCTACAACTACACATCCCTGGAATGAGTCCTCAAGCTTGGAGTCCCTGTGGATAGACAACTAAAATATTTTGGAAAGTATTTTGACACTGGTCAGAGCCCAAAATAATTTCAAAAATATTTCTCAAGTAATTAAGATGCAACAATTAAATATGCATTAACACTTTTTATATTTAAGCGGGTGTCACACTCTCTTGAGACATCACTCCTCAAATAATGTGCACACCTAACTCTTACCTTCTAACCCAACCAGTTATACTCCCCCACCTAACTAGTCCAGTTACATATTTTTCTATCACTCTACTATAACCCAATTACTCCCTTCCTTTGGCTCCTATGTTTTTTTTTCTCATCATCTTAGTTAATTATTTCTGCTTTAATTAATCATATAAATTTCACAATGATTATTATTTAACCTATATATAATTTCCTACTCTATTTTATACATATAGTTATACTACAACTATCACACACATGTCGCATATAATAATCAACCTACCGAGCAATAAGTCACCGGATGCTTGTCTCTACAATGCTATCATATCAAAGGTATGGTCACTCTAACCCGGTTACCATAAGTCGGTTAACTCACACGAAAATAGGTAAATAAATTTGCAAATGTAATGGAGGCAATCATTTTTCCCCGAGAGTGAGATCGAATCATACCTAAAACGTCTAACCTCGAAAATAAAACACACAATAAAATACCGGACGATATGACCCGGGGACTATACTCTCCCTATATTTACTAGCCAGTGGATTCACCCACATCGCGCAACCTCCGATGATGGCAGTAGAGGGGTATGTTTTCACATAAATATCATGCACACCGATATTTATAAAATACACACACACACACACACACACACACACACACACACACACACACATATATATATATATATATATATATATATATATATATATATATATATATATATATATATATATATATATATATATATAATAATAAATTTGGCTAACCTGTGGAGATGGAAAATCCAACCACCGGGTTTTAGCAATTTGTAAATTCTTCCTTAGTTAGTAAAAAAAATGAAATTGGCTAATATTCTGACGATACTAGGTAGCATAGATATCAATATGGGAGGGCGGATCTTTACCCGGAGTAGAGCATAAACCTAAAAATATTAAATAGGACCATTCAGGAATAAGAAAATGACATCGTGATTTGGATTGGATCTCGATGAAACAATACATTAATGAGAAGTTAATTCGATAAGTTTAGTGAATTTTTTTTATAAGGAAAGGATAGCCCATAATCCCCGAGTCTATTTTTCTGACTCTCAATTTATTTAATTTCATATCCATTAAATAATTAACATATCTTTACCTTGCTAAAATACCAGGACTCACCCAATCGTCTCGTATTTTAATATTCAAGAATTTAATTCACATTATTCGTTTCTTAGGATACTTACCATTGCACACTTTTCTACACCCATACATATCCACCCAAAATACCTAGGTAGTATGTTTCCATTCATTTTTTACTAAATAAATAACGGTAAACTAATCCCAAAGAAATTAGAGTCCGTGTAAACAAATAAGCAAAAGTGCCTGAAAACAGGCATCAGCGATCGATCGATGAAATCAATCAATCGATCGATGCTACTCCAGCAGCTCTTCTTCTCCACTCGATTTCTTCCATTGTTGTTCACCCAAAAGTCCATGGATTCTTTCCAAATCTTACCCCAAGCATACCCAATGTTTATCACACATCAAAATAGGTTCTAATAACGATTTAAATGCTTAAGAAGCATCACTGATCTCTCATCAAAATTCATTATATCACGAATTGGGTTTTCTCAATTTTACTCAATCTTCTTATTCAATTTAATTCCATAATTCAAATTAAACGAAATTAATTATTGGATTTCAGCTATAAATCAGATTCCAACAACATATAACATTCCATTATCAATAGAACATTAATTCTACATCTAATGTCCAAATTATCAAAAATCCATTTTTCATGTGACCAGCCCTCCCCAAAAATGAATTTGTCTATACCTACCATGATATGAACATGAGTTTTTGCAATTTAAAATAGAAGTAAGTTAATTACTCGCCATTCTAGGTTCGCAGGGTCTGACTACGCATTATAGAAGATGGATTCGAAAAGGCACGCCTGATTCCCTCTTGAATTTGGCCTCTAAAGTTCCCTTCTTTTCTTTATTCTTTCTTCTCTCAATTTCTAGGGTTTTGAATCTGATTTGTGGATGTATCTAACTCTTAAACTTAAGTTTAATATCCCAAATCTTGAAATTAGGCTAACGGGTCAAGCTCAAATGACCTGAACATCACTGTATGGGCCCGTCTATGTCTAAAAAGGTCCCGGGAACCAATTACTATCCCCGTGTACATTTTTTTACTATTTCGACCCTTTAGGAACCAATCATGACCTTAAAATCTCCATATGACCCCCCAACAATAATTTCATATCTCGGCCTCATATAATCTACACGCGATTTTCGATTGAGATATAACACTATCACATCACTATCACTCGCTATGACATAAAATAATTATTTAATACTCCCTTAGTAATCAGATTGCATAAATATTAATCATTATCCATCTCTATTATTATTTTAATAAACACATAATAATTAATTCAAATAAATTAGATCAGACGTGTAATTTAAGATAACTAAATTAATTAAATATTTAATACTTTGAAATATAGGGTGTAACATGACTTCTTCCTAGGCTTTTGTGCAGAACATGTGATCAGTATCCACTTTGCCCTAGCTTAAGGGACCTTAGGGTTTTTAAACAAACATGGGCTACGATACATCATATTGATAAGATATGACAAACATTAGAGGTGTTGTGATGTACTAAGTTACCCTCATCCAGATATCCTTATATCTAAACCTATCAAAAAGGAATGCAACATGATAACATGACAAAACCAAACATGAAATTATAAGTTCATGGATTTAAGGTTATCGGGTTTGGTTCAATATCGGGTCGACATGATAGACTCGTTAAGATAAAGGTTCAAATTTTATAATTTTAATACAACCCATTAGACGTGTTTGAAACCACTAAAACCCACTAACACAACCTTAACTCTTTGCTTATAAATTATGTTTATTACAATTTGTAATATTTGTAACTTTGGGTAAGTAACATTGTGTTATTCGAATACTATTACTATTAACATTTGGAATTTAAGATTTACAAATTAATTATATTCTGTTTTGATGGAGAATTTTAATTACTTAACAGGTGTTAAGATATTAGGCTGTGTAACCCATTAACACTAAAGATTCGAGTTTGGACTTATTATTTGGAACTGATTTATTAATGGATTGTGTAACTTTAGGGAGTTTTGACACAAATCCGGTATCACAAGACACGAACATGATTAAACATAACCCGTTGACAGGTCTAGATATATTAGTACATACATATATTAATTGGAAACAATTTATGTAATTATCTCACAAAAACTCATTAGTTATAAAGTTACATTGTAATTTGTCTAATGGTTAGATTATTAATATAAAATTGATTGCATTAATGTTGCACAGTATAATTGGTAATAGTGTATAATATTGAGTTACATCACCTCCACAATGACACTATTAAAATATAAATCAAAAGTATAAAATAAGTTTTCTAGTGTAAATCATAAATCTAATTGAAGTCTCATTATAATATAAAGGAACCCAATTATATGGTAAATACAATTAAATTGAAGTAACCACATATATGTTATACCCTAGTTTGTATGTGTAAGATATGGGTGCAGATTTGAAAAAGCACCGCGTTCAGTGTGTTTTAGACTTGAGCAACATTGTTATGCCTACGTATCCGTCTCGTTGCGGAATCAAAGTTTGCGTAGTTCATGGGTCCATACGATACGGCAAAAAAACTCATTTTTTGTGGTTTTGGTGCATTGGGGGGGGGGGGATCTTGCTAGCCGTCTCAAAATGCCCATATACCATAATGAGACTATGAAAATCATTTCGTCACTATATAACCTATGACGGATCTCAAGAGGTTCGTGAGGGAGAAGATCTAGGTTTCCTCTTCCTACTTTGCCCCCAAGACCATCCTCCCTACAAATTTGTGTGGGGGGGGGGGGGGGGGGGGGGGGCGGGGCGAACATTCTTTTTTATAGAAAAAGTGAATTAAGTTGGCTTGACACATGTCATGTTTTCCGTGGAACCAAATGTCTGACTAGTTATGGTGTCACTTATTGTGATATCTATAGCGGCATCTTAAATGAATAAATTAAATCACTACTAGAGTATTATCTAGTGTAATTTATCAAGTGCAGAGTATACACAATTTATTAAATTGCGGCCAATAACATCTCAGCACGTGTAGGGTCTGGATTGTAGTAAAACTTTGATAAATCATAAATAAACATTTGATCAAATTTGTGGGGTTAATTACTAGAGTGTTCGTGGTTAATTTATTTAACCCCATAGTATGATAGTTATTTTGTATGTAAATATTACGTAAGAATTGAAGTATGGAAGAATTTTGTCAATTTAATATTAGTTTAATTTGTAATATTTATTTAATTTAATCTCGAGTAATGAATTCTAAGACGAGAATTTTGTAAACGGGTGCACACTTTTAAACCCTTGAAACCTTTAGACTTTTAGCACAAAATAAAATCGAAAGAAACATCCTGATACGAACACACATCCCAAACTAAATATTGTAACTCTATAAAACTACATTAGTAGTGTAAACGGATATTTAAAAATCTGAATCCGTTCGATATTCGAATTCGTCATTTGCAGATATTTATCCAATAAAAATCCTGAATAGCGGGTTTGGATACCACTTTTAAATATCTGGGAAAAATGGATACAGATCTCAAGGTAACCGTCACGGATAATCCATACCCGAAGCGGAGTATCCGTATTTATGATTATTTAATTTAGATATACATATATGTAATACAATCTATCATATTATCTTAATTATATATATTAGTAATTTAATGATTCGAAATTTTTTGGAAACAATTTAAACCATTAACTATTTCATGTATGAACACAATAAAAAATAATTATATCACTTCGTCCCTTATCTTTAATACCATATTACACACAATGCGTCTATTTTACATTGGTCGTCTCGATATTGTCTTATTCGGTTGACATATTCACAACTACTGGTCGATATTGGTGTTAGTAATTTATTGTAGTGGAGATTCATTATTCTTCCTTTATGTATTTAATAAAATAATTATTCAAACTCTCATTAACCCGATAAGAGAGCACTTGTTTTTAAGCCTCCTAAAATTTGATTATATATATTTATATTGTTATATTTAATAAAATATTTTGTCTTTTCTTGAAGTGTGTTTAAAAAATATTTTTGCTAAAATTTAGCAAATTTCAAATCAATGCTTGATAAGAACAAGGTATGTATGCTAAATAATATAAATGGGTATCTGAATCTGGGATATTCGAAAGGATACGAATAAGGATAGTTGTGTATACTGTAACACCCCTCACCTTTAGGGATTATTAAATTACATTAGTGAGTGTAATTTGGAGATTAAGGGAAATCACGTGAATAGAAATTTTGGGATTTATGAACAGTTGATTATTAATGGTGTGTGTTTCATTTACTTTTAAGACTAAGTAAATGAGTTAGATTATTTTTACATAAAGCGACAAAGGATAATATTTTAATGGGAAAACCCGCATTGAGATGTATTGGGTTTAATTAGTGGATTGCGGTCAAGTACCTCGGATGGAGATTTCGAGTGCGCGGTTGGCCTTGGAATGGCCGAGATAGTCAGAATAGAGTATCCGGAGGTCGTAATTGAGTTCCAGGAATTTTTGGATTATAAGGAACTCGCAATTGAGTAAACGAGTCATTTTGGGGTTTTAAGGGATAAATCCTTATTTCTCCCTATATAAGGCATGGGAGAGGGAAATAAAGGAAGGAAAATGAGAGAAAAGAAAGAGGAGAGGAAAGTAAGAGAGAAAAGGAAGAAAGGGAGGTTCCGGCAAAACTCCGTCGGATTCAACTCGAGGTCGTCGGATTTTATCCACGAGGCAAATGTTTACTTTCTTTATTCCCTTTTGAGCATAAATCTCATATTATAATTTGGTAATAACAAATTAGATTATTTTGGGGTTGGGTTTTCGAGAATCAAAACGTGTTTTTAGAAATTAAACGAGTAAACCCCGAATAATAACCAATTTGAGAAACCTATGATTTAATTAAAATTTATTGTTGGTTATGGGTTCTAGGATGTTTAGAACCCTTTTCATTAGTAATTACTTTGGTTTTCGATAGTGATGCTAAGAATGAACCATGTGCGACTCCTGTTTTAATTTGGTACAGGAGTGATCGCCCAGTATTTTATTAGGCGGGGTGTCACAGATGGTATCAGAGCATCAGGTTCTAGTGTCCTTAGGAATATGTGCGGGCGTACTATGCTTCCTAGGTTGCTCTCGATTTGATATAGAGCCTTAGGATTAGGATCGTTCATTCCTCTTGTGAGATTTCGTTCTCCTTCTATTACATAAGATTATAGTAAATCTTTTGCGCACTCGTTTGAGACGCGTGTGCTGATTGAGGAAGGGCGACCAAGGAAGGCCGTGATGAGGGCAGCAGGAGGCGGGGCTTAGTTGGAGCAGTTAGTTGAATTCAGAGACTAGAACCACAGTAGGGGTCACTCTCCTTGTGGAAATTGCTAAGGATTGTTGCAACGACTACCAAGGTATAGTAATTATAATTATCCAAGTACCGTTGTAGTAGGAAGTGGTGCTAAAGTTGAACTACCCGGTGATGTTGAGTTGGAAAAAGGTTCGAAAGGTCTTCGATAAGGACCATATCTTGAAGTTAAGTTATGCACAGTAAGTCTAATGTGATTCAGTGGGAGTAGAAGGCTCGAAAGCTTTGGCTAAGAGAAGGGTGTGTAAATACCCATATGTGAAAATTTGAGGAAAATTTTTCACTCGTGGGAGCAATATTGAAATAGTGGGAACGAGGGAAATCATATTTGGGAGAGCATGATGTTTTTCTTAAGAAGGGATATTATGAATGGTTTTAACCGCGAGCTCTTGTGATTTTGTAGAGAAGGAAAGAATGCAGTTCTGGATTGTTCACAAAAGGTTCGGGCAGAGGCCGATAGTGAATAAAGAGTGATATTGAGAAGTGACCCTAGTACCAAAGTAAGGTAAGTACAATGAAGAGAGAGTCCTTCAGAAGAATGATAGGCTCACTAGAGAAGTGTTGCTAACACTTATGGAAAATTAGTATCCATGGAACCCCATCGGCGGACATCCACCCGGGGAATTCATCGAACCAGGGCTGTTGAAACCGATAGTGGAATTTCCTTTTAATGAAGGCAATTGTCAGGATCGAGGCTATAGAGTCCGCGATACTGATAATATTAACCTGGTCAGGGTGAGTACAGGTGGGGAATGCGCAATATGAAAGGTAGAACCACGCGCTTTGACCTTTCCCGATAGGAGTTAAAAGGACAAGAATAGGGTGCCAATGTGGGGCATCAATTAAAGTTGTTTTTGATTCCGTTAGGGCAAGTGTACCATGTCCAGGAACCAATGGGAATAGCTAGGGTTATTGGCAAGAATGTCGTTATAAGTTTCACCTCAGATGAAGGAGGTATACGTAGTGTGACAAGATTGAGTCACAGTATTTTAGTAGCTCTAGATTCGTGTGTGATTCGGGTTTAGTAGTAGTATCGATAACATTATATAGTATATGTTTATTTATTTTTCCGCGATAGCGGGGATCTATTTTCTCTCATTCGCTATGAAAAGCGAGTGTAAGTATTTTAAATTTATATCAGATTGGTATTGCTTATTTTATGTGTGTTATACGAGTATGGTGTTATTTTGAGTAGAATATGATATTCATTGTTCGGAGTGATAGCAGAAAAAGATTGCAAGACTATCGTGTCCGCGGTTCCAGGGTGGAACAAGTTGTAGTTGCGATATTTCACCTGGATACAGGTTGAGCTCTCCTTTAATATATGTTTAGATTGAACCTCGATGAGTAGATGTTCCATTTTCTCGATTTTAGAGTGGCGACCTTATTGGTATGATTTAAGGTACACAGGATTTAGTACTGAGCTGTGAGTTTAAGCTCATGGTTGTTAGCGCTAAGGACTTAGTGTTAGTACAAGCGCTTGGTGGTGTGGCTCTTGGAAGGAAATAGGAGTTTTGACCACATTTTGTAAATAGGTGGGATGGGATTATCCCGGTGGCATATCTGAAACTAAGGGACCTCCACGACCGATAAAGATAAGAAGTTGTGTATAGGAGGGGTTCCTTGTTTTGATTTCGTTTGCGAGATGCTCCACGCACAAACCTTAACGACATCGGGAGTGGAGAGATGTTATGACATGCAAGTATATTGGTTTTGATGATAAGTTACCTAGTGTAGAGAAAACACTATGGAATGAGAGTCGTGTGATGATTGTATGTGTATAGAGATGAAAGTGTTATGGAAAAGCACTGAAATGTTTTTCTCACCGCAAGTATGTGGGTGAGGCCAGGTAAAAGAAATTGATTTAAGTTTTTGGTATCCAGGCCTAGCTGGAAAGGAAATGTAACACCCCGCCTAATTAAATATCGGGTGGCCAGTCCCATACCAAATTAAAACAGAATATACAGTTGGCTCATTCTTAGCATCACTGTCGAAAACATTTACAACTCACCCAATACCCAATTAAGCTGGTGTTAAAAACTTTCCAAATTTTAATTTAACAAAATCCATTTCCAGTTTAATAATAACACAACACATTTTATTCTACAACACTGATAACCAAGTAGATAACACAAAAGAATTTAAATGCAATTGGAATAAACATTCCCAAATAATATTAATCCATTACAGTAATCACAACAATATTAAATGTATTAAAAAGACAGGGATACAATAGTATTTGACTCCGATAGAAAATGATAACTGAATCCTTTGGGCGACATGCCCTAACTAAGAATACTGTGAATCAAAAAGATGATAGGCGTCTAAGCAAAACTCCATAGCTCCATAGCCTGTCATAATCCGCTAAGGTTGGCGTCCCTGTTGCTGGACACCGGATATAGAAGATACAATAGAAAAGAAAATATGCAAGGAAACGGGTCAGAGCCCGATTGTGAAAATGATTTTAAAAACAGCAAGTATTTAACAAGTGCAATAAAACATTTATTATGTACATGTTAGATCCAACTCTCACTTGCTATTCTCACCTCTCAACTAGAGTGCACACTTAACGTTTCCTATTAACCTCCTAGTTAATGGTTCCTTTTTTCTAGTCTCCAAATTATAATTCCATCCCAATATCATAATCCCCGTATGTCCCATACCATACGTTATATAATCATTCTTATACAATTTTCATTTATATGAATCGTTGATCATTAACATGAATCATTTCTCATTAATATGAATTAAGCTTTTCAATTCTATAAGAATAAACATTCATTAACTTAATTCCATTCTTTTCTCAATTCGCCTTTATCTACAATTATCACACAGTAGATGACTTAACCACAATATAACCATTCAATCATTTAATTCATTATATATATATATTCATATATAATACGGCACCCCGAGTCACAGCTGCGGTGCAATGCATTACTCAGCTATCATGTCCCAATATCGCTTGTCGCCGAATAAGGGACTAAAGGTTCGTTAAGATTCCTCGAACCACAAACAACAACACAATTATTGGAGGCGAACATAGTTCTAATACCCATGGGTCACGCACATACCTACGTACCCACAGTCAACGGACTTATCAACTCCCCGATAAGTCTTTCATAGACCTATGTTCTCGAGCGACAAATCAAAGATCCCATGGATTCATCAGGATATGACTACCCTCACGCGCAAACCTCCCACCGATAGCAAGTAAGCTAGGTATGCCATACACATTAATAATCAATCAATCAAATAGGCATTATCATACCTGTAATATACTAACAACAAGGTACTCACATTAACCTTAGATTATTCCCTTACGTAGCATTATATCTCTTTAAATCCCACGTATTAAAATGGCATATCTTTACTTCATAATTTAATTATCCTCGCATCCTATAACATCTCTCCACTCCTGATGTCGTTAAGGTTCATGCGCGGAGCGTCTCGCAAAGCGAAATCCAAATAAGGAACCCCTCCAATACACTACTACTTAACTTGTCGATCGAGGAGGTTCGTCAACTTCAAATATGCGATCGGGATAACCTCATACCCTCTTTCAATCAAATGTGTTCTAAACTCCCATCTCTATCCAGGAGCCATACCACTACGCTATTGTACTACACTCAGCCCTTGCGAAATCAATAATGAGCTTAAACTCAGTCCTTGATATTCAAATTGTAACCCTAAGGCTACCCTCACTTATATTAAATCTTCCCTACTGGACCTATCCTTAATCCTCATGCATACAAATTAGAATCCAACACATGAATCTAGCAACCGAAATTTCTTCCAATTTAACTAACATAATTCCAATCAATTAAATCCCAATCAAATCAATTCAAATCTTATCTAGGTCTTACTGATCTCCTCTAAGTCCCATAATATCCCATTAACAATCACCAAAAATCTACCAAAGTTTTGGGATAAGAACCAACATTAAAAAGAAACAACTTCATGAATTCTCATATTTTAAATACTCAGAAAAATCAGATCCAAAAATTATTCAAATCATCAATCCGACTTCAGATTTGGATTCTACACGAAAAATTGAGTCAGGTATGTGTTTTGAGTTTTTCTTAAATCTCATCCAAATGCACTCGAAAAGAAGATCTAAACATTCCAAATTGGCTCTTCTCATTCCACTCGTTTTTGCCTCTTTTTCCAGAAAATTATCAACATATTATCTTCAAGAACACTAAATTATTTTCAGAATTTCTTCCACAGATTGATGAATATTTATTGGATTACTAACTACCTACAACATGAGTTTAATTCCTATATATTTTTAGATTCCAAAAATCCATTAACAACTATATCCTTTCATCTTCCAAGCATGAAAATCATCTCTTTTTATAACTATCCTAACATGGACAATATACGAACTTAAATTGCAAATATCAAACACTTGCCTCTAATGAAGATCTGATCCTTTGGAGTTGAATAACATAGGTGGTTCTCCCTTTTTCCGGCCACTTTCGGTGGTGGTTAGTGACCTTTGGTCTTTAGTTCTCCTCCTTTCCAAGCAAACTTCTTTTTCTTTCCAAGCAACCTTCCACTCTCTCTAAGAAGATGACTTTTCAATTTTGTGTAGAAGAGATGAATGAACCCACATTCAACTAATCTCCAAATACTTATAATAAGACAAAACCCAAAATCACTATTCATTCCCCTCGTAAAAATAACCAAAATGCCCTTTTGGGTTGTCTTTTCATTTCCAAATGACCCGAGACTCAATATCAACATGCAAATAGACTTTTCTGACTATCTCAACCCTTCCGGACGCAATGACGCAGTCGAAATGACTATAAGGTCGATAGAAAATAAATTTCCTTTTTGATTTAATAAATTAGTCCCGACACGTCCCATACCGCGTCTGACTAAAAATCCAATTTACCGAGAAATTATATCATACAATCATATCAATGACATCACATTCATATATTACCTAAATATCTTTAAGTAATATTCAAAATCATCCATTTTAATATCAACAATTCGGGTAAAACCCAAATAAATTAATTAATAACAAAATCCAATTAATCCATTAATTTAAAATATAACCCATTTTAAAAGTCATTAAAATTCACGGGGTATTACAGGAAAATTCTGGAGGAAATATGTTTTGGGTAAAATGTTCGTAACATCTTTGCAGAGAGTAGGTGCCCAGATTAGTTAGACTTTCAATTTTGCTAAGATAGAATGTTTTAGTGGTAGAAGAGTGTTAGTAGGTTAGTGAGGTAGCACTTAGGATGTCCCGCCGGTGTTCCTTAGGTCGTTATATCTCATTGACTGACGACGCGAGGGAGTAGTATAACGGGAGGGTTCCTTGTTTGGATTTCACTTTGCGAGACGTCCCACGCATGAAACCAAGAAAATGTCGGGAGTTAAGAAAGGTCTTGTTCACTAGGGATACAATTTAGGTTAGTACTCATTACGTGGGTAGGAAAACACTTAGATTGTAGGATTATTAGGGAGTAAGTTCAACAAAGTTAGTGGCGCCGATATAGGAAGATTGTTGTGAGTTAACCATAAAAATATTGGTTGGTTAACATTGAGATGGATGGGATTTCCAAGTATAGAAAGAATGGAATTTTTGCAGGTTGGGAAGACCCATGTATGAGTATTAGGCCGAGGAAATAAGGCCCGTTATTTAGAGAGAGTGTATGTATCGAACATTTATAATGGTTGTTCAGATAGGCACGGGTCCAAAAAGGTGTATGGGCACCTTGGTAGATTGGTTTTACATACCGCCTGAAATAGAAAGGGCATAGTATATAAAGTCTAAGATAATGTCGTGAGGCAGTCATAATGAATTTGGAGTGTGTTGGATGGAATGTTGTAAGAGGTACGCAATAATTCAAGTGTATGGGGAAATAAGGGGTAGCATGCCTAAGATAACCGATGAAAGACTGATGGGAATAGTTAAGCGCCAGAGTAGTCTCTTTTTGAAGGAAATCAGATGTCCCGATGTGAATGGGTGGACGCCTAGAATAGCGGATCTCCGATGGGATCGATAAGTCAGAGTGGTGGGTGTAGGCTCATTTTAATTACATGTGGCTATAAAAGCACTAAGTATAATGCGATGCTAGAGTAAACCTTACAACCGAGGTAATGTAGTAGCATGCGGAGATTTAGATAAACTTATGTTGAATCTAGTACATTTGAACGCACGCCTTGAGATTGGTGGAATATGGTAAGGCACCATTATATTAGTACCTTTCGACTTTGGTGTACTAAGGCGTAGTGTAATTAGCGATCCTAGGTTAGTGGTGCAGGTTATATCCGAATTTCGAGGGTGAAATTCCGTTGTAAGGGGGGAAGTATGTAACACCCCACACTTTTAGGGATTATTAAATTACATTAGTGGGTGTAATTTGGAGATTAAGGGAAATCCTATGAATAGAAATTTTGGGGTTTATAAACATTTGATTATTACTGGTGTGTATTTCATTTACTTTTAAGACTAAGTAAATGAGTTGGATTATTTTAATTACATGTCGCAGTTGGATAAAGCGACAAAGGATAATATTTTAATGGGAAAACATGCATTGAGATGTATTGGGTTTAATTAGTGGATTGTGTTCAAGTACCTCAGATGGAGATTTCAAGTGCGCGGTTGGTCTCAGAATGGTCGAGATAGTCAGAATAGAGTATCCAGAGGTCGTAATTGAGTTCTGGAAATTTTTTGGATTAAAAGGAACTCGCAATTGAGTAAACGATTCATTTTTGGGTTTAAAGGGATAAACCCTTATTTATCCCTATATAAGGCACGAGAGAGGGAAACAAAGAAAGTAAAAAGATAGAAAAGAAAGAGGAGATGAAAGGAAGAGAGAAAAGAGGAAGAAAGGGAGGTTCCGACCAAACTCCGCAGGATTCGACTCGAGGTCCTCGGATTTTATCCATGAGGCAAGTGTTTACATTCTTTATTTCCTTTTGAGAATAAATCTCATATTATAATTTGGTAATAACAAATTAGATGATTTTGGGGTTGGATTTTCGTGAATTAAAATGGGTTTTCAGAAATTAAACGAGTAAACCCCGAATAATAACCAATTTGAGAAACCTATGATTTAATTAAAATTTATTGTTGGTTATGGGTTGTAGGATGTTTAGAACCCTTTTCATTTGGGTATATATAGTTGATTGAGGTTGGAGGACATTAGGTGAGGAGACAAAAGCTTGGGAGAATCTTTAATGGTGGAAATAACTTCTCGGAGAAGAAGCTGTCCAGAGCGATCGATCGATCGATGGCCCAGGGTCGATCGATCGAACCTTCAGGATTTTTGGCAATTTTTCCTAAGGTTAATTATATGGAATAAATTCCAATTTTAATTGATTCTAGTTTATTTAATTAAGGAAATGAAGATTCATTGAGGGAATTAATATCTAGCCATTTGAGGAAATTTATAGGGGCTAGGAGGGTGCTAAGATGTGCGGCACTAAAATTACAATTTTGAGGAAAAATAAATAGATTGAGGAATGAAATGTTTAGGACTCCTAAAATAGAGTGGGGACCTCTAAATAAATTTCGGAACGATATGTAAACTTTAGGTTCATAGAAAATGGGATCCATGGATTATTTAATCGAGGGTGTTTAAGATGAGTAAAACTCG
Organism: Sambucus nigra; assembly: GCA_949130495.1. Taxonomy (NCBI): domain Eukaryota; kingdom Viridiplantae; phylum Streptophyta; class Magnoliopsida; order Dipsacales; family Adoxaceae; genus Sambucus; species Sambucus nigra. The sequence continues at coordinate 46,205,626 of OX422216.1, read as the reverse complement.
AAGGAATATTTCGGCGAGCGATTATATGGAAATAATTGTGCGCGTAGATAATGAAATCTTATGCCGACTATAATTGAGTAAATCCTATGAGGCGACTAGGATGGAATTTGGGTTATAGGTTAAAGATAAGTTGAGGGTATAAGTATATAATGGTTATGAATTGGGATTTTTGGAGAGTATATAAATCCCTAACAGCGATCAAGGTGTGAGGTATATTTATGTAAGGGAATACTTAAATATCATTTTATGATTGGAAATTATAGCCATGTATCCCGTTGATGAGTGATAAGTGTATATATATACGATGCGAATATAGTATATATTGTATGATACGAATACATATATATCTATGTGTGTTTGGTATATGTGTATTTAGAGGCTGGTTCCACGGGCTTTCCTTTGGCGTAGGGTTGGAACGGCCAGATATATATTTTTTCTCTAGTGCGATCCAGGGAGGTTGCGCGATGTGGGTGAATCCCCAGGCTTGAGGAGCAGAGTGAGTATATCCCCAGGTCATCTCGTCCCATGTTCGAGTGTGATGTGTGTACTCCACTCGCAGGAGGAACATGACCGCCTCCACCGTTGTGTATATTTTACCATGGCCATTGACCGTGGTACAGTTAGTAAACTCGAATTTTGGATCAGCACTATGAGACTGCATCCTCGAGTTATAGCTCAGTGGGATGGTTATTATACTTATATTTGTGATAGGTATAATCATATACTAATTGCGTATAGTATATTGTTTGTATATGAAAATGAGACATCATATAGTAAACTTATGTATATAAAGTGAAAAGCCTAATAAGGTGTATTTTTCCCTTTCCGGTAGATTTATATCCGGATTGATATGAATATGAATCAGAAGTTCTAGTAATAAATATATGTATATGTATATATGAGTCTTATATACGCGTCAGGTGTTGAGGGCCTAATGGATGTCAACGATCAACATTGCCAGGTAGTAGGGTATCGGGGGGTTCCTTGTTTGGATTTCGCTTCGCGAGACACCCCTCGCATGAACATAGAGCAGTGTTGGGAATGGAGAGAAGTTTAGCCATTAGTACTCGAGTTAACTAGGATTTTTATAGATTGGTTGCAACGGATTAGTTAGGCAGGGTAGCTTAACTAGGTTGTTTGTTAGGTATGCGATAGGTGTGCACTATTAGAAGAGGGGTATCTCATAGGAGTGCGATATGTGTGCACTATGAACCATGTGCAACTCGTGTTTTAATTTGGTACAGGAGTGATCGCCCAGTATTTTATTAGGCGGGGTGTCACATATACTATCCAAGGTGATACATCTAAAGATATATATATATAGTGCACTTGTAAACGGATACATATAATGGTTTGTATTGTCTCCGCTCTGTATCCGTATGTTTTGCACCCCTAACGTAGTACACATCAATATATACAGAGTATCTAGAGCCGAACTAGACATAATACACACACACACACACACACACACACACACACACACACACACATGCGCGCACTGCTCCACCAACCTTTCACGGATAAAGGATATGTTCTAAAATTTTGGATCTTTTGATGGGTCTTGTCGAGATTTATAAATATATTAATTTTTATATGTCTACATTGTTAAGCGGGTTTATATTTTTCAATTTAGTTAATTTTATATCTTGTGCACAGAAATACAATAAATAATAGGTACATATGTCTAAATTTTATCGTCACTAAATAATGAAATAAATATTTTTTTCATTTGAATTATTAACCTACCCGTCTTAAACAACGAAACCTTAATAAAATAATTGAATACGTAAAATATTCTGATAATTAAGTTTATTGATAAAACAAATATAATTGAAGATGTTTGGGACTTTTCATTACATTATGAATAATGGTAGGAATTAGGGTTGTGTTTCGGCCAGATCGGATCGGAAAATGACCCTTCGGAAAAAATTCTGATTTTTTCGGAAATAAAATATTTTTTCCAATTTCCTATCCAATTTTTTCGAAAAATCAAAAAGGTTTTCGAATTCGAAAAAATCAAAAATTCAAAAAATATACTAAAAATTCAGAAATTTTGGAAATTCCAAAATTTCAAAAAATTTAATAGAGGATTTTCGATTACTCGAAATTCTCATTTTAAAGAAATCGAAAAAAAGATTTAACCCAACATGTATATATATAAGGATTTAACCATTTTTTTCATTTGTGTAGAGGATAGAGGGATATTCTCTTTTTATAGAGGAATTTTTTGGGCCTCTCTTCCTTTCCTAACCGATGTGGGACACATGAGAATGTTTAAAAAAAATTGGAAATCGGAAAATATTTTGGAAAAAATCGAAAATAATTCGGAAACATCGGATCGGCATAGTTTCGATAAAATCAGATCGGAAAAATCGGAAAATCGGAAATTTAGAATTACTTCTAATTTTCTATCCAATTTTTTTCGGAAAAATCGGAAATCGGAAAATCGAAAATCGAAAACCTTATTTACGTTTCAAAATCGAAAAATATCAGATCAGATATCGAAAAAATCGAAATGTTCGAAAAAAAACATAGCCCTAATAGGAATACACATTTTTGGGACGCGATTTGGGTGGGCACCTCAAGTGGAATACACTTTATTCAAGAAACAGGTAATGTGTTATCAAGATGTGTCTATCTTATCCTTACCCTATAGACACTACATGTTTGAAGTGTTTTAGTCCGTCTCTTGACAATTTATGCAAAAGTAGTGGGGGACAAAAATAGAGAATTGCCACCTAGTGGAGCAAAGTATTTTTGGGCACAAAACTTTGTGTCGCCTTCATTTCTTAGTAACTTTCTAATTTTTTTAGTATTAAGTGTTTTCAAAGAAAATTAAAAGTAGGGAAATAAACAAGGGTCATTTGATGAATGTTCTTCAAATATTTTTTAATTAATATTTAATATATACCTTTTTTTTTTTAAAATTCATCATCACATAAAGCACTCACAATCACTTTTTTTTTCTCTTATTCTAAACTTTAAGAAAACAAATTCAAAAAAATAAACAAAGAACTTTTTGTAAAAATAAAATATAAGGTTACTAAATGAAAAATATACTTAGCCTGTATGAAGTAAACATTAATTATCCGAATAAAAGTGTTTTCACCTTAAACAACTTTATAATTTGGTTTTAAATTCTACGGACTACCTAATGCAAGCACTCTAAAGCACTTTGCTAATCAACTATTCAAATGAGTTGTAATAAGAATAAAAAAAACTTCATATAGTAAAGGAAAATTGAAATTCCATATTCTCGATTCTTAAGCGCGTTTGTTCGTACTCATAAATATAAATTCCAATTATGATATACGTTTAAATATTATTTTTTATCATCTAGAGTTATAACGAAATGAATAAGTTAAGTTTCATATGCGACCCACTTATTAATTTGATAAATGAATAATCTTATCCCCTATATAAATTTTATTCCGAATTTGAGTAAAAGGACCGTACTTAGATCGAATTCAGACTCAGATTCAATGGCCTAAATCTTTTTTTAACAATTATAACACATGCATATGACATTTTTGCGCAATTCTATTTATATATAGGATTCGTACAGAATCGTATGTACAAACTGATGGATCGTGTTCGAATCGGTTTGTATCTTGGGTCCACTCAAGATATGAATCAATACATATACGACACGTCATTCTCCTTTGAACAAATAGAATTTTCCTACATTTTTACCAGATGTCGAATATAATGTGGAAACCAGGGACGGTTTCGTCCATATGTCCGACCAATTATGATATTATTTGTTATTCGGAATTTGTGACACTATTGCCTTCTTGAACGCAAAATTGACAATAATTATATATTTAAACCCTAAATTTCAATGTTCAATATTATTTTACAAATAAAGGATCGATTAGTGTCTGGATTCTAAAAAGAAAATCTACTCAATGAAAATGTTTTATATTACAAATCTAATAAGAAGCCAAAAAGTAATTTTTATTTGGCAATTGAGACATTCGTTTTATCAACATGACTAGCGGATGCGACATTGTCGTATTTTTTGATGAATTTTCAGCTACTTTTTCAGCAAGGTTATCTAAAAATATTATCATGGTATTGCAACACTATCATTGGTGCTAAGTTGTCCCATTTGTAGCACTAAAGTCACTGCTCACTGGGCTAATGTCATTACAGGGACAAATTATTCTAAAAATATATTATAGAAACTTTAAAAAAAATAATAATAATAATGGCCATTTTATTAAGGGTTGCCCCCATTTTTTCTCCTCAATAGAACACAACGCTTAAAATCGGCTTGTGTTTCAAGAGGTAGTGCTTTTGTGCCCAAAAAAATGGGGTTATACAATTAAATATATATTCATTATACAATTATATATATTCATTATAAAATATCTTAAGAATCAAATTGAATTTAACACTAATTCAGACTCAATAAGAATCCTTTTATCTTTAGTTTTCTTAGTAAATTATATATATTCCTTAAACAATTATATATATTTTTTATTATAATAGTTAAAAACAATACAACGAGAATACATAGATTGGACTAATAATGAGATGCAAAGTTATTTTGTGTTACATTACATTTTAAATTTATATCTATATATGATCCGAATAAGATTTTAACAAAAATCTGGTTATCTGAGCACCCGGTCCAACCCAAACAAGTGATTCATCAAACTAGTTCAAAGTTTACACTACATGGGTCTAAACAAATTGTTTTGTCACACTTGATTTTAGTAAAATATAATTACTTGTATCTACAGTTATAATTAAGTTCCTTTGACTATGACCTCATCATTTATTTCAATATTTAAGTTGCACCTAAAGTTCTAAAAAGTTATGAGTTGCAACCCAATATCGTTGGGTAAGTTATCAAATGTTAGTCAAACATTCAATTTACACAATTTGACTAAGAAATGTAAAAAATATGTTTAATGACTAATTGTTTAACCATTAGTGAATTTGGAGATGGCTATTTGGGAATTTCGACAATGATAGAATTGATATATGTAAATTCTTTGTAGTTTTCTTTTGACTTTGCATGTTGATCAGTTTGTTTGATAAACAACCCCATTTTTTCCAATATTTCTCATAGATTTGACTTTGAACCTGCTAGTAAAATAACATTAATCATACTTGGTAAGTGTTTGACTAACATTTGATAGTTGGTCCCCGACAACCCCACCCCCTATATATATATATATATATATGCTCCTGTGCGGACTAGTCCGCATTTTAAGAATGCGGACCGGACATGTGTCACCTAACGGTGCGCCGAAAAATTATCGCCTAAATTATAGGCACACTCTCTCTCTTTTCTGGGCTCACCGCCAGGTGACACATGTCTGGTCCGCATTCTTAAAATGCGGACTAGTCCGCACAAGAGCAGGACTGTATATATATATATATATATATATATATACAATACTACTCTTGCGCATACTAATCCGAATTTTAAGAGTACGGATCGGACATGTGTCACCTGGCGGTGACCGTAGAAATTATGGACTAAATTATAGGCACACTCTCTCTTTTCTGCGGTCACCGCCAGGTGATACATGTCCGGTCCGCACTCTTAAAATGCGAACTTGTATGCACAATAGCAGTATTGTATATATATAAATAAATAAATATATATATATATATATATATATATATATATATATATATATATATATATATATATATATATATATATAATGACTTAAAAAATTCAAATACACCAAATGCATCTTCGAGTCAAAACTAAAAACTATTGTTGAGTCACTTCGATTTCTACCCTTCCTAAAAAAATGAAAAGTACACTTTTTAAAAGGTAAAAATGAGTTATTTGTATCTTCATAATAAATACTACTCATTCTGTCACCATAAGATAAAAGTCATTTTCACGACATGATTTCTATGACATTTAACATATAAGTGTCGTGAAAGGAGGCAACACATTTGCATTTGGTATCGTGAATAAAACATTAAAACTAACAACCATAACACCTAAAATAGTAGAGTCATGGAAAATAATTAACACGACACAGTGGAGGTGTCATAAAACTTAATACGACATTTTATAAGTAGTTAGTAGTGAAATGTTTAATTACGACACGTATTTGGTGTCGTAAAAATTATTCATGACTCTTGGGAGATATCGTGAAATACTAATTTACGACACGTATGTCGTGTCACAAAAAAATATTGCACGACTCTTTATTGGTGTCGTAAAATGTATTACTAACTTACGACACTTAATAGGTGTCGTAAAATGTAGCACACGTTTTACAACCGTTCCCTTTCTCCAGCAGCCTAGATTTCTTTCAGCAAAACCGTTCCCCCAAAATCGTTCCCTTTCTCTTCAAGGAAATCTCAGGCGTCGATCTGTTACGCAAAGCCAAAGGAACTTCTTCAGCATTGATTGGTCACTGGAATGGATCTCATAGCTATTTTTTATTAATTAAAAACATTTAACAGTCACTTTTAACATCGATCGATCACTGGTTTGCTAGACTTCTGTATTAAAATTGATTTGATTTAATTAATTTTGTAAACTAGGATTCTGTTGTGGGGAATAATCCATTTGTTTTTATTTAATCGGCAGTCTATATTGAGTTTCTTTTAAAATTGATTTGATTTTAAATAAACGTCCATTTGATTTGTTCAGGTGTTGAGAATCATATGTTGTAAATTGTTCAGTCAACTCTTGAGGTCTCTCTCATTAGGTAAACCATCTTTATGTGAATTATCTATTGTAATTTAATTTAATCGTTCACTTGATTTGTTCAGTATTTCATTTTTTGTTTTATGTTGTAAATTATATGTTGTAAAACAGATAAGTTGTATATATATATATATATATATATATATATATATATATATATATATATATATATATATATATATATATATATATATATATATATAATATTTTAGGGATAATCGTTTAGACATAAATAATATTGCTTAGGGATGACTCTAATATAGGAATCTGAGTTTGACACTTCATTAAAAAAAACGTTAAAAGTAAAAGTTATGTGTAAGGAATATGAGTTTTTGATTAAAAATTAATTTTTATTTTGGAATTTGAGCATAGGTTTTCCTATTTATGAATCAATCGATCAAAGAATCCACTACACCAAATCTGCCCATTTGTGAAGGTCATTGACCTTGACAAATCCAATTTGTCAAGGTCAATGACCGTGACATTTCGAGGCGAGACAACTTTTTTTGTCACGGTCGTGTCACGGTCATTGACCTTGACACAAAACTCGCGTTTTGTGTCACGGTCGTGTCAAGGTCAATGACCGTGACACGTTTGTCACGGTTTATAACCGTGACAAAGCCGTGACCCTTCTGCCCAGAATTGTCACGGTCATTGACCGTGACACATCCGTGACAAAATTGTCACGGGCGTGTCACGGTCAATGACCGTGACAATTCTGGGCAGAATTTAAAAAAAATCTGTTGGACATTATGGCCACCGCCACTGCCCAGCAGTATATTTGTACATGTTATAGCAACGTTGTACCTGTTCCAAACATCATATATCCAACACAAACTAAAGATAATGCAAATATATATTCATGACGATATAATCCAAATATTCAAAGTAAAAATAATATAAATGACGATATAATCCAAATATAATTAAAATGGACAAACTTAAAAATAATGTTACTACATGTCTTGGATAAAACTGAGGAGGTGAGGAGGCCACACGACATACGAATTGACGCACCCACTAATATACGTCGTGCCGCATTATTCGCGCAACCACAATAGGGAGTTCTCCTTCCCGGGTATGACATGCATGACGAGCACCCTGGACTCCATCTCTTGAAGCACACGTCCATGGACTATTCCACCCTCGACGATATTCGGGTCCCTCAACCCCCGCCCTATCCGCTGGCCATCAAATACGTCCAATATGAACACGCTCGACCAACCAATTGTCGACAATGGTCTGTTGGAGGGCGTCAAATAGGGAAGTGGATCGTCGAAGTACGAACGTGTCGGTGATGAAGCAGCGAGGTCCACATCCTCGTCATCCTGCGCCTCGTCCTCCCGCACCTCCTCCTCCACCGCCTTCTCCTTCTCCTTCCCTTTCCCTTTCCCTTTACGGTCTCCACCCAACGTACGCTTCATGAATGCGTACATATCTTGGACCGTCGCCTCCAAACGGGACAGCTTCGCGTCGTGTGAATCCACCGTTCGAGCCAACCCGGTGTCGCTCGTCTCCAATCCGATGATCCTAGATTTGGCCACCCGCGATCTCACTCCCCTTGTCCTCCCCTCGCGATCAGAGCCAAGCACTTGGCTGAGTGCGTCTGTGGACAAAGATGCCTTATCGGCATCAGACTGCGACTCATGCACTTCCTTAAGCTTTGCCTGAAACGACAAAAAGCACATGATTAGTAAAATAAGTAAACTAAAAAATTATAACGTAATTAACAATAATTAAACTGTCGGATTACTTACAATCGTGGCCGCGACGCTCGCGGACACCTCCTTGTCCTTCCCCTTCTTCGTCCAAAGAGCCACATAAGTATCGAGCCTATGTGGCTTACCCCCTGGCCCACTCCCTACCCCCTGAAATAAAATAAAGTAAAGTAAAATTAGTATCGGCCCTGCAAAGTAAAATAATATTCAATAATATATTTCTGTAGTTGTAGATAAATTAAATCTTACCTGCATCCTATGCTCCACCTCAGCGTAAGAGGTCCGGCCGGAGTAGTGCACGTCCGTCTTTTTAGCCCGATTTTCCCTCCCCGATTAGCGAGATGCCAATTGTCGATCCTCGATCTCATTGTCAATGACCTTTTGCCATTGTGCCAATGAGATCGGTTCCTTGGGCGGGACGGATCCGCGCCATTGTAAAATGGACTCTCGTATTTTTCCAAAGTACCGTGTCCGCATATTTTTCTTCCACGTCTTGTGTTGCTCCCTCAACTGCTCCAAGACAGAATCGCGTAGCTTTGGATCCAAGTTGAATTGTTCCTGTCCAACAAATACAATGTTAGTTGCGAATAAATATAAATATAAATATAAATATAAATATAAATATAAATATAAATATAAATATAAATATAAATATAAATATAAATATGAAATTGAAATTGAAATTGAAATTGAAATTGAAATATTACCTGTAGTGCCTCCCAAACAACTAACTTGAGCTCATATGGCACCTCCTTCCAACTCATAAACCCGGGGCCGATGACCGTCTTTAGTAGCTCGAGGGATCTCGCTAATAGCTCCGACTTGTTTTCGACGGTAATCCCAAATTTTCCATATTTGGGGAGACTAGGGGCGGAGGAGCCCTCGTTGCCTCCGCTACCACCGAACCCAGACGACATCATCATAAACAGCATCATCATCTTCGCCTTAACATCTGAAGGAGACATTTTTGCTGTAAAAAAAATGTTATTAGTACAGATAAAAAAAAAATGTTAATAGTACACATTTCGTTTTACCTAATTGAATTAATAGTACAGATAAAAAAATGTTCCGTCTATATTATAACGTATGTGTAAGTTCCGTCAATACCATTTCGTTTCAATTTTGTAATATTATGTTTTTTTCAAATATTTTAAAAGTTATTAAATGGGTGCCCCACCCCCACCCCCACCCCCTGCCCCCTCCCCCCGCCACACACACACGCACACCTACGCACCTACGCACACACACACACACACACACACACACACCACCCCTACCCACCTCACCCCCACCCCCTCCCCCTCCCCCCACCACGACCGTGAAAACTACATATATTGTTTATCAATAAAATTATGACATGAGATAATTATAATTGTAGCATAAATTTCATTATCATAAAGGGATAAATCCATCCAAGTACAGAGATTCTACAAATTAAAGTGAGAATTAAATTTAAGACTTTCTAACAACATGCATGTATATGGATTCTAACTAATGATATTCCTAAAAACATACAATTGGCAACATTTTGTGAATTTACTAAACTTTATATAATATTATCAAATTCTGTTAAAAAATTATCTAGGGTTTTACCTAATTGAATTAATTTCATGAATAAAATTATTATCAATTTAAATGAAAATATCAATTATTATCTAATATTTTTGAATGAAATATTTATTTTGAATGGAAATATCAATTATTATCCAATTATTATCCAACTATTATCAATTATTTATTTTGAATGTATATAATATCCAAAAAAATAAATGTAAATAATATTCAAAACCCCACCCACCCCCACCCCCTCCCGATGTTTATTATCCAATTATTATCCAACTATTATCAATTATTTATAAAATTGATGTCTACTTTTAGTGTTGTGTATATATGTTAGTTGATGCCATTATATTTTTAGCCTAATTAGATTCTAAGGTTATCTCAATTTATATTTTTCTTTTTCTATCTAATAATTTTCAACGTAAGAGCACAGTACATAACGTATGTGTAAGTTCCGTCAATACCATTTCGTTTCAATTTTGTAATATTATGTTTTTTCCAAATATTTAAAGAGTTATTAAATGGGTGCCCCACCCCCATACCCACCCCCTGCCCCCCCGCCACCCCCCACCCCCTCCCGATGTTTATTATCCAATTATTATCCAACTATTATCAATTATTTATAAAATTGATGTCTACTTTTAGTGTTGTGTATATATGTTAGTTGATGCCATTATATTTTTAGCCTTATTAGATTCTAAGGTTATCTCAATTTATATTTTTCTTTTTCTATCTAATAATTTTCAACGTAAGAGCACAGTACATAACGTATGTGTAAGTTCCGTCAATACCATTTCGTTTCAATTTTGTAATATTATGTTTTTTCCAAATATTTAAAGAGTTATTAAATGGGTGCCCCACCCCCCGCCCCCTCACCCCCGCCACACACACACGCACACCTACGCACCTACGCGCGCACACACACACACACACACACACACCCCACCCCACCCCCACCCCCTGCCCCCCCTCCACCACCCCCTCCCCCACCACACACCACACACACACACACACACACACACACACACACCCCACCCCACCCCCTGCCCCCCCTCCACCACCCCCTCCCCCACCACACACCACCACACACACACACACACACCCCACCCCACCCCTGCAGCCCCCCTCCCCCACCCCCTCCCCCACCCCTGCCCCACCCCCTACCCCCACCCTGCCCCACCCCCCACCCCCCACACACGCACACACATACACACATATATATATACACATACACACATAAATATACACACAAATATATATATAAATGGAAGAGAGAGAGAGAGAGAGAGAGAGAGAGGGAGGGAACGGCGGTAGGGAAAAAGTAAGGGGGTAGGGTTTTAGCTGCAAATATTGTCACGGTCGTGTCAAGGTCTTTGACCGTGACAAGTATTTAAATTATTGTCACGGTCTTTGACCGTGACACGACCGTGACAAGT